>OZ029928.1:17578441-17598441 GCA_964023275.1 Norana najaformis
GTATGGATGTATGTATGTATATATGTATGTATGTATGCATATATGTATATATGCATGTATTTATGTATGTATGTATGTATGTATGTATGTAGGTATGCATGCATGCATATATGTACATGCATATATGCAGACATGCATATGCGAATGAATATGTATAAATGTATGTATGATATGTGCAAGCATGTGTATATATGTCTGTATGCGTATGTGTGTTTTTATGTATGTATAGACGCATGAGTGTGCATGAATATGTATGTATGTATGCACAGATTTATATACCGTAACATGTATGTATGTATCTATTCACTTAATATAGCGCCTTTAGATACCCTTTCAAAAACGCTGCCATGTCTCAGCAATCTAGCGGAGAATTCGACGGAGTCTTAATTACCTTCAGATGTCGCTAAAGACGACGATGATTAAAATCTCCGGGACGTAATAATACACCCACGTGTTCGTTATACGACGCGCAACATTGCGGGCACAGATGAGGACCTCTGCTGTCACTTAGGTCTGTGTTTGTTTAATTTCTATGCAGGACAAGGCTTCGGCTGCACACTAAAGCTGTCAGATGCTGCGGGTCCCGTGTCGGCGAGATATAGTTAATTGGAGCTAAAGAGATCGAGCAACATGTAGTATCGTTTTCCGATTGTACATGCCGCCCGGACGGGGAGCCAGTAAATCACGGCTCCCCGAACGGTTGGCGCGCGCACCTGGTCATTAGTATGGCACGTGGTCAGTGTGGTCAAGCGCTGGTCACTTGGTTTTACGTCGTTGCTGCATTGATGTGTCCCCTCGAGGGAGTCGACGGTAACACCTGGGTGGGATGGGGGCGTAGACAAGGGCGGATTCAGGGGGAACTCGGTTGTGGCTCCCCCAGCTGATTTAGGGGCCAAGCCATCCAATTTGTCCATCATAGAATGTGTAAAGTAAAAGCGGCTATATTAATAGACTAAGAAATAAAATAAAATAAAGTATTGAAAAGTTGAAAATAAATTTTCTCGAGACTTTACTGTTGTCTGGATTCTCAAAAGTCACAAAGGAGTAAAAGATTATCAAAATTTTCCGACTTCATATTGAACGGTCAGTATTTGGTTATGGTAAAATTTGATTAAGCTAAAATGTAATAATGAAACAATTGGTAATATAAAACTTGGCAATGGTAAAATTTAGTGTGGGTAAAATTTTATTAAGAAAATATTCAGTAATAGTAAAACTTGGGATTGGTAAGACGTGGCAAAGGCAAACTGTGGTAAACTATGTTAATGCTAAAATTTGGTAATTGGTAAACTATGGTAATGCTAAAATTTGGTAATTGGTCTAAAATTTGGTAATTGGTATGATGTGGTGAAGGTAAAATTTTGGTAAAGGTATCATTTGGCAATGGAAAAATATGATAAAGGTAATATCTGGCAATAGTAAAATTTGGAATTGCTAAGATGTGGTAAAAGTAACATTTGGCAAAATATGTAATGATAAAATCTGAGATTGGTATGACGTGGTAAGGGTGAAATTTGGTAAAATATGTAATGCTAAAATTTAGCTCCTTTCGTGAATGTCTGGATCCGCCGTGGTCGAGGCCCCTAACGGTAATTCGTACGGATCGATGCGGCCAAGTCTCGTTTGTCCTTAGAGGCTGAGGCGCGGTCGTGGTCGACGAGATCTCGCCGGATTTCGCGAGATCTCGCTTTATCGACGCGCATGCGTCGAGCTTCAGATTTGCTACATCGGGGCAAATACGATTACTGCGCCGGCCGGTGAGGAACTGATACATAAGGAGTAGCAAGGAGTGGCAGGGAAGCAGTTCTACGTGAAGTCTTCTTCTTCTTTAAAGGTGCGTTGATGAATTTCTGAGATTGTTTTTTTTCTGCCGTCAATGCTCGTGACAAAAGTTGCTTTTGAGATTTACTTAAAGTGGTCTTGTAAATGTTGCCTTTGAAGTGTAACTGCAGAATTTTTAAAGATAAACTTTTAAAATGCAATTTTAGAGTCGTCTGTTAGTAAGACGTTACCCTCTGAAGTATGACTAAATCGTCTTCTAGTAGGAAATTGCTTTTGCAGTAAGACCAAAGTCGTGTTTAGTAAGATGTTATCTTTGAAAGTGTAGTTGGAATTGTGCCTTTTCTAATAAGTTACCTTTGAAGTGTAATTGGAATTGTCTCTTTGTAAGAAGTTACCTTTGAAGTGTAACGAGACTTTTCTTTTACCAAGAAGCTTAGGTGAGACCGTCTTATACATAAAATAACCCGTTAAAGTATAACTATAGTCGTTTATTAATTAAAAGTTGCCTTTGAAGTTCAACGGATGACGCATTGTCGGTGAAAGCAAGCTATCGGAATTGATCAGACAAACTTAAAAACGGAAAGTGGTATGCGCTAAAACGGAAGCAGTATCTTGCTAGACCTTCCTGAAACTGTTCCACGACTAGAAATCTTTTTCTCAAATTCATCCTGGCTCAATAGCTTTATTCGCCATGCGATGTTAGGCCTAAAATGTATAAATGAAAATGTTTTCCTTTAAATATAAATGTTAATGTACACGTTTTTCTAGAGCGACCGTATGGCCCCGACCCTGCTAATTTTTGTAATGAATTAATCGGGTGAGATCCTTCACCACCGCTGTCCGTTTGAATTGACGCCACGCCATTTAAGGTCCCCGTGTACAGACACTGCTAGCTCTTTAGCGAGGGTATGGTCTCGACTCTGCTATTTCAATTTTCAATGAAATAATCAGGTGAAATCCTTTGCCATCGCTGCCCGTTTGAATAGGTGGCGAGAAAGATTAGAAGGGGAGGAATCAGGAGAGGGCTGTTTGCAGTTTTGAATGCAAAAGTCCCAACGCAGAAACTGCAAGAAGAGCCGAACTGGAGACTGGAAAGCTGATAGCATGTTGTCAAATAGCTGTCAGTTGGGATTTCCATAGAATTTAGACCGGACTCACAATGGAGTTTGGCTTAGACAGCCATTTTGCTTCGAAGCGAGCATCGAATGATGCCTTGAGCATTATTACAGTGGCGCTCGGGGCCTATCAGAATAGGGGCCAGCAGGGCCATTTGAGAAGCGGCATCAGGTTTTGAAATGTTTGCATGTTATAAACTATTACTATTTATTTCTCCTTTTATGTATTATAATTCAAAACTGCGACTTGGTAACCTCATGTTGTGCATTCTTTGAGATTGGGGACTCGAATTTACGGATCTCTCTGTCTTTGAAAGGCCCTGGTGTCGCTATAGAAGTTCTTAGAATAGATTAGAATTAATGATAATTTTGGAACTTCTATACGTACAGTAGATTAGAATTGATGATAATTTTGGAACTTCTATACGTACAGTAGATTAGAATTGATGATAATTTTGGAACTTCTATACGTACAGTAGATTAGAATTGATGATAATTTTGGAACTTCTATACGTACAGTAGATTAGAATTGATGATAATTTTGGAACTTCTATACGTACAGTAGATTAGAATTGATGATAATTTTGGAACTTCTATACGTACAGTAGATTAGAATTGATGATAATTTTGGAACTTCTATACGTACAGTAGATTAGAATTGATGATAATTTTGGAACTTCTATACGTACAGTAGATTAGAATTGATGATATTTTGGGAACTTCTATACTTATAGTAGAATAGAATTAATGATAATTTGGAACTTCTATCCTGCCACTGTAATAATGTAAATTTTGAACTTAGAACGCAGAAGTGAAAGCTAGATGGGTTAACAAAATGCAGTTGGCACTACTCCAAACCGCAGCGACAGGGCTATCAAGCCGAAAATTGAAGTTTCTGTTATTTTTCCAGCAAAAAACATGACTGTAACGATGCTACCTCAGGCGTTCCTGATGGTCGCCATCTTAATTGTTGCCTGTCCACGACTTTTCAACGGACTACGTTTCACTGACGTCATCGACAAAGACTTTAGCAAAATGGCGAGACAACGCTTTCCAGACTTATCTCAGATCGATCGTTCTATCAGGAACAGTCCAGGTTAGAGTCAAATTATTATCACTGAAAATGTGTTGGTTAACGGCTACGCATTATAGAAAAACCAGAGCACCATGTTGCAACAAGGTGGTCTATCGGTAACGCGTTTGGTCAATGATCATGCGGTTGCAGGTTCGACTCCGTTAACGACCCTGGGCAAGTTGTTTGCGCACACCGTGCCTCTGTCACCAAGCAGTAGAATTTGATACCGGCGTAAGCTGGGAAGTAAAAGGCAAGACTTGCAATGGGCACTGGCCCTGTGTCCAGGACCTCGGGATTCGTTCACTGCTGAATTAAGGGCCTAAGAAAAGGAAATGATCGCCTCCCCTACGTCTCACTTGTGGGATATGGGATACTTTACATAGGCTGGGAAGTAAGTGGCAAGTCCTGCGATGCACTGGCCCCGTGTCCAGGACCTTGGGATTCGTCCATTGCCGGCTCAAGGGCCTAGAAAAGGAAATGAGCACCTCCCCTACGTCTCATTTCTGAGATATGGAATTCTTTACAATGTAATGTAGTGTTGGGTGGTATCTGATGCAATGTAAATGTAAATCTTCAAAATTTTCTATGCGCCACACAAAACCTGCGTCAGGGAGACCAGCCTATTCACCGGCTCTCAGCGTTATCGTGAGACAGATGGTTAGCTACATCGGTTAACGCGTACGTCAAGTCGCCTCTGAGCGTGAGGACGCCGGTTCGCATACCGATAGTGGCTTATATCAGAGATTTGAACCTCGGGCTAGCACGGTCCGTACACGGGGACCTTAAATGGCGTGGGGCCCATTCAAACGGGCAGCGGTGGTGAAGGATCTCTCACCCGATTAATTCATTAAAAAATGAGCAGGGTCGAGGCCATACGGTCGTTATAGAAAAACGTGTACATTTACGTTTACATTACATACTGATACTGACATTATTTGTATTATTCTAAAAGACAATGGAATTATTAGCTCTGCTAGCGTAGTGAGCTCCTCTGATTAGATTCTCTTTAAGCGTCGCTACATAAATTTCCGCTTACAGTTACAATTACAATTCCTCTGGTACAACATAGATTTCGTGGGAGCGCTGATAGAAGCGATCCGACTGAAGGATGCTTACGGTTCCAGTCCATCCTCTTCCTCTGCTGCCGCAGCCGTTCAGGACGGATACGACGACATCCACCCAGAGGATGGAGGAATGCCAGACGACGCTGCTTCCTCCGCATCCTCCTCTGCCTCTGCACCTGCCTTAAGGACGCCGGAGGACAGAACGATGGTTCGAAGAACTGGACCTTCTGGTTGGCCGTCCGATCATACATTAGTTCCTTCGTTCGTTAATTCATTAATTCGTTAATTCGTTAATTCGTTAATTCATTAATTCGTTAATTCATTAATTAGTTAATTAGTTAATTAGTTAATTCGTTAATTCGTTAATTCGTTAATTCGTTAATTCGTTAATTCGTTAATTCGTTAATTCATTAATTCGTTAATTCATTAATTCGTTAATTCATTAATTCGTTAATTCATTAATTCGTTAATTCGTTAATTCGTTAATTCATTAATTCATTAATTCATTAATTCATTAATTCATTAATTCATTAATTCATTAATTCATTAATTCATTAATTCATTAATTCATTAATTCATTAATTCGTTAATTCGTTAATTCATTAATTCATTAATTCATTAATTCATTAATTCGTTAATTCGTTAATTCGTTAATTCGTTAATTCGTTAATTCGTTAATTCATTAATTCGTTCATTCGATAATTCATTAATTCATTTGTTCATTCGTTCATTCATTACTATTAAGTAAATAAGCAAGTAAGTAAGTAGGTAGGTAAGGTAATAAGTAAGTAAGGAAGGAAGGAATGATCTAACGAACGAACGAAGGTAGGAAAAACGGAAGGAAGGAATGAAGGAAAGAAGGAAGGACGCAAGGAAGAAATGAAGGAAGGAAGCAAGCAAGGAATTATGGAAAGAAAGAAGGAAGAAATTAAGGAAGAAATTAAGGAAGGAAGAAATGACGGAAGGAAGGAAGGAAGAAAGATAGATAGAAAGCAAGAAAAAAGGAGGAAGATATTAGCATTATCGCTGTCAGCATTAGCATAACCATATTCCTTTCGTCATCGTCATCGTCATCGTCGTCATCGTCATAGTGGTCGTCGTGTTCATTATAGAATTATCACCGGATGCAGACGATATAGTGTTTCCGCCACTGATATCGAGAACATGATGCTAGATAGGACACGACACTACGAATTAGGATAAAAACGGTGAAGCCTAATCCACTTCCGGGCAACATTATCCCTTTCTCTAAAAATTTAAGTCCTTGTGCAGTGGGAAAGTTTCCCTCGAAGTTGTATGCGAACTGGATCTACAGGTTGGGTAACCCCCTGTCGATTCTCTATACGACACGGTCCGTACACGGGGACCTCAAATGGTGTGGCGCCCATTCAAAGGGGCAGCGGTGGTGAAGGATCTCACCCGATAAATTCATTGAAAAATAAGCAGGGTCGAGGCCATACGGTCGCTATAGAAAAACGTCTACATTTACAATGACCTTATGAACTTGACAGAATTTATTGAAATTTGTATACACTTATGGGCTTTGCATGTATGTAAGTACGTGTGATCGTAATCGTAAGCTCAAGATTTATACAGCGCCCAAAGAACGCCAAATCGCGGGAACCAGCTTATTCCCAGGCGTTCAATAAAAACAAAATCGATAGGCAGGAAGGGTTCGATTCCAGGTGTAGGTTTACTTGAGCGACCGCGTGCAAAACGTTGTCCCTGGTAAGTTATCGAAGAGTTCATTGGGTGAGATCCTTCCACGTGAATGAACGCCATGCCATTACTAAGTACTAGCTACCCCAAGATGCATTATCTCTGAAATACAAACTTAATTACGAGAGCTATGCGAACCAGATACCTCTTGCGCAGAGACGCCGCGACGTAACGCTATTACCGAAGGAGCTATGCGGGCCAATTCGTTGGTTCATAAGGTGTATGCCATTATCCATTGTTTTTCGCATAATATCTGAAAGAACAGGTGAGAAAAGATCCAGTTTCCTGGCGCTACAACATTTAATTCTGCATTACAGTCAAACACGAATAACGTGAAAGCTACGGCCGAGTTGATATCTAGGGCGGATCCGAGTTGAAATCAAGGGCAGATACATGGAAGGGCAGTGCGGTCATGCAGCCCTTATTTGATATAGGGGTAGCCACGCCATTGAATTGTCCCTAACTGGACTGGTTTTGGGGAGGATTGTACACTACCAAGATGGCGTTTGGATACTTTAAAACAATTGAAAAAATGGAAGAGTACATAGAAAAAATAGGAAAAGAAAAACGGAAAAGTACATGGAGAAAATAGGAAAGAAAAAATGGAAAAGTACATGAAGAAAATAGGAAAAGAAAAAATGGAAAAGTACGTGAAGAAAATAGGAAAAGAAAAAATGGAAAAGTACATGGAGAAATTAGGGAAAATGTGTGAATAGAGAAAGAGAAGTTAAAGCAAATTGCCATGGATATCGAGAAAAGATCGAAAGAGCTGAAAATGTTTTCTTATAGGAGGCTGTTGCCCAGATAAGGTCCTCCGAATTCATGGACAGTTGAAAGTGGTCTTAGGTGGTCCCCATATATTACAGCGACTTGGAGAAGTCACGGAAACAAATTCTTTACCTTACCGTCTCTCTTCTACCGTGGTAAATTCGCCCTATTTGTAATCTGTAATCCCTTCTTCCGCTTATCTCTCTCCCTTCTCCAATCCCAAACATCACCCCCCCCATAGCAGCCACGCTGTCTCTCCATCGGACTTTTGGATCTTTACATGGAACCGGACCCTTTTTGCCTATCGATTTTGTCTTGACTAAGCGTCCGTGAATAAGCTGGTTCCCGCAGCGCGGCTTTCGTTGGGCGCTGTAGAAATCTCGGAATTACGATTACGATTACGATTACGAACCGCCACTGGTTGTTACGATGTCTATACTAGACCATTCTGCGGAGACAAAGACGGTATAGTAATCTTGGTTCTGCTGTATATTCAGCAGTCCAATTCAATTATGATTCATTTAGCGCCTGTCTTAGCGACGCCTGAGGCGTACGCTCCATGACATTAGCTCGATGTGCAGGCTACTGAGCCTGGCTGGTCCTACACTATCCCTGGTTTGCCTCTGTCCGTGCCTATGTCCGTGTCTTTGTATGTTCAAGCCCTTGTCTCTTTCACTGTCTCTCTCCTTGTCTCTGGCGATATATAAAGAAAACCTTGACTCTGACGACCTATTTTGGTGATCGGATTTTTCTATATATTTTTCTTTGCTGATGTCTAGTTATTTTATACAGTTAAGCTATTTGTTTTATATAGTTAAATTATTTATTTTATTTACCCCGTTTGAAACCGTTAATTAAAATGTTTGCTTTAACCTGTTGGGGAAACTCAGTGGCGTATCCCATATTAAATTAATGCATGGCCTGTTTGGCTCGGTCTGGATCCGCCCTTCGTTGTATTATTTTTATGTATTATTTATTTAGTTTACACTGCTATTGTTCTTTTGATGTTGTTCTGTCGCTCTTCCCCCTATTGTTATTCTTCCGTTGTTTTTATCCATTGTCTTTGTTCCGTTGTTTATGTCCTATTGTTATCATTCTACTTTTATTTTTCCATTGTTATTGTTCTGCTCGAACCCTTTTGCCTATCGATTTTCTTTTGACTGAGCGCCTGTGAATAAGCTGGTCCCCGCGACGTGGCTTTCGTTGGGCGCTGTAGAAATCTCGGAATTACGATTATGATTACGATTCTGTTGCTGGTATGGTCTTTTTACTCTATTGTTATTATTTTCTTTTAATTGCAGCAAAATCGCGTCGGGGCGATGTGTCCGTATCGCAGTTGGCGGAACTGCTAAACACCCTCAAATCGCGGGGTACGGACGAAGGTGGTCTGCCACCTCTGCAGAGCCTACGCTTCGGATAAGCACAGTTCATTCGCTAGAGGGCAACGACAGAAGCGGCACGCTATCTTCCGAATCAAAGTCGAACTAATAACTTGTCGTTTTATCCTAAATTTATATAGTTATGTGTGGAAAATAAAAGCAAAATAAAAACTCAAGAGCACCTCAGTGGAGCCTCGCCGAATAATTTATCACCCAGTCCTTGTAAAGTAAAGTATGGCAAGGTAAGGTAAGGGGTAAGAGAAAGAAGGCAAGGATAAGCACAGTTCATTAAGGAGGCAGGGAGACAGTCTATGCCTCGGTTGCTTTTTTGAAATTATATTGTGAATTTAATTTTCTTGGTTTCTGGTTTAATTATTAAAAGTTTACAGTAATTAAGTTCGCTAAAATTGTCTGGGTTTGACTAAGATATATCGCTTTTCAATTTCTCTTGTTTATATTTCGATAAAATTGTTTTTTTATCGAACACCCTATATTATCGCTCGATGTTTTTACGCTGTTCTCGGCAGATGTTGGGTTGGCTTCGCTCAAGTTCCCTCCACTTCTCTATAATTGTCTGGGTATATTTTGTATCTAAAATTCTTGAACGGGTAGTTTTGAATCGTATGCAAGCTCACATATGTACCATCAGAAGCCACGACATTAGCGCATTTAAAAAAAAGAAACATCGTTTTGGGGTACTCTATCACAGCTATTCATTATGTTTATTCCACATTTTTACCAACAGAAAAACAAAAATATTTCCTATGAGAAAACACGGGTGCATTGTTTTCAAGTGCAAAACTCACAAAATTAAACGAAGCAGTGGTTGCTAACCTCAAACTGCTAGAGCTACATAAGTCATAATTCCTGCAATGCACACAGTGAAATTTTTGATGTTAACAAGGAACCAGCGTCAAAATAGGTCCAGAACAGCACATGGAACCAGCCCCCCGTCGCTGGGCCAATTATAAGTTTAAAATACTCACAAAACAAGAGATTTCTAGATACATAGCTACATGGGGACCTTAAATGGCGTCGCGCCCATTCAAACGGGCAGAGATGGCGAAGGAGCTCACCCGATAAATTCAGTGAAAAATGAGCAGAGTCGAGGCCATACGGTCGCTATAGAAAACCAGGCACATTTACATTAAAGTATCGACACTTTATGGAATATTTCACACACTGCCAAATCTGTACTGCTGCGTTGGCATCAAGTCTTGTTCATTTAGAAACAAAATATGTTTATATATCTACACTCTTAACACAGTGTCTTCTGAGTACCTCACAAAAGCGCTGCCTACGCTAGCGTTAACGACGTTAAAAGTCACAAAGAACAGAAGTTTGTATGAAACGGAGCCCAACCAACAGATTTTAAGTTTTAAATGTAACTTTACCTTCTTTAAACAGTGTATTTTAAGTCAAATTCTATATAAATAATTAGAACAAATGCATCAAATTCTGATTCCAAAACCTAAACTCAAGAAGTGGCATGAAATTTTAATTCTATGATTAACAGAATCGGGGCATTAACTTCCGGTTCTATAAACAGATCCAGTACGCTCCGGTCCAGTTCGAAAAACAGAACCAGCGACGTTGAGGATAAATTTTCACAGGGTAATTTTGGGTGGATCGTAAAGAGGCTGCACAATGCGCCAGTGGTAGGGGATAATTTGTCACAGGTTAAGTTATATTTCCTTGTGAAGTGTTTTCACAAGAGGGCAGACAGGTTTATCCTACAGTCGAAGGTCATTTCTTGAAAGACGACTGGGACTGAAACGGATCGTCCTGGCGCTTTCTGTATGCGTCGAGGAACTCCGGACCCAGGAGCTGAAGGTCCTTATCATCCCGAATGACGCCCTGAGAAAACCAATGCCACATGCAAATCACAAAATACACAGGCAGAGTAACTGCTATTTATTTAGTTACTGCACATGCGAGGTCAGTAAAAATCTGACTTTGAGGCACAAGACAAATATCTGGTTTAACATCAGACGGAGTCAGCTCAGTAGAAATGAACCCACAGTCGGATTACAGGCACGGAATTCTACCGAATAGACCACAACTTTAAAATCAGACAGTTTCTAATAGTTTTAGACACCTTTCTAAAATGGAATTTAATGCAATCGAACGACTTCTATGATGCCGTTTAAATATAGATGCTTCGTCATTAGATAGTAGCGCTTGATAAAAGCAGATATAATAATACCAACAACAACAATCTCCATGTGTCCAGCACTCTTCAGAGGCAGATTTTCAGACGGCTATGAAAACTACTGGGACGAGGCCTGATTTCTCAGAGATGAATCAATTTATACTCCTAACTTAATTTTTTAGTTTCTGAGGGATCATTTCTACCTTGCGTGAAAAATAGCAATAACAACAACAATAATAATAATAATAACATAGTGCAGCTACGCAAATAACAGAAGGCAGAAACCTTGGGCAGATATCCGAGTAGATGTGGAGCATGTTCCCTGAGAAGTTTTGCTCTTTCTTCTTCGACAATCCTCTTCTGGAACTCAGCCATACGCTCCTGTTCCTTGAGCAAGTCGAGCTCACGAGCCTACAACAGCAGTCAGCCAAGTAACATTATTATTATTATTTTTAGAATTATTAGGAAAATTGTTAGGACATGCAGTCTCACAGAAATGCAAATCGGAGGTGTGGAAATCATTCACAAAACTATACTAGACAAAAAACTGAAGAGCGAGTTAGAAATTGTAATCGTAAACTCGATATTTCTACAGCGCCAAAGCACGCCAAGTCACAGGAACCTGCTTATTCACAGGCGCTCAGTCAAAACAATCGATAGGCAAGAAGGATGTGGTTTTATGTCAAGACCCAAGAGTGCCGGTGCTTTTATAACAATGGCATTACAGAAGTTTCCAGATTGATTTTGACAAGATCAGACAGATTAAATGCCATGGCAGAGTATCAACCCACCCTCTGCTTGGCCAGCTGATCTCTACGCTCTTCCAAGAGCCTCTCTACCGCCCTCTGGTGTTCAAGTTGTTTCATTCGACGTTTCTGCGCATTCATATACTCAATGCGATCGTCTTCGGCAAACTTTGCTAACATCTGCAATGAATAAACATTCGTCCAATCTTAACACAAAACGTTCATGATGACTCTGAAGACTATAACAGTTATTATTAATATAATTATTTTTATTATTATTATTATTTTGCATATATTACATGCATAAGGTCAGTAAATCTGAATCTGAGGCAGTAACTACCGGGCCTCATGACCATGAAGTTGATGATGATGATTATGATGTTAATGACTACAGTGATGATCGCAATGTTGATGATTATGTTGTTGTTATTGTTGCTGCTGATGACGATCTGTTTAACGCTCTGAAAACATTCCTCTTTTGCCAAGGTGGACAGTAAGCTCCTTCAAGAAGGTAGATCTTTAAATGGGTGCTATACAAACGCACTGAACGAATGAATGAACAAACGAATGAATGACTGAATGAATGAATAAATAAACAAACGAATTAATGAATGAATGAATAAATAAACAAACGAATTAATGAATGAATGAGCGAATAAATAAACAAACGAATTAATTAATGTCCTGACACCTGAACTTTCTTTTCGTCTTCCTCCTGCTGCCTCTTCAACTTCTTGACGATGTTGGGGAGCTACATAAATGGTCTGAATGAAAGAACGAATGAATGAATGAACAACCTGATACTTGAACTTCTTTTCCTCTTCCTCCTCCTGCTTCCTCTTCATCTCCCTATAGTGCATCATCTGCTCCTGGACTCGTTGCAGTTCCTCGCGATGGCGTATGCGTTTCTGCTCAGCCTCCAGCTCACGAAGGCGCTCCTTCTCTTCCTGCTCCTCCTGAGCCAACTCCTGCCTCACCTGCTCCATCTCCTCCATGAACTGACGATCAGCTGCAATCTTCTCGGCCAACTAAAACAATACAGAAAAACTACTGTTAGCTTTATTAGTATTTTTCCTAAAGACAGTGGCATTATCGGCATTATTCATAAAGACAATGTTATTATTAGTATTATTCTAAAAGACAATGGCATTATTAGTATTATTCTAAAAGACAATGGTTATTCTAAAAGACAATGGAACTAATAGTATTATTCCTAAAGACAGTGGAATTATCAGCACTGTTCCTAAAGACAATGGCATTATTAGAATTATTCCTGAAGACAATGGAATTATTATCATTGTTCCTAAAGATAACGGCATTAATAGCATTATTCCTAAATGGCATTATTAGTGTTATTCCTAAAGACAATGGCATTATTTGTATCATTCCTGGACAATGGCACATAAGCTAACGAACTCTATCAAGCATTTATATCGCACCTTTACAAAGCCTCTGAAAAGTGCACAGTATATACACCGGAATGTAATGCAATGTAAAGAAATGATCGCGATGCTGATAATTATTGTCATAACAATATTGTAATTTTGTCATAACAATACTGTAATTATCGTAACACAATTTACCACCGTCTGTAAAGGTCAGAGGTCAAACACATGCGACTGACCTCTCTCTGAACTTTCTCCCGTGCTTGTCCCTGCTCTTTCTTGATGGCTTTCCGTTCTTCGTCGCGAAGAACCTGTTCTCTGGCGTACTCTTCGATGCGCTTGGCTTCCTCTCGCAGCCTTGCGTTCTCACGTTCTTTGTACTCTTGCCTGATGAACTGTTCTTCTTCGAGATACTTCTTCTGCAGTTCTCGTTTCTGGCGTTCTCGCTCGCGTTCTCTGGAGAACCAAACCAAATTCTTCTGATGTATGCAACCCAATTTAGTGTTTAGCAAAACTTTCATCTTCATAATCATTTGCATCATCATTGCCTTCACTTCCGCAATTATTATTATCAATATAATCATAATCATCATCATCTTCGTTGTCGCTGTCATATCATGGTCATAATCATCGTCGTCGTCATCATCATCATCATGTCACCTTATAATAATCATTGTCAGCATCACAATCATCATCATTATCATAATCATCAGCATCATCATCAGCATCGTAATCATCATCGTATCCTAATCATCACTGTAATCCTCGTCAGAATCATCATCGTCGTCATCATAATCATAATCATCGTTATCATCATGACCACATGACCTTGCTATAAAGCAGAACATGGAATGGCTGCCATGATGATGAGGATGATTATACTGATAATACCAATAACAATGGACAAGATGCTTCTCATATTACACTACGTTCCACAGCACGAGATACTACAGCAAAGTAAATCATTTCCAGCCGCATACTGCTCGTCTTCTTCGTAAATCTTTCGCACGATTTCGTCAACAAGCAACTTGTCTTTCAGGTGTTCTTCGTACTCCTGCTGTTTCTTCACCTCTTTGTTCTTCAGCATAAAAAAAAAACATAACAGGCATATTATATTAAATTGTACAATATATTTGTATTTTGTATCTGACCACTTATATAGCGCTTCTTACAGAACAAACTACTCAGAGGTGCTTCAAGCAAGAGAACCCCAGGGAAATAAGAACGTCTTATATACCAGATCCATACACTAGATTATTTTATTATTATTTCTGCATTTATTAGGCGCCACTATCTAATGACTAAGCATCAATCGATGGTGCTGAGCAGTTGGGGGTGAAGGACTTGCTCAAGGTCCCTACACAGTAACGGTCACAGAGGTAGCTCAAACCCGTACTATCGAACCTGTACTCTCCGCATTACAAGCTGAGCTCTATCCATTGGAACCAGGCAGAAGATACTTAGTGGAATCACACACGTGCAGCCATCGCTGGCTAACTTGCTCCTCCTGAGACATACTGCATAAGTCTCTATCACACACGGTAAGCCTCCTTCGAGAATTTATTATTAGGCCTATTATTATTATTATTATTAATATTATCATTATTATTAGTAGTAGTAGTAGTAGTAGTAGTAGTAGTATACTGTAGTAGTAGCACTAGTAGTAGCAGTATCTCCTGAATTACTGCGTCACTTAGACGTAGATGCAGATCATTCCATAACTTATTACAGACTTATAACGTGACAGTTGAGGGACATGAATCCAAAATTCAGTTCAGCTGAGTTTAGAAAATGACCCAATTTCAACACAGCTTTGTTTTAAGGCGGTTCTTAATGTAGTTCCCCAAGACAACCCCATAAGTTTCTTCCACCCCTTCTTCCTCTTATCTCTCTCTCCTCTCCAACCCCAAACACCCCCGCAGCTGCCACGTTCTCTTTGTCTGATTTTTGGATCTTGCCCTGGAACCGAACTCTTTTGCCTATCGATTCTGTTTTGACTGAGCACCTGTGAATAAGCTGGTCCCCGCGACGTGGCTTTCGTTGGGCTGAGTTTAGAAAATGAGTTTAGAAATCTCGGAATTACGATTCCAGTGTATTTGAAAAAACGACTGACCTCTAACTGCTTCTGAAGCTCTTGCTGATAGATGGCGCTCTTGAGAAGCTTTTCCATGTCTCGCTGTTTCTCCGCTTCTTCCGCTTTCCGGCGTTCGATCTCCATCGCCCGAGCGACCTCGGCCTCTCGCGCCATATGGTCGTACTTCCTAGCCTCCTTCTCAGCCATCTGTGCCATCATTTCTTTGTTCGTGTACGCGGCCTTCAACATGCTTTCAAACTCTCGTAATTCCGCACTACGAATTCAAAAACCAGAGTAAAGTAAGTAAAGTAGAGTATCTCGTATCCTACGGACGAATCCCAAGGTCCTGGACACGGGGCCAGTGAATCGCAAGACTTGCTGAACATTTACTTCCGGTAACAAATTCTACTGCTTGGTGACAGAGGTGTGGTGTGTGCATGCTTTCAAACTCCCGTAAGTCCGCACTATGAATTCAAAAACCATAGTAAAGTAAGTAAAGTAAAGTATCCTATATCGCACAAGTGCAACGTAGGGTAGGCGCTCATTTCCTCTTATTTAGGCCCTTTGGACGGCAGTGGACGAATCCCAAGAACCTGGACACAGGGGCCAGTGCATTGCAGAACTTGCCATTTACTTCCCAGCTTATGCCTGTACCAAGTTATACTGCTTGGTTACAGAGGCATGGTGTGCACAAAAAACTTGCCCAGGATCGTTACACAGAGTCGAACCAGCAACCGCATGATCATTGACCAAACGTGTTACCGACAGACAACTATGCCGCAGAAATCAGAGACAAAATATATTCTCCAGTTAATTATTATTTCTGCATTTACTAAGCACCATTACCTAAGACTGAGAGTCAATCGATGGTACAGTTGTGACTGAAGGACTTGCTCGAAGTCTTCACTCGAACCCGTACTCTCCGACTTACAAGCCAAGCGCTCTATGCAATTGGCTACTGTGCCCCATAAACTAACTCTATGTGTTTGTACGCAAATCATTATGTCACTACTATTCATATTAACTTTAAAAAATAATGCAAAATTTTACTGCACTAGTGACGGTAAGATATCAATGACTTTTAAGCTCACAAAAGAACGGTGCAGTAGAAGCCATGTTAAAGCTACAAGCTCGTACAAGAGCTGGCCCCTATTTCTAATCTACCGTAACTCAGTAGATATGTTTCTTAAGTAACAAATAATATTGATAGTAAAGCTAATAATAAAAACAGCAGCAACAGCACCAGTAATAACAATAATAATAAAAATAATAACAAATTTTTGTAATCACAAAGTACCTCGAGTAAAAAATAATAATTACCTCGGGGAAAAAATAATAATAACAATAGGAATAATAATAATAATATAAAATAATGAGAATTTTTAATTCGAGTAAAAAGTAATAATAATAACGCAAAGCCAAGTTCGAACTGAGAAAGTGTAAGAACCAGGGCACACTATTTTTAAATTAGCTTTAAACCTGATTAAATATTCAGACCTTGTCTCACGAATTTGTTGCCTCATCTTTTCGTCGCGATCCTTTTCCAGTTTGATTCTTTGCAATTCCTTGGCGAGCGCTTCCTCTTGCTTTTCCTGCTCTTCGCGAATCTCCTTCTCTCTTTGAGCCTACGTGTAACCAGAGCAGATAAATACACACAAATTACACTGTATTTTAGTTCATCACCCATGCAACCGACATCTGAGATGAAGCAGATCTGCAGACCACGTCTCAATTTGCAATTTTATCCATCTGCACGTTCGATCTTTGCTCAACTCGTAATAAACCACCCCAGTCCTGACAGCCGTCTGAGTTAAGTAAATGTAAATGTTTTACTATGGCCTGAACCCTGCTCATTTGTCAATGAATTAATTGGGTGAGATCCTTCACCACCGCTTCCCGTTTGAATGGGCGCCACACCATTTAAGGTTCCCGTGTAGGAGGTGTCGATTAAAAAACCGAACTGATGCTGGAAATCCTCAGCTGCCTAAGAAGGCATGAGATTTATGATGGAAAACTGATTACAAGAACTGATGATGATGCACAAAGAAACTGGGACCACAGACAAGTAAAGGACCAGACACAGAACAGAGAAGAATGGTTTCACTAGATTCCTGGACCTGCTCACGGAAAAGGAAGGATGGTAACAGTTCCGTTTTATAATCAGTGCTCAACAGAGAAGGAGGAGGAGGAGAAAGAGAAGGAGGAAGACTGGAGGATATAAGACGAAGAAGAGAAGCAGAAGGATGAGGGATTAGGAGGAGCAGATAGGAGGCATAAGCAAAAGAGGAACAGAAAGAAGAGGAGATAGAAGAGGAGAAGGAGACAGAAGAGAAGAAAAGAGGTGCAGCTAAGAGAGAGAGAGGAGAAGCCAAAGGAGACAGGAGAAGCAGAAGACAAATGCCATTTGCCAAACAACAGGACAGCTTTGAATAATAGACAAAATCGACATCCAAGCCGTGGAAGCAGAGATAAAACATTGCAAGACTATCTGCAAAAACTCGTCTTCATCAAAGTCTTTTTTCAAGCCTCTCTGGTTTCCCGACCGGCCTCTGTCCAACAAATCATGACCAAGAACAGTGACAGTATTTCCCTTTTTTCTATAGTGATGCCAAGGCTGCTAATCTAATCTAATCTAAAGACTTCTACAACACCGTTATCATAATGCCCAAGGCATCAGTCGATGGCTGCTTCAAGTCAAAATCACAATCCAAAATCATAATCCGTTGAAGAAACCGAGTCTAATACACCTTTGGATAAACCTGTCATTCTTATCAAACTTTAGCATCGTGTGGGGTGCTGGAGAGGGCCTTAAAAGGTCTTCCACATGGAATTTCTCCATTTATTCATGGTACTCCCTCCATGTGTCTGTTCGTTCTGCTCAGTCGCTTTAGTCATTTCGTTCACAGCTTAAAACTTACCTCTTTCAAATTGCCTATCCACTATAGGCTGCCTCTCTGTCTTGTGGACTGACATTCTGGATTCTGGATCTGATTGCGGCTTGGCTTTGGTGCGCCATCGATCGACACCTTGTGCGTTAGACACGGGCGCATTAGAAGTTACTAATTATTATTATTTTAAAATGTAACTTAACCACACATCACTTTGAGTAGCTCAATAATTTTCAGTACTGAACAAATATCAAGCAGCAACGTCGTCTCACTCGTAGTATGGACTCTTCCGTTTCCATTTCCTGCTGTGATTGAATGGCCATTCGAATCGCTCGTTTGTCAGTTGCTCGTACTTCCATCTCGGCCTGAGCGTCCAACAGATTGTGGTGACGCAAGGCCTGAAGAGAATCCACTCTCTTGTCCTCCAGTCTCCGCGTCTGCTCGATCTGTTTCGCCTGCGTGGCGTACGTATGACGTCGTACAGTGGTCTGGAGATCAAAGTTACAAAATCAGTTTTAAAACCACGAAATTATTCTTCATTTGGTTTGTATCTGAGGTAAGTGTAATCCCTCAGGAATAACGAAAATTATGCTAGGAAAAGTAAATGGATATTTGGAAAATCTGGATTCGTCTTCGGCAACATCAGCGAACTTACATCGAAATCTATGATGTTGTATCTCTGGAAACCGATGGAAAGACACCGAGCATATAAATCTTTTAGATAAAGCCTTAATGTACAAAATAACTTTCATTTTGGAAGAAACGGTCAAGTATGGTAACAGAGATCTGCTCCGCTAAATGTGAAGCCAGTTCAACAAAGTTGGTCTCCAAAGAAATGCATTAAGACAAATATTTTTGTCTCATGGAATCCAGACGCAAACAAAATATTGTCATGTCAAACGTCGATTTGAACGACTGATTGCGACAGAACTCGGGAAACATTAATAACTGTTTGCGGAAATACATTCAAGAGTTTCGTACCATTTCGGCGAATATTTTCTATCATCAAATAATCAGACAATTGTTCACAGTAAATCGCAACACTAAATTACAGAAATATTGCCACAACAACAGGCGCCACTTTGTTGTCCGCCCGTTGTCATGAAGCAGTCCCTACTCTCGAGCCCAATAACACGCATCGCGATAATAAGACTTAAAAAAATATTAATTTCTAAATTATACGGATAAAATTTTAATTTATTATTTTAGAATTATTTCTCCAGAATTCCTAATAGAATTCCAAAGATTAAAAAATAATTATAAATGAACAATTGTAGCGGTATTTTATTTCTCTGGGTGTCGCTATATTCGGGCACAATGGATTATATATTTCTTACACTGGCGATGGATTATATATTACGCAGAGTAGCATTTTCTACACCACGCAAAATGTAAATATAAACGTTTTTCTATAGCGACCGTATGGCCAAAGATCTTAGAGTATGGCCTCGACCCTGATCATTTTCAATGAATTTATCGGGTGATATCCTTCACCACCGCTGCCCGTTTGAATGGGCGGCACACCACTTAAGGTCCCCGTGCACGGACCGTACTAGCTCAAGATTCAAATATCTGAAATACGCCACTATCAATATCCAAACCGGCATCCTCACGCTCAGAGACGCCTTGACGTACGTTTTAATCAATGTAGCTAACCAGGCCAGCTCTAAGGTCATCATTCAAAAATTTGAGATACAAATAAGTTATCAGAATTCTGGGAAAGAGTTTCAAAGTGGTCACCTCAAGTAGAAATTCCCGACGACAAAAATTTAAGATCAGAAAAATACCGACATGCTAATGAAGGTCATCAGAAATTTTGGAAATAAAAATCTTGATGACTTAAACTATAACTA
>OZ029928.1:17603441-17723441 GCA_964023275.1 Norana najaformis
GTGTGTGTGTGTGTGTGTGTGTGTGTGTGTGTGTGTGTGTGTGTGTGTGTGTAAGGATACAGCTGTGACTCTAACCATAGTTCCCTCTGACAATTCTTTCTTTCTCCCTGCATGCATGCCTGTATACGTCTGTCTGTCTGTCTGTCTGTCTGTCTGTCTGTCTGTCTGTCTGTCTGTCTGTCTGTCTGTCTGTCTGTCTGTCTGTCTGTCTGTCTGTCTGTCTGTCTGTCATTGCAGTGATCACTATTCTGGTACATATACATGGTGCGAAATAGAGGTGGAAAGGTAGGCAAGATCAAGTATGCATGCGTCAGTGGCCCTGGTAGGCACAAGGTGTCGTTAAACACTGGATTAGACAATGCTACATTTACACATCTTTAAAACGCTTTCAATCGACGCTATATATTAGTCAGCAGCGTTTAATCGAGGATGCAACTCCGCCACTGCCTTATTTGGGGTAGTGCCAGTCCCAAGCCTGGATAAAGAGGGAGGGCGACGTCAACGGCCTTTGATGCTATAAGATGTCGTTAAACTGAGGAACTACTGCTACTAACATCGTAATCGTAATCAAAAACTTATAAAGCGCCACTTCAAGATAAAACTCATCAGAGGCGCTCCCGGCCCAATTTCCCATGACTAATGGGGAATAACACGATCTTCAAACGCTTGCGGAAAAGAGAGGTAGGAAGACAGAGGAATTCCCGCCTAAGGTCACCAGGCAGGTTGTTTCATGAGGCAGGGCCAACGACGGTGAAGCTGCGACGCTTTGCAGTAGTAGTGCGAGCCATAGGAACTACCAGGTCTCCCTGGACTGCCGATCGCAGCAGTCGGCGGCCAGGGACAGAAGAAACAGGGACACAGAGCTCCCTTAGATAAATAGGTGCATTGCCAACAAGGCAGCTGCGCACAAGGGCCAGAATTTTAAACTGGATGCGTTCTCGGATTGGAAGCCAGTGGAGTTTTTCCAGCATGAATAAGAAGATATGGCCAAACTTTGGAATGCCGCCAATGAAGCGAGCTGCAGCATTTAGGACAAAGAATATACTTACTTACTTACATGAGGGAATGGTTCCACCTTCATTTGGGCGGGTATTTCTCAGGGTCTTTGAGGTCGACGTTAACGCCCCTGGCTGCCAAAAAATGTTCTAAACAATGGAAACTACTGTTGATGTATGAATGAATGATTGATTGATTGATTGATTGATTGATTGAATGAACGAATGAATGAATGAAGCAAGGAAGCAAGGAATAACGCAAAGAAGAAATGAAGAAGAATAGAATGAAGTAAGGAAGAATGGAGGATGGAAGGTAGGAAGGAAGGAAGGAAGGAAGGGGAGATGGATAGGTGGATTAAGCAAAAGATATGGGACAGCTGTATAGTACTGGAGGTAATTCAAAAATTGCAGAATTATTGGAAACGTGGCCGATTGGCTGAGTGCCTGCAACGTAGCGTGAAGGATATGGGTTCGACCATCCATCATGAAGGCGCCGTCTCGTGTGAGGACCTTGAGCGAGTTCCTGACGCACATTTGCTCGGCTTATATTCTTGTCGTCAGAAAGTGGAGCTAAATAAATGGAGGAAAAGGAGTTAGGCTTTCACGTCTTCTGGAAAAAAGGGAAAGGAGAGAGGGATAAACGGGAATGAATATTTATCGTTAATTCCGGCGAAAGTAATTGGAAAATTCAGAGGAAAACTGTTACTTTTTTGAAGAAATACTAAGAAATATATGTATATGTATGTGTGTGGCTGTGTATGTATTATATATGCTTTATGTATGTATGTATGTGCATACTGTACGTAAGTATGTATGTATGTATATATGTATGTATGTATGTATGTGGGTATGTATATGTACGTATGTATATATGCATGTATGTATGTATGTATATATGTATGTATGTATGTACGTATGTATATATGTATGTATGTATGTATGTACGTATGTATATATGCATGTATGTATGTATGTATATATGTATGTATGTATGTACGTATGTATATATGTATGTATGTATGTATGTACGTATGTATGTATACTTAATTACTTACTTTTATGAATGCTTGTATATACGTACGTACGTACGTATGTATGTATGTATGTATTATATATGCTTTATGTATGTATGTATGTGCATACGTATGTATGTATGTATGTTTGTGTGTATGAATGCATGCGTGTGTGTGTGGATCTATGTAGGTATGTATGTTTGTCTGTATGTATGCATGCATATATATATATACACATATTTATATACACAAAGACACTTTAAAGGACTGTTCAAAAGCGCTGTAGATATCAATGTATACATCCGGACATTAATATAGCGCCTTTAAAGAACCTACAACGCACTGTATAATGTGCATATATATATATATATATATATATATATATATAAATCCGCACATATATACCTTAGAACAAATCGCATTTACCTCCAAACGCCAGATCGGCTGCTTAAACATACGCTACTACCACCTCTACCACCACTACCACCACTACCACCACTCCCACACCACCACCACCACCATCACCACCCTTCCACACCGAGGCAGACCTTCTGCATCCTGTCTATTTAGTGTTCGCTTCCAAACGAACAATGAAAATGTTTATACAACTGCGCCGATCCATAGCACCAACCTACATACCTACACACATCCTCTTATTTCTACAGATCTACTTACGAAGGCTTATTTATACTTTTTACATAAATCAATATTATATATAAATATAAATGTAATCATAAAGCACTCATAATTTATATATAAGGCTTAAATCTATACCCATATTCATTTCCATTATAAATATATAATTACATATATATATGACCATATATATGTATACAGTAAATCCGTATATATCATATATACTCCATTATATATATTGCATATATATTGCATTGTATATTTATATATATACATACATGGCCATATATCTGTATAAGGTAATTTCGTACATATATCTACATGTAACTATGTATAAAGTTTGTATATATATATATATATATATATGCATGGCGTGTATAATGCATATATATATATCCTGGAAGGTTATCATTACATATCGATGCATTTATTTGAGTGCGTACGACAGATTACAACACGTCAGTACTAACAATGATTTTCTATAAGCCGTGTATATATATACACATATATGTAGGAATATATATATATACACAAAACAACGACTTTATATGTATATATATGTATATATTTGTATATTATATATATTTACACATATATGTATCCATTTATATATATTTGAGTGTCGTTGTATGCGTTAGCGTATATACAGTTTGTGCTTCTCCATGTAGGATAGTCCTAAGCAGCCTAAGTCGATAGGCCTATTCTCTCAGCCTCAGCCCGTCATGTAGGCCTAAAGGGAAGTACGTCATGCATAAACCGGCTTAAGTGGATAAGGGCGATCGTTGATTGAAGTCCTTTTCCCGATGAATGCATTGCCAATATTATGTATGTATGTATGTTTATATATATATGTATGTATGTACATATGTATGTATGTATGTTTGTATGTATGTATGTATGTTCGTATGTTCGTATGTATGTATGTTCGTATGTTCGTATGTTCGTATGTATGTATGTATGTATATATGTATGTATGTCTGTATGTTCGTATATATGTATGTATGTATGTTCGTATGTATGTCAGAATCGACAATGTCCAGACTATATAACTACGGTACGCGGAAGAGAAGCTGCAAATGTAAGTATAAAACGCACCGAATGCTTGTGTTTATGCCAACTTTGATCGCACTAACTACGTTCTCGTGTTTTTATGCGCGGACAATGGGAATTTTATAGCGCTTTTTCCGATTCCCTCAGGTGTATGCTTACTGTAGAAAGGGGTTTCTAAATGCACTGATGATGTTGCAAAGAGCTAGGAGAGAAATACGGTCGGCCAAATGGAGGAAGTCTGCGCTGGCAGTCCCTCGCAGACTCGTTAGGACATCGGTCTAGCCCATCTTATCCTGGATTTCTTCTCGGATTTCCCTCATGCTTCTCACTGGGCTCACCCTGGAATTTGGGTTTCACTCCTACGTTGCTTGGCAACGACCATCGACCGAGCACTGTTACGTTGGCGCTATAGAAGTTCTTGGAATACATCGTACAGTTACATCTCACTTACGCTTTACAGCCAAATTACACTTCGTTACGTCGTATCCACTGTAGAAATCTCCTTGACTACGATTACGATTACGATTTAATACAAGGCAATACCGAACACGCATACATACACGCAGACATATAGATATACCTACGTACCAACCTACCTACTTACTTACCTATATACATACGTAAAAGACATATAGACATACTGCAGACATATAGACATACCTACCTACCTACCTACCTACCTACCTACCTTCTTACCTACATGCATACATACATACATACAAACATACATACATACATACATACATACATTCATACACACATACATACATATGTATACACACATACATACATACATACATACATACATACACGGATACATACACGCAGACATCTAGACATACCTACCTACCTACCTACCTACCTACCTACCTACCTTCTTACCTACATACATACATACATACATACATATATACATACATACATACACGGATACATACACGCAGACATATAGCATACTAAGTACCTACATACCTACCTTCCTACTTACTTACCTACATACATACATACTTACTTACTTACCTACATACTTACCATCGTACATAAAATACATATAGACATACTGCAGTCAAATAGACATACCTACCTACCTATTTACATACATACATACATACGCTTTACATGCGTTTTAGGCGGAGCCAAACGATGTCAAAGGCCTTCGGTCAGTCGCTGAGTGGACTTTGTTGGAACTTGACCATCCTCCGCGATGGTCAACCCACAGCTGACCAAATCTCCGGTCCTCTGTCCGTCCGGTTGTTGGCCGAACTGGACCAAAACGGCTCGACGAACGGGTCAACCGTCGGCCAATCGGGACTGGAGTTTTCGTCACGTGACAAGCACGCCTTGCTCTACATAATCGTCGTTCTTCTCTTTTACTCGACGGGGATCGTCATCGCCATCGTTAACTACTTGAAACGGGAGAAGAAGGAGATCGAGGAGGAGAAGGCCTATGAGGACTACGCCGTCTTCCGGAGCGACCCCGACAAGATGGCCCGCTACTTCCGGGTCCAGCGGATGATCTCCTACCTGAACGAGGTGGAACAGGCCAGGGAGACGGTCGCGCTCAAGGATCGTCTCCAGGGACGCGCGTCCTATCCACTTCCGGTGGCGACATCTGGCGAGCATCCGTCCAAGATCAACTCTGCCGCTTCGAGGTTCAGCGCTGGCTGCGACCACGTGACGCGGATTCCGTTCAAGCATAAGGGCCATCACGTGACCGCCGAACCGGAAGCGGAAGTCGACGACGCGCGACGGCACGAACAGGAAGCCAGCGCAGACTGTTGTTGTCGTCGCGAGGATGTGGGCGTTAATAAGGAGTGTGCTGTGGACCGTGTCCACCCGCCCGCTGGAACTTTGGTCAGCCAAGTGTGACTGGCTATCGGATCTTCAAACGGACAACATATTGATTCGCCTACCTCCCTTCTTACCTATTTTTCACCATTTGGAGAACCGGTTTAGAGAGGGGGGAAAGTAATGGCTTACCCCAACTTAAATGCGGGGTCAGTAGCTGGAATATTGGCCGCCTGGATCCCCCCCTTTCCTTGCCTCCCCTTGGCGAAGGAATTCACTGAAAATGAGCAGGGTCAAGGCAATACGGTCGCTACAGAAAAATGTCTACATTTACATTTTCATTTACTCTGATTTGGCTACCTAAAGCAGGTCATAGATACTCCAAAATGCGTGGCGCATATTCAGAGGGGCAGCGGTGGTGAAGGATTTCACCCGATTAACTCAGTGAAAAATGAGCAGGGTCGAGGCCATACGATCGTTATAGAAAAACGTCTACATTTACATTTACTCTGATTTGGCTACCTAAAGCAGGTCATAGATACTCCAAATGGCGTTATCAAACAGGGGCAGCGGTGGTGAAGGATCTCACCCGATTAACTCAGTGAAAAATGAGCAGGGTCGAGGTCATACGGTCTCTACAGAAAAACGTGTACAATTACATTTAACCACCCTCCTTTTTTCCTTGCCTTCACTGACTTGTTTGCCCCAGTCTGATTTGACTGTGTAAAGCGCCTTGAAATTGCTTTGCTGTTGAACTGTGCAATATAAACTGTCTTCTACACATTACGTTACATAACGATATGTCATTTATAAGCTCCTTTTGTGGGCCTATTCTATTATCAACCTATTCTATCAGCCTATTCTATCAGCCTATTCTATCAGCCTATTCTATCAGCCTATTCAATAGACCAGTCTCTCTTTGTTTATTTGGATAACTGATAAAATGGGAAATGTCACTAATATTATTTAGTGTGCAGTATCATCGTACACAATAATGTTATGTATGTATGTATATATGTGTGTATCTATGTCTGTCTGTATGTATGTATGTGTGTATGCATGTATATATGTGTGTGTATGTATATAAGTGTGTATGTGTATGTATGTATGTGTATGCATATGTATGTGTGTGTATGCATATGTATGTATGTGTATGCATATGTATGTATGTATGTATGTATGTATTTATATATGTATTCATGAATGTATGTATGTATGTATGTATTTATATATGTATGCATGCATGTATGCATGTATGTATGTATGTGTGTATGTATGTATGTATAGACATATGTATTTGAGACATGCAGACACTTTTGGCTACACAGGTCGTCAGACTGACTGATCCCCATGTAGGCGTCACAGATCTAGCAGTAGGTGTGTCAGCCTACTCGCTTAATTAGTTTCTTCACCTGTGAGCGATATACATGTACCTTAAGTACATATAATTTGTAAGTGTAGTGGGTACATATATATCCATATTCGTGTAATCGCCCTTTTCCCCATACAGTCTCTGCATCGTTAGCTGAAGAAACCCCTTTTCCCACTTATCTCTCTCTCTCTCATCTCCAACCCCAAACACCACCCCCGGTAGCTGCTACGCTGTCTCTCCGTCTGACTTTTGGATCTTGACCTGGAACCGAACCCTTTTGCCTATCGATTTTGTTTTGACTGAGCGCCTGTGAATAAGCTGGTCCCCGCGGCGCGGCTTTCGTTGGGCGCTGTGGAAACCTGGGAATTACTATTACGATTACGAAAGTTCCTTTGGTTTAATATATAGTTGCAGGTGGCACGTTTAGCAAGAAGGTTACTTTGTGGGTTGAGTGCCACATACCGCAACATTACAAGATGCGTCTGTTAATGGAAGTGTTGGAAGGAGCGTCTGAAGGAATGTCAGAGGTATGGTGAGTGATGGGAAAACTGTATAGAGTATGCATTTGTTGTATAATTGGAAGTAACTCCGCCACTGCCTTGTTTGGGGGTAGTGCCAGTCCCAAGCCTGGATAAAGGAGGAGGGCGACGTCAACGGCCTTTGATGCCATAAGATGTCGTTAAACTGAGTAAGTAATAATAATATGATTGGTAGTGATCGAGAAATTGTTGAAGAGTTGAACATCGAATGTGAGAAGACGAAATCTTTTTATTGAACAACGTCTGGTGGGCTTATAAGTTCAGAATCGATAGTTGGATCTAAAAATTTCTTTTTTATTTAGTAACCCCTAGGGTTAGGGTTACGGAGAAGAAGAAGCAGAGGAAGAGGCAGAGGGTTAGGGTCAAGTTAAAGGGATATTCGGTGATTTGGTTAGAAAATGATAGGAAACTACTAGCGGTGGGGACTAGATTCAGAATCAAAGTTTCGATCCAAACATTTCATTGTTTTTTAATGACGCTAGGAGTAGGGTGACGGATGGGACAGAGCAGAGAAAGAGTGTTAAGATTACATAAAAGAGTCGGTAATTAAACAATAGGCATAATGTAAAAAGCTCAATCAGGGAGAACATTTTCGGCAAATTCAATGTTGAATAAATAATTATATGCTCAGCATTACTGACATACTAGTCGTAACTGTAGTTTACGATGACTTTGCACAATAAATAATATTAGTGACATTTCTCATTTTTGTCTATTGAGATGTTGAATTTATGTCTGCCTGCATTAGGCCTACCTCCTTAACCCCATACCAGGGCTTTGCCTCTGGAAGCAAATAGGGGTTTCGCACCCAGGCCCCATTACAGGCCCGGGCCCCCCAATGATTACAACAGATCGACGCCTCAGGACCTGAGGTTAATGAAAACTACGAACTCAATTAGTGTTCTGTCATTCGCTCGGGGCGCCGGATTCAGTTTCGAGCTCGACCTTTCACAGAATGCTATTAGAACAGCGTGGAACACCAACGAGTCAGAAATTAGCGTAGAGGATTAGCTCATCAATCTTCTCAGTCAAACAAAAGGCGTTTTCCACATCGCTATAACAGCGTATCGCGTGATGTTTTTTGCAATTCAAGAAGGCTGTGTATAAGTTACTTAGAACAGTTTCGAAATAAGCTTCGTAAGTTCTCAAAGGGGTTTTGACTTAAAAGAGAAAACGTTTGAAATTCAATTATCGCTTATGCCATCTAGCGAACCTCCCTACAACTAAGTTGGACTACAGATATTCATTTGGTCCGTAACGAAGTATTAAAAGTGCCTGGCGTAGAAACTAGCTAATTGCATTGGTTATGTATTTGAATGCCAACTTATCGGTAGGCCTATTATATTTTCCCCTTCACTGAAGACATTTAAATGACGGCTTAAAACATTCCATTCAGCTTATCCTTCGACGGCTGAATGTAGTGGTGAATGTGCAGCGCCTTTTTCGACCTCGGATGAGTTATGGCGCTGTAGAAATTGTCTTATTATTATTATGTTTCATATGTCGGCACAGTCGGCCACTTTCCGTAAATGCCATATGGTTCTCGTGCATTCATCATTTTTAGGTGTCATCGTCTTTTAGTACATAATCTTACAGTATTGGTTAAATAGGCGAAATTTGTGTCTGCTAAATTGACTTTTAGTTGGTCAGCCACCGGAGCAAATAATTTTAATAAGGACATTATAGCTTAAAGGAGACTTCGTTACGGAAAAGTTGGGCTAGGTAGGGCGATATTTGTGAGTCCAGTTGTGCAGACGATAAATTTCGTTCCTGACTCCGTGATCTGTTGTCCAGTTCTTTTTCCTGTTTGCTTCTCGGAGTCGAAATTTTGTCGTTTGACGGAGTTTTGATTTAAACGCAGATTAATACAATGGACGCCAAAGTAGCCCCAATTAAGCTTGCCAAGGTAAGTCGGAAAATAAATTTTGTTTCAATCCTGTAACCTAAAAATACGATGATAGCGTTTAATTACTGTTTTGCTGTTTATTCTTCGCGTGCTGGAACCACGTGCCCCGGACTGTGTCGGTTCAATTAATTATATTGAGTTTCAATATTTTTCTTCACTATAATATTATGATATAGCGCCGATATGTAATTAAAAGCACCAGTTGATGGTTCAAAACCAGAATAATACAGTGTCAGAAGCATTAGGTTAAGGTAGTGGGCCGTGTTAAGGCTGTGTAAGGCGGGGTCTGTGCCAGTTAGATTGGAATTCTGGCGATCATTGGCTTCAGCACGGGTAGAGAAAGGGAGTCATGATCACCACTCGATAATCTGGAGGGGCAGAGATACGTGATAGGGCGCAGGCGGGCCAGAGCAGAAGTTTACCATTTTCTCAAAAGAAAGCACAACTTAGTTTACCTGGCTTTCCTTAAAAACATCTGCCACCACTTACTCCACACTGTGAAAGCCATGCAGACCCACTTGATGGCTATGAAATTTTATTTTTGGTAGAATCATGACTAGTAATTAAAAGCCACTGAAAGCAAACTGAAATGTGGAAAGACGAATGACTTTTCTTATTTTTGTTGCAGGTGACTAAAATCCTTGGCCGCACTGGATCTCAGGGACAGTGTACACAGGTTAGGATGTTTAGGTGTTGTAATTGCAAATTTATGTAGCTCGAAGAGAAACTGCTCAGAGGTACGCTTGACCTCACAACGATTGAATGGAATGGTTTTCAAGCTTTTGCTGAGAAGATGTGAAGAAAGGCCAAGGAGCTAAATGTATTCTCGAAGAATACTGTCTGCCTAAAGTACTGAGAAACTTTGACAGCATTTTGCACCAAAGTGCAGTCACCACTAATTGAAGCTGGTCTACATGTTGCTATTTGGGGTTTTCAGCGGCTGTTGGGAAGTTAAGCCTTTTCTGCTTGGAAGCGGGACTGCATGTTGAGTGCTAGGCCATCCCACCCTGTGCTGTGGGCCATGGTAGCCGATTGGGTAGAAAATTCGGCTTGTAATGTGGAGAGTGTGGGTCCCTGAGTGGGTTACTTTGTGGTGACCTTGAGCAAGTCCTTCACTCACTTTCGCTTTGCACCATAGGTTGATGCTTAGTCATTAGACTTGGTGCTTTATGAATGCAGAAACTGAATTTAGCATAATATTTATAATTAATAAGTATAATTATTATTAATAATAATAATTGTTTTAGGTTATGCTTGCAGTTCAATTGCACGAGTTGTAAATAGGAAAAACAGTTCCTTTTGATGTTGTCAAAGCTTTAAGTTGAACTAAATAAAAGCTTTTTTCAAGCAGTTTTTTTTGCAAAAACATACTTCTTATCAGAGCAGTATAATTTTTTTCATGCTGTTACATGAATAAACCATACTTAAAATACTTGGCAGGTTCGTGTGGAATTTCTTGATGAAAGCAGTCGGTCAATCATTCGAAACGTGAAAGGACCCGTTCGAGAAGGGGATATCCTTACTCTTCTTGAATCAGAACGAGAAGCCAGACGACTTCGCTAATCCTTACGTTTGCTTTGGTATTTATTACTATTATTGTTATTACATATTATTATTATTATTGGAGACAGGTGGAAAGAATTTATTATTTGCAAAGTGGAAATTGTTCTGCTACAATAAAAATTATGCAAAGATAAATAGAAGATGAATAGAAGTGAAACATATTTCGAGACCATGTGGAAATGAGTTATTTTGGAGGCACCTTAAGACAATGGAAAAGAAAATGAGATTTGCTCAGAACTTCACAAGCAGCGAAAGCAACAGACAAATTGTTAGACTGATTACCCTCCTTCAGGATTAACAAAGTCAAAATTTATTAATACTTTCTCACCAGATGTAGGAATTAATATAAGCTCCACAACACTTAATATCTCTTTGTTTATTAAAAATGAGTCGGAGAATAAAATAAGTTCTATAATAACACTAAATATCTCTTTGTTTATTAAAAATGAGAGTCGGAGAATAAAATAGGTTCTATATTTACACTAAATATCTCTTTGTTCCTGAGTTGAAAAAGGATGACCTCAAAATTTGGAAAGAAGAGCAGTTTGCTGCTATAAATTTTGTCTCCTCAATTTATCCGACTATCTTAGGTTCAAGGTCATGCAACAGTTTCTGTAGAAACTGTTTGGGATCTTTCAGCTTAGAATGAATCTCATCAGTTCTGAGTGTTTCATGGAGTTTCTTGTCTTATGTGTTTATTGCAGGTTAAATTGGTGAGACGGAGAAGTGATAGATGTCAGCAGCGTTTGTCAATATGAGACATGGATTGTGATCTGTTGATGTTTCCATGTGAGACACTTTCAGAAAATAAATTCTGAACAATTGATGATTTCTGTTTTTCTGTTGACGTCATGCACCATTTCTCGCAGCGGTGTTTTCAATTTGCTCTAAAATGTTCTAATTCATGTCTTACTCTTACTTGGTGTCTGCTTCCTCCACTCAGTGTCTGGTTTGCCGGAAAATAACCAGCTAGTTGGGGAACTGAGACACCTGAATCAAATATAGCGAAGGCGGTTTGTTTGGGTGGTTTAGGTGTTCGAAGGGAATTTTACTGCAGTGTGATGTGGACTTTTAAATTACAACACGACTGTGATTTGATAATAACCTTGCAAAGGTCAGAAAACTGAAAAATTAATCTTCTTATTGCTCTCATGCCTGCTTCCCCCTGCGGCTGATTGGACGACCCATTTAGCGCCATGGATAGCAAAGCAGGAGGCATGTGTATGCTTGTGCAGCTATTGTTGATACGATTAGATTTTAATTCCATGTAAGTAAGTTAGTAAGTATATTCTTTATTAACCAATAGCTAATCGCACATCGGTTTACAAGTATTTAAGAACACAAGAAAACTTAATACACTGTATTCATACAACATCCTAACAATAAAACATTTACGCGTTAAATTGTCAGCAGGAGGAATAATACGATCATGGGTGTGGGAGGCCATAGGGAATAACTGAGGGTTTTAATTGGTGGGAGTAGCTGATGAAGCTTTTTTACTGGTGCTCAGTCAAAATAAAATCGATGGGCAGTCGAGTTGGGTTTCAGGTCAGGATCAATGGGTCAGGCAGGCGGGCACTGAGACTGGGCACCACCCTCATATGCCGAGGCTGAGAAAATAAAGTCGCTAATACTTCACAGACATACCTGCCTCTCGGAATTGACAAGGGTTCTCTTAATGTCGCTTTTCATAGCGCAAGCTGTGATTAGTAGTAACGTTATTCTCCAAGTTAAACCTAGATGTCGCCACTGTGCACTATGATTGCAAAGCGCCACCTGGCGAATGCAATGAAACTACGAGGTAGTCAGCGAGTGGCAGCCTCTGTGCGCTAATCATCTCCCATTTTGGCGCCTGAGGACTAATTGCAATCGTGTGCCGGTCGAATTGGCTGCGCGCAGGTGCATGATATTACTACGCCGACTTTTGACCGAACTCTCGCTGATAAGCTTACGACGGCTAATGACTGACGTCATTGTCGCCGTTCTCAGAGGAAGCTGTTTTTGCCGTTGGGAGGTTTAGCTATTATTATTATTAGTAGTAGTATTAGTATTATTATTACTATTGTATATGCAAGTATTAATTGATTCCGAGATAGGTGACATTATTATGGTTATTATTGCTGTTATTATTAATATTAATTATTATTGTATATGCAAGTATTTGATCCAGAGATAGGTTACATTATTATTATTATTAATTATTTTTACTTATTGTTATTGTATATGCAAGTAGTATTTGATCTAGAGATAGGTTATATTATTACGGGAATTTGAACCCATGACTTTGGATTGGTAGTCCAGCGCCCGAACCACTGGATTATCGCACACTCCTCGTAATCGTAAACCCGAGATTTCTATAGCGCCCAACGAAAGCTTCATACATGCGAGCGTGTAAATGGTAGAAACCGAAGACCAGTGCCAGCGTGGTATGACTGTCCATCTGATTATTTTCCTTCCCGTTCCTGCAGATCCAATTCCAAACACCACCCACTGTAGCCGTCTGACTAGGATGTTGACCTATTAACCGAACCCGTCCTGCCTATCGATTTTGTATTGACTGAGCGCCTGTGAATAAGCTGGTTCCCCGACTTCGCTTTCGTTGGGCGCTGTAGAAATCTCTTGGATCTTGACCTGGAACCGAACCCTTCCTGCCTATCGATTTTGCTTTGACTGAGCGCCAGTGAATAAGCTAGTTCCCACGATTTCGCTTTCGTTGGGCGCTGTAGAAATCTCTTGGATCTTGACCTGGAACCGAACCCTTCCTGCCTATCGATTTTGTTTTGACTGAGCACCTGCAAATAACCTGGTTCCTCCTACTTCGCTTTCATCGGGCGCTGTAGAAATCTTGAGTTTACGAATACGCCTTTCACAAACGGTAGTGTAACGCGTAACAGGCGAACACTTGAAGCTGTCTAATTCGTGGAATTCGGGCGCCCTCTAGGATCTAATATTGCCAATCCGCGCCCTTGGACTGTGTACACAGTAGCTGCCTGCGATGCCTTTGATATTCAAGAGCCCTGTACACAGACGGGAGCCGGGCCGAGGGGCCCCCAATCGAGGAACGCCCCGCCTAATCACGAGCGTAATTTCGCGGGTAAACAGCACCCCGTCCAATTAGATGATGACCGAAGTTATATATGACCCTTTCTCCCCTCCCAAACCCCTCTTCCTCCTGCTCCTCCTCTTCTTCCCGACGGTTGTAGAACACCCATCCATTCGAGGCTGTCGCAATGATTATATTTGTACGTATGCCATCTGTGTGTATAGGGGACACACACACACACACACACACACACACACACACACACACATACACATACATATACACATACATATACACATAAATACATATATATATATATACATAAATATACACATATATACATATACACTATATACATACACATATATACACATACATATAAACACATACACAATATACATACATACTACATACAGATATACATGTACGTGTGTATATATATACATATATGGGTGTATGTGGTGTGTGTATGTGCATGTAATTATGGTGATGTAGTATCGTCGTAGGCATTCCAATCTATAGGTCAATAGTTCAAACCCCGCCTTAATGGGTGGAATGATTGGAGAATTGTCGACTTGGCAATAAATGGGGGTTTCTGTCTGTCTGTCTGTTCGTATGGCAGTATCTTTGTATGTCTGTGTGTCTTTCTTTCATTGTCTGACTGTCTCTTTCTTTGTCTGTCTATTTCTATATTTGTCTTCCTTCGTATGACAGTGTGTCTGTCTGTCTGTATGTATGTCTTCATATGGCAGTATCTTTCTCGGTATGTCTGTATGACTGTGTATCTTTCTTTTATTGTCTCTATCGTTCTCGTTCTGTTTCTCGCTTTCTATATTTCTCTAAACGAGCAGTCCTCCTATTCGTATTTTACTGTGACCTCAGGCGACCTTCGACCTTTAGGGTTACGCCCAAGGGTTAAATACTTGATATCTTATGCCGGAGTTTGGACGGTGAATGACACGAACGACACAAGGGTTTCCGATTCTTTTATCCTCCAGGGAGCAGTAACCGTAATGTAAGCAAATAGGTATGTATGTTATTATTTCTGCATTTATTAAGCGCCATTAGCTAATGATTAAGCATCAATCGATGGCGCTGAGCAAGGACTTGCTCCCTACACAGTAACCGTCTCAGGGGAGGAGACTCGAACCCGTACTCTCCGCGTTACAAGCTGAGCGCTCTATCCAATCAGCTATCGTGCCGATTGGATAAAGCGCTGTATGTATGTAAGTGTGCAAGTATGTATGTTTCTGTACTTAATGTTAAGATAACGACGTTGACGATGATGATCAGTTCTCTTCCCGAAAGCAGGTCCATTGGCTTTTATGCCACCCAGGGATGAGATGAGTGAGGAGGTTTCCCGTTGCCTTCCTCACAGACAATCGTGGGTGAGCAACTTGTCCAAGGTCGCTACGCAGTGGCTTGAGGCAGATTCGAACCCGCGAACCTCCGGTTACGAGGGAAAGACCATACCACTACACCACCGCGTCCTACAGTTAATGTTATACACGGTATTAATGTAGCGCCTTTTAGCTACCTCTCATAAGCGCAGCTAACTAATACATATCGAAGTATGCACAGTTTACACGTATGCGTAAACACCGTATTTACCGCAGTTTACAGCAATTTACAGAGATTACAGTGTCGCGTACGCATGCGTCATGTAGTCACGAGATGATCACTGAAGCGTGACGCGAGAGTGACGTGTATACGGTCACGGTTGAACTGAGATTGTCACTGGATGGTTTTGTCGTAAATCTGTCCGATTTTCTTCTCGTTAGCAGACCTGGTTTTACAAATAACAACAGTCTCGTTATTAGTAAGTTAAGGTTAAAATGGTTAGAAATCGATAGTTTAACAACTACACAAGGCTCCTTGTTTTGAAGAACGGTTACTGTGTAGGGACCTTGAGCAAGTCCTTCACTCATAGTTGCTCAGCTCCATCGATTGAAGCCATCATTATACAGTGGCGCTTAATAAATGCAGAAATAATAATAATAATAATAATAATAATAATAATAATAATAATAATAATAATTGATGTTATACCTTCGAAGTCAAGCCATATAGATTTGGTAATCGTAATATATAAAAACTGTAGGAATTCGAGATTTATGTATAAATAGGTCACGTTACTCGTTCAGCATATTATAAGTAGCGATTAAGGCAGTGAAGCAGTCTAGAAGATAGAAAAGTCACATATATCAGACATCTTTATAATGTGTGTATGTTTGTTTATATACATATATATATATTTCTGTACCTTATTAACTGACTCATATATATATATATATATGAATATTTGTATATATATGAGAAATGTATTCGTAAACTTCGTATATAAGCAAATATACTGATTTTACGAATATTTATAACCTATGCATACCTGTACATAACCTCATACCTACTCACATAGGTATGAACAAACTCAAACGGATGCATATATCATCTGTCTATCTATTTATGTAGATAAATGATTGGCCAGTACACACACACAAATACATAAATACAAACATACATACATACATATATACATACATAAATACATACATAAATATATACATACATACGTATTCACACACTCATACATACATACGTAAGTACGCACATACATACATAAATACATACATACATAATTAATCACACACATACATACATACATACATACATAGATACATACATACATACATATATACAAATACATACATTCTCACATACATACATACATACATACATACATACATACATACATAGATACATACATACATACATACATACATACATACAAATACATACATTCACACATACATACATACATACATAGATACATACATGCATACATACATACATACATAGATACATACATACATACATACATATATACAAATACATACATTCACACATACATACATACATACATACATACATAGATACATACATGCATACATACATACATACATACATAGATACATAAATGCATACATACATATATACATACATACATACATACATACATAGATACATACATACATACATACATACATACATAGATACATACATACATACATACATACATAGATACATACATGCATACATACATACATACATAGATACATACATACATACATACATACATACATAGATACATACATACATACATACATACATAGATACATACATGCATACATACATACATAGATACATAGATACATACATACATACATACATACATAGATACATACATGCATACATACATACATACATAGATACATACATACATACATACATACATATATACATACATGCATACATACATACATACATAGATACATACATGCATACATACATACATACATAGATACATACATACATACATACATACATAGATACATACATGCATACATACATACATACATAGATACATACATACATACATACATACATACATACATACATATATACATACATGCATACATACATACATAGATACATACATGCATACATACATACATACATACATACATACATAGATACATACATGCATACATAAATACATACATAGATACATACATGCATACATACATACATACATAGATACATACATGCATACATACATACATATTCATAGACACACATGCAATTATATACTTGGTCTACTTGTACATAAATATATATCTATAATAAAAGATGGTGTTTCTATAAGAATTATTAATTTCTTTTCCTCCTGGGGGGCTGTCGTCCGTCGGGACTCATTTCTATTCGTTGCGTCGAGCTGAGACTTTGATTAAGACGCGATAACAGACCGCGAGCCCCGCAGTCCCCCACGCCGCCTTCGTTATCGTATTCGACTGATTAGGAAGCGCATTAGCCAATTAGGCTAATTGGGTTGCTCGCTACCTGCGTGGCATACCGCCCGGGTGAGTCGGAGGGGCGAGCGAGGGGGAGTCTTTCGACGGAGGTTGAATGGAGAGTATTGTGTTCCGCGCCGCACGCAATAGTACTAGGGGGCTTCGAACCCTATACGCTGAGCGGGGAGTCCTTCTCCTCCTCCTCCTCTTCTTCCTCTTCCTCCTCCTCCTCCTGCACGTTGTTTCCTTAGAAGGAATCGCCCGGGTGAGGCGACTCAATATGTATGTATGTATGTGTATGTATGCATACATGTATGTATGTATGTATATATGTATGTATGTACATATATCGACGTCTTCATTTTATGCGTGAACAAGCAGTGGTGGTGGTAGTGGTAGTAGTAGTAGTAGCAGGCAGCGCCGCCTTGTGATGGAAACTTGGTTTCATGCAGAAGATTAAAAGATGTGGAGGTTGAAGTACAATGCGAATGATGACGACGACGACAAGGATAACGACAACTATGAAGAATAAGGAGGTGAAAGCGTATGAGAATATGATGATGCTGTTGTTCATGATGATGATGATGATAAGGAAGATGAAGATGATGATGGTGATGAAAAAAAAGAAGAGGTTGATAAAGATGATGATGATGGTGGTGATGATGATGATGATGACGACAAATATGATGATGATCATCATCATCATCATAAAAAGGGAGAACGGGAGAAGAGGTTGATAATGATGGCGATGATGATGATGATGATGACGACGACAAATTTGATGATGATGATGGTTACGACGACGCTGATGATGCTGATACATCAGTCTAACCCGGTTTTGAACCAGACCCTGGCTCTCCAGTCTAACCACTTGACCATCGCGCCCCCACGTCGGATCTAATTCCCAGCCCCATAATCCTCCTCTGACACGCGTTTATCACCCAAGGTTTATCAGGGGTGGGGCGAATGGGACAGAAACCCCTCTGCCGTCATTTGGGCAAAGACTTTCGAAAAGCTAATCGGCGATGTCGGAGACTCGCTAATGAACGAGCCCCCCCGACAAATACGATTCCCGCGCCAAAGCCATCCTCCCTGAAAGTGATCCCTATTTATGACGCCCGCTTAGAAATGGGCGCAATAAAAATGCCGAAAGTCCCTAACGACCAGCGTCGCATGCGTCAAAAACTGGGCCGTCCGCATCGGAAACGTCATTATCTCCTTGACGACGGGACTATCGTTGTTATGGCAACGGCTGAATCGTAGCAATGACGACTGGCAATTGTCGACGTGGCAACGGGGAAACGGAGCAGCGAAAATCGTCTGAAATATTTAATCTCGTTACCATGGCAACTGAAAATCGTACCCGGATGGACGGTTAATTAGCGTCTTTTTCGAACCTGTGCAAATGCGAGCCAAGGTTTGAAAGACGATTTTCCCTGAATGCATTCATCCATCCATCCATCCACCCATCCATTCACCCACTCGCCTTATTACCCATCCAAGCACTTGTTCCATCCACTCAAATCTCACCCAACCTATCCTAAACTCATCAATCCATCCATCCATTCGCCCATCCACCCATCCATCCACACATCCATCCATCCATTCACTAACCAAAACTCGTCCATCCATACATACATCCATCCATCCATCCATTCGTCCATGTATATCCAAGTATTTAGCCACGTAACTAGCTATGTATCTATCCATCTATGCAACCATGTATCAATCCATCCACCCATCAATCCATCCATTCATCCATCCATTCACCCACCCAAACTCATCAATCCATGCATCCATCTATCCATGCATCGATTCATTCATCCATCCATCCATCCATCCACCCACCTATCAATCCATCCATCCATCCATCCATCCATCCATACACCATTCATACATCCATCCATACATCCATCCATCCATCCATCCATCCATACACCATCTATACATCCATCCACCCATCTTTCAATCCATCCATACATCCATCCATACACCATCCATACTTCAATCCATCCATACACCATCCATCCATCCATCCATCTCTCGACCCCGCCTTCTCTCCTTCCATCCTCCACTCCCCAATCCATCCTCCCACCTTATGTCTCGTTCGATGCGTCGGCTGCTGCTGCTGGTGAGAGTTGTTGCCGGTGGCGATGGTGGCGGCATTCGTGGTACGGATGGCTTTGGCGTAGTCCTGCTCGCAGACGATGTTCCCGTTGACGAACCGGAACCGGTCTCCGGCGACGAGGCGCAGGTGGCAGGTGGAGCAGGTGAAACAGTGGACGTGGTAGACCGTCTCGTGGATCCTCAGGACCATCTCGTGCGGAGGGATCGACTGACCACATCCGGCGCACGAACCGGTCACTCCAAACAACCTGTATACACGTCATACACTTTATTTATTTTTTATTTAATTTATTTAAAGCACTTGTAACGCGCGCAATGTCAGTACACGTGAATCTGAGGCTAACTTATAAAGGCGTTGGCGCCATACCAGCAAAAGAACTCCGCCAGTGCCGTATGCGGGTGGTGCCAGTCCCAAGCCTGGATGAAGGAGGAGGGCGACGTCAACGGCCTTTGATGCCATAAGCTGTCGTTAAACATTGGAACTACTACTACTAACCATTTAAACTCCGCCACTGCCTTGTTTGGGGGTAGTGCCAGTCCCAAGCCTGGATAAAGGAGGAGGGCGACGTCAACGGCCTTTGATGCCATAAGATGTCGCTAGACATTGGAACTACTACTTTTGCTACTAGAACAACCAAAAGTTCATTCGTAATCGTAATCGTAAACTCGAAATTTGTAAAGCGCTACTTAAAAGCTAAGCGCAGGGCATCAGCTCATTCAGGAAGTCAGTGGGGTTGTTCAAAGATGTGAAGAACCAAGTCTGGTTGCCAGAAGACCAGACAGAGAAGGGTGAGAGGAGCTGTTAGGGTGGGTTGTGTTGAACCGCTAAGTGATGCTCGTCACTAATGTGTATTTGATTAATTATTACTTTATTAATTTATTTGCGAGTGTGAGTTGCTTTCAAGCTACACAGGTTTCCTCACAGTTTAGAATTCAATTTGATTGATTGATTAACTGACTGACTGACTGACTTACTGACTGACTGACTAATTGATGTGTGTTTAAAACGTTTTAAATAAAATATCTTAATTTATTCAACTGAGTTATTTCCGCCCAAATTAACTCCATAATAGTCGCTGTCACCCCCACCTTCTACGTCATGAGTCATAATCACCATCACTCTTCCTAATTAAATAATGCATCAAGTAAATAAATAAATCAGCAATGATGAAAGCAACACTAAATTAGCTAAGTAACTCAACCAAACTCATTGACTAACTCAAAGAAGTATGCATCCAAAACAAAACTTAAACTCAACTTAAACTCAACTCAAACTTAAACTTAAGCTAACTTGTACTAACTTAACTAAACTGCTAACTAACTAAACTTACTCATTACCTAGTTAATCAAATAAATAAATCACACAAAACCTAGACTATATATCAGCATATTTCCTGCTCATTAGATATTCCAGAGCCTCCCAAACGGCCTCTACATAAATACCTAGACATATCTGCTGTATAGACGAACCATCCACATTAATTCATGCAATAAAACCACAGCGCATGCGCAAGGCAGTCAAATTAATTCATGCTTTCACGCATGCGCGTGCTACCAGATCGCATTAATCTTCGCCAACCCGTAACAATATATAACAATAAAACTCTCAGATTATGACATATCTCAATCCCATCTTCCGCCCAGTCTCTACCACCCCCCCTTCTCTTCCATTACTTTCCCCGTCTCTGTGGTAAAACCCACATCGCTCTACCTAATCTGAAATCGAGGACTAGTCATTTATAATCCGTCCGATAATTACCAAGCGGGAGCGGGCATTCAATTTCCTCTTATATCCGTGGTCGTCGCCGGAACAAGAGAATTAATTAACTAATTTCCTGTTCAATTATCTGACTAATTGCGATTCAATGTCGGTCTAGCTTTCCTGCGTTCTGCGCCCGGACGAGCGGACCCACACTGCGTCATCTTGGGACGGGCGTGATGGATATTACGTCGGCTTGCCAGCGTTGGGACGCACGGACGGACGGACGGACGGACGGACGGACGTACGGACGGAGTCATATGCCGGGCATAATAAAGGAATAGGAGGAAGAAGGAGGAAGCTAATCTGATAAATATAAGAGACTCGATTTATACGACATTAGTCTGATTGTTTTGGCTAAGATGAATCGGCCGCCTTTTGTATTTTCTCGTCTGTATTAACCGTATCATTTAGTTGACATAGAAACGGCAGTGAAATGGAAACAATCTAGAATGGCCAAATCGGATTTCTATGGCGCTCCAATTATCGTATACGGAAGCCTCGCAAATGCCAGATTAGATCTTCTTTCGAAAAGTAATCAAGCCTTAGAACCGATATCTTTCAGGTCTTGTCCTGGCTTATATACAGGCGCTATATGAATGATGGCTTCGAGGTTTATAATGCTCCGATGCATATTGGTCTTTGTTAGCAATTGTCTTACTTACTTACTTACTTTTTTACTTGAGTTAGGCGGTATCTTGCATGATGGATGCTTTTTGTTTTGGATCTTAGTCAAAGACTTGGGCAGCTTCTCAGACCATAGGTGCCTAGCTAGACTATTGCAAGATTGTATTAACTTGCACGCGAAACGTCACGTCTACTGTCTAGCCAATCAGAGCATCAAGAATATTGTTGTGTTCCTTATCCAGCCAATCAGAGGTTTGCGCGTAATGTTTTATTTTTGTCTCGCCAGTCACAACATGGATTTATTAGGTCACTGCTCTGCTTATCCTGCCAATCAAAGCATTGAAATATTGGTGTTGTTTATCCAACCAGCCAATAAGAGCTTTAGTCATACTGCTATTTTGTTTGATCCGCCAATCAGAGCATTGCTTTAAATATATCCTGCCAATCAGAAGCTTGAACACAACTGTTCATCAGTTCCAGTCACGTTGCCATTCTGTTTTGCCTGCGAAATAAATCCCCAATCAATCTAAGTACTTCCAATCAGAGTCCTCGACACAGCTCCTCTTTATTTATCCATCCAATCAGAACCTCAGACACAGCTGCGCCTGTGTTTGACCTTCCAATCACAGCCTCCGTCACAAATTCCGTTTTGTTTATCCGTCCAATTACAGCCAAGCTTCAAACACAAAACAATATTCTTCTGTTTGGTCCTCCGATCAGAGCCTCGGATTCATCTATAGCGTACTTTTATCCTACCAATGACAGCCATGGACAGTATATTTTTATCCTACCAATCAGAGCTTTTAGCACTAATTTCTTGTATCGACCACAGCCAATACTATTTTTAAAAGTTTTTAGTCTGCCAATGACAGCCGCGGACTCCAAGCTTTATCCAACCAATCAGAGCCGCGGACACTGCTTTTTACCGGACCAATCACAACCTTTGAAACAACAGCAATTCTCGATAAGCATTTTGCTTGAGACGCTGGAGCAGTGCAATCACATAAATCCAATAAGTTTCGAGAGGCGTTTGATGCCTTCGTTGGCCTTAATTATCGCTCGGCCTAAACTGTTCTTCACGGCTCTTGCTACGTCATGGTCTACAAGTGCCTGGCGCCAAATGAATTACGACTATCGAACCTGTCATCTCTTTGTTTGCAAAAAGCCTAAAAGGGCTTTACAGTTCCAACTTATTGGCTCATAAATACAAAAGCGAAGTCGACATATAGCTATGCACAACGACATATGCACAAAATACACATGTATACATAAAGCATATACAATATATACATATGCATATATATACACGCACACATGCATACAAACACATACATACATACACTTAAACTTGTAAAAACACATTTACGCATACACATACACATCACACACATGCATAAACATACATACATACATACACACACATACACACACATACATACATACATGCAGGCATACATACATACATACAAGCATGTATGCATACATACATCATACATACGTATGTACGTACATACATACATACGTACATACATACACATGCATGCAGGCATACATACATACATGCCTACATACATATGTACATACATACATACATACGTACATTCATACATACATACATACATACATTCACACATACATACATACATACATTCACACATACATACATACATACATTCAACGGTAGCCCACCAACAAATGCGCTGCATGAATGTATTTCTTAGCAGACGTCTTTACTCGTATACGCATGCGCGCCGTATGCACTGTTTACACGGACAATGGCAAATGACCGCTTGGAGCGCTGCGTGCTACCGGAAGCGATGAGGAAATTAAGCGAAGGCCACCTAGCGGTCGCTCCCATCATTATGCAAGTTAATGCGCTATTTCCAGTTGATGACATCATCCGACAACGGCGTTGCACTCAATTCTCTCCAACACAATGTATCTTTCCTCACCCCAAACCCCTCTGTTGGGGGTTTCCCATCTAATGAGTCGTGGCGGGAAACTGCTCTACATGACATTTCCTTTTTTGTTCTGTTTATTCTACCACTCGGCCAAACCTGCTGTTCAACAGTCCAAAGCTCGTATCCCACAGTTACAATCTCTTGTACCATCTTCACCAGTATGTCTGTCTGTCTGACTGTCTGTCTGTCTGTCTCTGTCTCTGCTTCTGCTCTTGTGTCTCTGTTTTTGTCTGTATGTCTCTGTCTCTGTCCCTGCTTCTGTGTCTGTCTTTCCGTCTGTCTGTCTGTCTCTGTCCCTGCTTCTGTCTGTCCCTGCGTCTCTGTCTGTCTGTCTGTCCCTGTCCCTGCTTCTAGGTCTGTCTCTCCGTCTGTCTGTCTGTCTTTATGTCTGTCTCTGTCTCTGCTTGTGTCTGCTTGTGTCTGTGTGTGTGTCTGTCTGTCTGTCTGTCTGTCTGTCTGTCTCCATTCTATACCACCGTCGCAGTCTTCTACACCGCCGTCACAATCTTACTAGAACCACAATCTTATCCGTCACTAACACTACCTCCACATCCACCATCCCTCAAAGTCTGTCTCTACCACCGCCACCACTACCATCATCAGCACCGCCGCCACCACCACCCCTCAACTTCTATCTACCAGTACCACCACCACCACTACCGCTACCACCACCACTAACACCAGAACCACCACCATCGCTCAACTTTTATCTACCACTACCACCACCGTTAACACCACTACCGCTACCACCACCACGACTAACACCACCAATACCGCTACCACCACCACTAACACCAAAAGTACCACAACCACTACCGCCACCGCCACCGCCACCACTAACACCAGAACCACTACCATCGCTCAATTTTTATCTACCACTACCACCACCACCACTACCACCACTACCACCACCACTAACATCAGAACGACCACCATCCTTCACCTTCTCACTACCACCCTTCTACCACCTACCTACCTTCCGAAATCCTTCCAGCGCCCTGCGAGCCTCGCGTACCACTTTCCCCACTAGAAAACACGGCTCCATATTCAATCGTGGAAATTTGACAAGAAACCAATTAGGCCGGCGATTCAGGCGAGTCATATATCGCCATGGTAACGCAATCAAAGGCAGACGGCCTTATTTCCCAAATGATTGCTTCTTTCAGCTGTCGGCGGCCGAAGATAACAAGGTTATTAAAACGTGCAAATAGCAAAGCTCCTCGTGGCCGTCGCTGACATGGGGGCGCACCAGACAGAATGGGGCCCCGGTCCTGAAAGCACCCGGCCACCGGTTAATGAGGCCACCACCTCTTCTGTCCCCACGCCCAAGACGGGATTTTCCTCCCCACACTCGTTCGCCCGGTTGCCTACTGCTGCGTGTCTCTCTGTCGCTGTCTCTGTTGTCCACTGGGTCTGTCTGGAGGGTATCTGTTTGTATTTCGCTCTATCTTTCTACTGGTCTTTCTGCTTCACACTCTGTCTCTGTCTCTGTTTCTCTCTCTCTGCCTAAGGTCTTCTTCCTATGCCTCTTTATTTGCCTCTCTCTGTGCCTCTCTGTCTGTCTCTCAATCTTCTCTCTCTCTTTCTCTTTCTCTGTCTTTGTCTCTCTCTCTCTCTGCCTATCATTTTCTTCCTATGCCCCTTTCTTTGCCTCTCTCTCTCTCTTTCTCTCTCTCTCTCTCTCTTTCTCTCTCTCTCTCTGCCAATGTCTGCCTCCCACTATCTGTGGCTTTGCTTCTATTTCAGATATTTTCTTTGTCTCTGCCTCTGTATGTTTCTGTTCTTATTTCTCCCTCTCATCTCTGCCTCCCATTCTTTTCCCTGCCACTCTCTATCTTTCACACACTCTCTCTGCCTCTCTTTGTCTCCCGTTATCTGTGTCTCTGCCTCATATTCTCTCTCCAATTCTCTCTGTCCATCTCCCACTCTCTGTCTTTCTCCTACTCTCTCCGTCTCTGTCTCATTCTCTCTTTCTTTCTCTCTCCCTCTCTCTCTCTCTTTCTGTCTCTGTCTCTCTCTCCGGCTCTCTCTGTCTCTCTCCCATCTCTCCATCTCTGTCACACTCTCTGTCTCTTTACCACTCTCTCTGTCTCTCCCCCACTCTCTCCGTCTCTCTCTCTCTCTCTCTTTTTGTCTCTCTCCCACTCTCTCCGTCTCTGTTTATTCTCTCTCCGTCTCTCTCCATCTCTCTGTTTCTCTCTCCCACTCTCTCCGTCTCTCTCCGTCTCTCTCTCCCCCGTCTCTCTCTCATCTCTCTCCCCATCTCTCTGTCTTTTCCCACTCTCCTTCTGTCTCACTCTCGTTCAACATCCTAATTGTCGCCGCAGCAGTCAGAAGCGGAGATAGTATACTCCGACGATAAATTAGCGTTTCGCAGTGGCATCCTAGAGCATCTCTAGATGTCGCCATTGTTTCCTTTCCTCGGTGCCAACATTGGCATTATGCCTAATTGATGCCAATCGCGGCGCCGCGCTCGAAAACAACGTCACATGACTTCGCTCCATCAGGCACTATTAAAAGCGAGTAAAGGCGCTATATAAAGAGCACAAAGGCGCTACATAATGGCGGATCATCGACGAATTAAGTCAACGTAAGGCTCCAGGTGAGAATAAATACGTAGGTGTCGACGGGGGAATATCATGCAGTAAGGTAAACAAGATAGGGTAAGATGACTAATTAAGGGTTAAGATTAAGGTAAGTAAGTAAGAATAGCAGGGGCAGAAACCCCCCTTTTGAAAAGAAAAAATTAGGGTTTTAGGTTTTAGATTTCTTTCGGTTTTAGGTTTCATTGTTTCCACCACGTATGCAGTGGCGGATCCAGGATTTCCTGTGTTGGGGGGGGGGGGGAAGAGCATTTCCAGAGGGTACAACATTCTGGCAGTCCACAATGCACGGGACTGGTCTGAGGGGCGCCGGTGTATAACCAAGAGGGGCGCCGGGGACCGTCCTCCACGCCTATAGCTAAATCCGCCACTGTCTGTGTGTGTGTGTGTGTGTCTGTCTGTCTGTCTGTCTGTCTGTCTGTCAGACGACGAAAGCAGAACTTTGCCTGTACATGGAATACCTTACTCTGAATTTAGTGCCTCGGTGCAGAATTTCTGCTTAAACATCGCATTCTCAGCGATACTAATTAATATTAATTAATTACATTTTGTTTTCAACTGAAAACCATATATATAGAAAATCCGATTTTTTTCATTTTTACCAAATGGAAAAATAAAAAAACGCATTTTGGACTTTTGAAACTACCTATAAAACCTTAAACCTGACTGACTGACTGACTCACTGACTCACTGACTGACTCACTGACTGACTTACTGACTCACTCACTCACTCACTCACTCACTCACTCACTCACTCACTCACTCACTCACTCACTCACTCACTCACTCACTCACTCACTCACTCACTCACTCACTCTCACTCTGACTCACTGACTCAATCACTCACTCACTCACTGAATCACTCACTGACTCACTCACTCACTCACTCACTCACTCACTGACTCACTCACTCACTGACTAAAAAACCTAAAAAACTGACTGACTGAATCACTGACTGACTGAATCACTCACTCACACACACACTCACTCACTCACTCACTCACTCATGTAATGCATTTATTAAAATTATTTACAATATAAATAATACATAACTTAATAAAAAATACATAACCTATTACGTAACATAAGCCGTATAAAGAACGCCATCTTGTGACGGGGGGCAAATAGGCGCGTGCTTACGCCTTCGGGGTCTACACAGGTAGATAGTGGAAGTAGAAGAAGATGGCTCGAATTCTCTTGTTTTCGTCTGACATTAAAACTGCCAATTACATCATTACGATGGCAGAGTCTGAAAGTACATCAGGTCGGTATCTTCCGCTAATTAGCTCTCTCGTCAAGTCTAGAATAAAGCCCGCGAAAGACTTCATTCCGCTACAACTTGTGGTGTTTCCCTCAGTTATTGACTTGTCAGCCGGCATTCAATCTCGTTCGCACAGCTAATTGAGCACTAACTAGTATCGTTCCCGTAACTTTGGAAATATTTATCAGGCGGATATGAAGTACAGGGCAGACAGATAGACAGACAGACACACAGACAGGCACACAGACAGACAGACAGACAGACAGATACACACACATACACGCACACAGACACACATACACACTGACACACAGACAGACACGTAGACAGACACACACGACAGACACACAGACACACACAGACATACAAACACACGCAGACAGACAAACACACGCAGGCAGACACACAAACAGACACACAGACAGACAGAACACAGACACACATACAGACACACAGACACACAGACAGACACAGACAAATACACTCATATACAGACAGACACACAGATACACCCAGACACATAGACACAGACATACACGTAGACAGACACACAGAAATACAAACACACACGCAGACACACAAAGACACACAGAATGACTAACTGACTGACTCAATGACTGACTCACTGACTGACTCACTGACTGACTCACTGACAGACTGACTGACTCACTGACTGACTGACTGACAGACTGACTGACTGACAGGTACACAAAACCAAACAGGCAGCAGACAACCAAGTAGGATTAGATCAGATCAAATCAGATTAGATTAGACCAGATTAGAACGAGCACAAACGACGCTTACTTGATGTAGTCTGGTTTGCAAAGGATCATGCCAGCCCTCGTGAAGCAAGAGCTTCCGACCTCTTCGAGCTGGACCTGGCAGAGGGAGCATTTCAGGCAGGTCGTGTGCCAATAGTGGTCGAGGGCGTAGAGGAGAAATCGGTCGAGTATGTTGCCCTGACATCCGTAGCACTGCTTCACCCCGATTGGCCCCGCCGGACTGACGCAAGGGCCAGGGCCAACGGCCGAAGCCCCTTGACCTCCGCCAGGGTGAAGCAGAAAGGCACTGACCCCGGCCGAGGCCGGTGACGAGGCACTACGATCGGGTCTACCACCGGAATTCATCGAAGGTCGTGTTCGACTGCAGTAGGTTCCAGAGTCTCTACCGTATACCCCTCCTACTAACTAGGTCCAAGGTTTGCGAACAAGGTCTGCGAACAATGACGTATAGAATAAAGCCCTGGTTGCGTCACAGTGACGTCAGTTTTACGCCAGGATGACACCGAAACACAGCCATAGCTACGTTAGATGACGTCATAATCACGACCAAATGACCAGAATAAAGTCGGGTTTCCAAAATGACATCAGTATTACGTCATAAAAGCGCAATATCTGATCCAGGATGCCAGTTTTACTCGATGTCGCCTGTATTTCTCATTATTTCAAAACAACAAGAATGGTGTCTAATGCGTTCTAGTTCGGTATCGTCTTCGGCGCTTTAGCAAAACAACGTCTACCGAGTTCTAATTTAGCATTACTTCTCTGTCACTGATCAGAACAACGTTGGACGCGTTCTAATATCACGATCATTTCGTGTATTTTGTTAGAATTACGATGCGTATGTTCCAGCTTCAGGTCTAAAGCACAGATGAATGAATGGAATGATGTTTTTGTTTGTTAAACGGACTGGTTAAAGGACCTTCTGCGAAAACCATCGGATAGTCAATTGTAAGAGGTCGTTGAACGATTTCAATCCTCTTTCGATTCTGACATTATCAGTTCGCTCGCTGCCTGAAGTGAAACAGTAAACAGCAAATTACATTGATTGGAAATACATTCGATTTTGGTTATGATTTTCTTTTATGATTTTGTTCATGGCAATAGTTACGATTATAATTTGACAGTGATTCTTTGTAGAAATTTTGTATTATATAAATACCATGATTATGATCGAGTGTGAATGAGTGAATAAGTGGTGAGTGGGTTAGTTAGTTAGTGAATGAGCGAGTGTGAGCATTTAAATAAGTTAAGCGCCCTTCTCTTCGGCCTCGGCCTCGGCTGTGCTACGGCGCTATATAAATTGTCTTATTATTATGGAGTGTATATGTTAGTGAGTGGATGTTTCAATGAGTGCGTGAGTGAGTGAGTGAGGGAGGGAGGGAGGGAGGCAGGGAGGCAGAGAGGCAGGGAGGCAGGGAGGGAGGCAGGGAGGGAGGAAGGGAGGGAGGAAGGCAGGAAGGCAGGCAGGCAGGGACGTAGGGAGGGTCAGTCAATCATTCTGTTGAATCTAATCCACGTGACTCGTGCCTTGGACTATCTAATTAGCATACGCATATCAAATGCCTAGGGTCAAAGACTCATTAATATTCAGCACAACTCGGCTCCAAAACAATCCACAATTTCCTTCGCGAAACGCAGACGTTAGTCACGTATACATGTCATGTTTGTAAAGTTTTTATTAAATCGAATCATATACATGTATATTAAGCATATATATATATATATATATATATATATATATACATGCGCATATAACTATTAATAGACAAGAAGTCCGCGTAGGAATTCGTTGCAAGTGACGCGGCTATCTTCATCTCGTCCTCGAAGACAAGGTCTTTCGTAGGGCGTAATCGTATCGAGGAATTTTATAGCGCAATAGTTGACAAGCCTATCGAATAATGACGACAACAGTTGTTGGTGGGATGATGATGATGATGATGATGATGATGATGATGATGATGATGATGATGATGATGATGATGAGTTCTCTGCCCGAAGGCAGGTCCATTAGCTTTAATGTCACCCGGCGATGGGATGAGTGAGGTGGTTTCCCGTTGCCTTCCTCACAGACAACTGTGGGTGAGCAACTTGTCCAAGGTCGCTACTACATACAAGGATATGTCTGACTGATATCTGTTACAAAGTCAACATGATGTTAACGTGAAACCCTTTGTCACAGGTTTCGGGAAACATGCGACTTAAGACTTACTCATGTACAACGCCCTTTTCTACAGCCTCGGCTGTGCTATGGCATTATATAAATTGTCTTATTATTATTATTATTATTATTATTATTATTATTATTATTATTATTATTATTAGTATTATTGCTGTTGTTTTGTTGTTGTTGTTGTTTTATTGTTATTATTATTGCTATTATTATTATTATTATTATTATTATTATTATTATTATTATTATTATTATTATTAGTAGTAGTAGTAGTAGTAGTAGTAGTAGTAGTAGTATCATCATCACCACCACCACCACTACCACCACCATCATCATCATATTATTGTTATTATTATTATTATCATTATTATTATTATGAAGATATTAAGCTGTACGCGAATCAACAAAGGTCAGGGGCGTACCTCCCTAAGCCCCTGGACGTTCCACCACATCTACCTGGCATCTAACCATATCTTTCTGTCAACACGATTGCGACAAGATTCCTTGCTCTGAGGTCAGAATTCCTCAGTTCTACTATCGTATTTCCATTTTGCCGTTTCTCTCTTAAAGACCGCTGGCTGATCGTTACCGGATGTGACATACAAAACTTCGCATTTCCGGTCGCCGAGGCGGAAGTTTCAAAGCGCCCAATAGGTGTCGCTATTGGGGACGACTCGAGCGAAACTAGCGAAAAGCTCCACCATCGGGTTAAATGGGAATCGGACTCTGGCGCTAAATAAATGGTGCCGGAAGTCGAGCCGATTTGCATTTCCGGTTCCGGTTTCGTGAAAAGCGGCCGTTCCGACCGAGAAACAGGAGCGTTGAATTTATCAGAGCTGAGCTGTCTGCCAGTATCGATCAGAGACTGGAAACAATACAACGACAGGCAGACAGACAGACAGACGCACAGACACACAGACATAGACACACAGACATAGACACACAGACACACAGACATAGACACACAGACACACAGACAAAGAGACACACAGACATACAGACATACGGAGACACAGACAGACACACAGATAGCAAAATAATAGGAGAGACACAAAGACAAACACAAAGAGAAAGAGACAGACAGGTACATGGACAGACGAATAGACGCACGTAGACAAACGCAAAGACACCCAAAAACAAATACAGACAGACAGACAGACAGACAGGCAGACGTACACAGACAGCCAGGCAGACGTACACAGACAGCCAGGCAGACGTACACAGACAGCCAGGCAGACTTACACAAACACACAAAAATCACAGACAATCGCACACACCTTGAAATACAAACAGTCGAACAGACACAGAAAGAAAGACAGACAAAATGACGCACACATACAGACAGGAATACACATATTAGAACCAAAGCCACATACAGAAATAGAGGCAGATGCGCACATACGACTGCGTAAACAGACAGACAGGCAGACAGACAGATAGACAGACACACACGTCTATAAATAGTTCCTACGTCATATACGGTAAAAATAGTCGGTCGTTTAAATCGACTAATCAATTAATTAGTTAATTATTAGTTAATCGCTGGCCCGTTTGTGTAACAGCTATATTTAGAATCGCAGAGATACAAACGAAAGCATCTTCGATTTCGTCACTTGCTGCTCCATTTTAGCGAAATTTTAGTCTCGCAATCCACCTAGCGGTCGCTGGATGCACCAATGTTCTGCAATCCGATGTTCCACCTAACCCAACCCACCCACCCCAACCCCCACGCCCCCACCCACCCACCCACCCGCTCACCTCCCCCTAATTGTCCTCGGACAATCTCGGTAATTGATAATAAATCTTGATTGTCTATATGGGCCCCAATTTACGCAGTCTCCTCCCCGCAGCTCTGCTGTCTGTCGCTGGCTATGTGTCTCTCACTTTCTCTGTCTGTCTGCATGTGTCTGTGTGTGTCTGTCTGTTGTTCTCGTAATAAAATATAGTTTTATGTTATATATTGATACCCTCTCTCTCTGTCTGTCTCTTTCTCTCTGTCTCTCTCCCCTGTCTGTCTCTGTCTTTTTTGTCTCCCTTTGTCTGTCCGATTGTCTCTCTCTCTCTTTCTCTCTGTCTTTCTCTCTTCTTTCGGTCTTTCTGTCTCTCTCTCTCTGTCTCTCTGTCTCTCTCTGTGTCTCTGTCTGACTCTCTCTCTCACTTTCTCTCTCACCTTCTCCTTCTATTTATTATCCACCTACCTACATCAGTTGTATGTCCGTTTGTCTGTCTGCTGCCTGTCCGTCTATCTGTCCGTCCGTCTGCCTGTATGTCTGTGTATATCTGTCCGTCCGTCTGTCTCTCCATCTATGTGTGTCGGTTTAATTTTCTATCTGTCCGTCTGCTTATGTGTCCATGTGTCTGTCTATGTGTATGTCAGCCTATCTGTTGTCTGTCTATGTGTATATCTGTCTGTCTGTGTATCTCTTTGCATGTGACCTGCCTCTGTCCTTTGCGAAGTTTAAACTATTTTGTTTTAAGGAGTGGCAGTTGGTGACGGGAAGGGTGGAAGAGGGGCAGGGGAGAGTGGAGAGGGTAGAGAGGAGTGGCATGGGTCATTGGCGAAGCATTCGCCAATTATAATAGGCCGAGAGGGCGATTCGATCGATCCTCTGGGGACGAATTGCTTTAATGGCATTTTGGTCTCTGCGAATACGTCGGTTAATCAAGGCCTCGACCATTAGTCCCTAATCTTCTTATTGGTGTCCGTCTGTGTGTGTGTGTGTGTGTCTGTGTCTGTGTGTATGTGTCTGTGTGTCTGTGTATCTCTGTGTGTGTGTTTGCCTACCTCTGTATCTGCGTATCTGTCTGTCTTAATTTTAATTTTGTCTGTCTGTCTTTCTGTCTTTCTGTCTCTCTTTCTGTACATCTGTGTCTGTCTGTGTGTCTGTGTCTGTATGTATCTGAGTGAGTGAGTGAGTGAGTGAGTGAGTGAGTGAGTGAGTGAGTGAGTGAGTGAGTGAGTCAGTCAGTCAGTCAGTCAGTCAGTCAGTCAGTCAGTCAGTCAGTCAGTCAGTCAGTCAGTCAGTCAGTATAACCTAATAAAAGTGGCTATTCATACTCGTTTATTCGACATACATACATACCTACATACATACATACATTCATAGTACATACACACATACATACACACATACATACACACATACATACACACATACATACACACATACATACATAAATGCTTAGAGACAGACAGACAGACAGACATGAATAACACAGCACGATAAGTGTTTACATAACAATAAAGCGATCAATTATTTGCCATGCAATAGATTACATGGAGATTTATAAGAACGTTTTATTAATTTTATTTTCAGTTTTATGCTTTTTTGCTTATTTGACAGACAGTTGATGGTTTCATTGACGTCATCATACCTGAATGATGTGATTGGTTGCCTACCTCTTAACGCTGTCCAATGAACGCTTTCTGCCAACATGATGTCATCTGTTAAAAATAGACAATTACTACCATACTTATCAAAACGGGATTCCGATGCTAAAAATAAACAATGACATCATCGCGTGGTTAAAAATAGAAAATTGCCTCATAGGCTACTAAAAATAGAAAACTATAGCCTCTAGTAACCCAACTCAAATAAGGTCGCTTTAAGAAGAATGAAAATATTGAAGCTTACAGCAGCTGAAGAAACTGAAAAATTAAGCTTAAAATGAAGAAGCTCATTGTGAAGATCCCGAAGATGAAGAAAGCGAAGACTGACGTAGAAATGGAAGACGAATGAAGAAGTTTAAGTTGAAGAAACTTCAGACACAACAACAACAACAACAACAACATCAACGACGAAAGCAACAACAACAACGACGACAACAGCAACAAAATTAACAACATAAACAACATAAACACAAACATAAACAACAACATATACAACAACATATACAACAACATAAACAACAACATAAACAACAACATAAACAACAACATAAACAACAACATAAACAACAACATAAACAACAACACAAACAACAACACAAACAACAACACAAACAACAACACAAACAACAACACAAACAACAACACAAACAACAACACAAACAACAACACAAACAACAACATAAACAACATAAACAACAACATAAACAACAACATAAACAACAACATAAACAACAACATAAACAACAACATAAACAACAACATAAACAACAACATAAACAACAACATAAACAACAACATAAACAACAACATAAACAACAACATAAACAACATAAACAACAACATAAACAACAACATAAACAACAACATAAACAACATAAACAACAACATAAACAACAACATAAACAACGACATAAACAACATAAACAACAACATAAACAACATAAACAACAACATAAACAACAACATAAACAACAACATAAACAACAACATAAACAACAACATAAACAACAACATAAACAACAACATAAACAACAACATAAACAACAACATAAACAACAACATAAACATAGACAACATAAACAACAAGAACAAAAAGATTACGAACGAGAATGTAAACACAGACAGACACACAGACATACCAAGCAGGCAGATAGACATACAGACGGACAGACAGGCAGACATAATAAACAGACAGACATACGGAAGGAAAGACAGTTGGACATACAGACGGACTGGCAGGCAGACATACAGAGACATACAGACAGACAGACATACAAGCAGACAGACAGAGAGACAGACAGGCAGACAGACAGAATTTCTAGAGGTCGACTGAAAGAAGAACCCACTCGCGCCATAATCGATACGATGCTGAGCGACCTCTATCGTTCGGCGCGCAAATGACTTCGAAACAATACCATTTCCGGTCGGCCCGACTCGCCACACAATTTCGGTATCGATTGAGAGGGAGCCACCATCGATAAAGAAATTCGCCGGCGACTGTTTGTGCTGGCGGTTAATGGAGCGAAGGGCGACGCTTATTCGTGTCACTCTGCTTGTATGCCTGCGTATGTCTGCCTGTATGCCTGCGTCTGTCTGTATGCATGGGTTCGTCTGTTTGCGTGTAGCTTCGTTGGACAGGGACAATCAACTTAGGAGAGGTTAAGTTAGGAAAAAAATTGAACGATTGGTGGAGTTGATTATGATTTACTACGACAAAAAAGTGATGATGATGAAGCAGATGATGACGATGATTATGATGATGATGATGACGATGATGGTGCTGATGATTCTGATGATGATTAAGATGATGGTGATGATGATGATGATGACGATGAGGAGGAGGAGGAAGAGGAGGAGGAGGAGGAGGATTATGATGATGGCGCCGACCATGATGAGAGAGTATTGTGGTGGCAATGAGGGTGGTGGTGATGGCGATCATGAAGAAGAAGATGATGCTGATGACGACGAAGAAGAAGAAGAACAAGAAGAACAAGAAGCAGATGATGATGATGATGCTGATGATGATGACGATGACGACGACGACGAAGAAGAAGTAGAACTAGAAGTAGTAGGAGAAGAAGAAGAAGAAGAAGAAGATGATGATGACGATGATGATGAAGATGAATATGACGATGATGATGATAGCCTAATTATTGTAAATCCATAAAGGAAAACTAAGACAATTAATGAGCACTTCGCAAAATCAATGGGGTATAAGTATTCGAAAAAATTGGGATCACGGAGACTGAATGAAGGACGATCACTTGCCAACGGGGTTGAAGAGCGTTAAAGGTGGTGGGGTGACTTGTTCTCCACCCGGAGCTCCGTCATTCATCTGGAAACACGTCATCCGTCACCTATTTCGAGTCTCTGGCTGAATTACTTCGCAGGCGCAAGATCGTAATCGTAAACTCGAGATTTCTACAGCGCCCATCGAAAGCTAAGTCGAGGGAACCAGCTTATCCACAGGCGCTCAGTCAAAACAAAATCAATAGGCAAGAATTGTTCGGTTCCAGGTCAGGATTGAAGCGTCAGGCAGGCAGTTAGACGGCTACGGTGGATGGTGTTTGGAATTGGAAAATTTTTTAATGTTGGGGAAAGTCTCACGTATGGCAGAAAGGGAAGAGAGAGAAGGATAGAGACAGACAAGTGGAGATACAGACAGACATAGGGACAGGTGGACAGAGAGACGGACGGACGAAATGGAGAGGAACGGATTGATGGACAGAAAATGAGATGGACAAACAGACAGACTCACACAGACATACAGACATACACAAGCACATCCACAGACAAGCTGACAGACAGACAGGCATAAAGACACACACAGGCACATACACAAAGACACAGACAGACAGACAGACAGACAGACAAACAGACAAACAGACAGATGAACGGAAAAAAGCCGAAGGAGGGAGGGTGAGTGGGCAGCTGTAAAAGCAGCTGGATCGTCGGATCGATGACCACCCACAGCCTCACTCCCTCCCTCTCTCCATCCTTTCCTCCCTCCCACCTCGCAGCCTCTGAAGCCTGAAAGCATCTGGCCATCGCTAGTGAACGATTAACGACGTCGATTGGAGACACAGAGGTCCACCCCACCCCTCCACAATTTCCCATCGTCTCTCCCCCTCCGGACACCGACCTACTGACACGAGGCATTTCGCACCGGACCGGGTAAGATCTCACATGTCCCAGCCAGTCGACGCCAAACCGCGATTGTGGTCAGCTGTAAATCCAGAGGTTGGGAGGTCAAATTTCCGCTAAGGCAATAATTAATTCATTCATTCATTCAATCATTCAGTCATTCTTTCAGTCATTCATTCAGTCATTCGTTCGTTCGTTCGTTAATTCATTCATTCAGTCATTTATCCAGTCATCCATCCATCCATCCATCCATCCATCCATTCATTCATTCATTCATTCATTTCATCCATCTGGAATAAACTCTTGCCAGAATTACGACAATTACCTGATCCATCATACGAACTCACCAACGCTTCACCTCTCAGTTTCTGCGCTGGTCTTTCACTCAAGACTGAAAACATTTCTTTTCCAAAAATCTTATCCCGATTCTTCCTCTTCCCCTTATCTCTCTTCTAGCTTCAATTTCAAACACCATCCACCGTAGCCGTCCGACTGTCTGACTGCCTGACTCCTGGATCTTGACCTGGCACCGAACCCTTTTGCCTAGCGATTTTGTTTTGACTTAGCGCCTGTGAATAAGCTGGTTCCTGCGACTTGGCTTTCGTTGGGCGCTGTAGAAATCTCGAGATTACGATTACGATTACGATTAGGATGGCAGAGAGGTTGATACGCGATCCTATCCATCAGCGACTAAGATTCGATCCCTAGCTAGACGGCAACTCCCATTTGTTCAATTTAAATACTAGAGATTCTTCCAAATTATCACCTGGTGTGATATCGTAATCGCACGTCCGAGATTTATATAGCGCCCAAGGAAGCCACGTCACGGGGACCAGTGAAGGTTATTCGCTGTATTCTCATCTATAAAGGACCTCCATAAAACGAGGTCACGAGGTCATTCAGATAGATCATTCAGCTGAGGCGCTGACCCAGCGATGCCACTGATTCACTGAACTTTAAGGATGGAAGTGGGCGCTGTGTGGCCTCGTATTTAACGGACGATCAGCCAAGAACTAACCCGGCTCGATATGTCTTAACTTAACTGCGTATAAATGTACGTATGTGAATGCATGAATGAATGAATGAATGAATGTATGTGTATGTATGTATGTATGTATGCATGTATGTATGTATGTATGTATGCATGTATGTAGGTTTGTATTTATGTTTGTATGTATGTATGTATGTATGCATGTATGTATATATGTATGTATGTATGCATGTATGTAGGTTTGTATTTATGTATGTATGTATTTATGTATGTATGTATGTATGTATGTATGCATGTATGTAGGTTTGTATTTATGTATGTATGTATGTATTTATGTATGTATGTATGTATGTATGTATGCATGTATGTAGGTTTGTGTTTATGTATGTATGTATGTATGCATGTATGTAAGTTTGTATTTATGTATGTATGTATGTATGTATGTATGTATTTATGTATGTATGTATGTATGTATGCATGTATGTAGGTTTGCATTTATGTATGTGTGTATGTATTTATGTATGTATGTATGTGTGCATATATGTATGTATGTCTGAATGTATGTATGTATGTATGTATGTATGTATGCATGTATGTAGGTTTGTATGTATGTATGTACCTATTTATGTATGTATGTATGTGTGTATGTATGTATGTATGTCTGAATGTATGTATGAATGTATGTATGTATGTACGTGCGTATATATGTAGATATGAATGTATGTATGTATGTATGTACGTGCGTATATATGTTTATATGAATGTATGTATGTATGTATGTACGTGCGTATATATGTATATATGAATGTATGTATGTATGATGTATGAAAATGAAAATTTATTTAGCTCCACTTTTTAGGAACCTTTCATAAGGACGTATCGTGATGGCTGAAACGACGACAGTCGAATTATCCTAAATCTTTCTGCACCCAATGCGAATATCTTCATACCGGCGTCCATCTAGCGGTGGATCATCACCCAATCAATACCCCATATTTTCCGACGTCGACGCATCTGATGAATTGCCCCAACGATGTCACCAGGGCGAAACAGACCCAGTGGGGCCCTTGACCCGTTGGGAAGAGGAGCCCCTATGGGACCCTGACAGAGGGTTAGGGACGGAGGTTACCGGCCATTTGGCGAGGTAAACCTCCCCAGGTCAGGATGAGATCAGAATGGGTGGATTCGTGGGTAGACGGATGGATGGATGGATGGAGGGAGGGAGGGACGGAAGAGTGGATGAATGATTATGTGCATGGATGCAGGTATAGATATAATAATGGATAGATGGATGAACGACTGAACGTGTGGATGGATGGATGGATAAACTCATGGATGCATGGAAGGATAGATTATTATATAGATGGATGGATTGATTAATCGATTGATTCATAGATCGATGGATGGATTAATGGATAGATGGATGGAATGATTAATTGATTGATTGATTGATTGATTGATGGATGGATGGATGGATGGATGAATGGATGGATGGATGGATGGATGGATGGATGGATGGATAAACTAAGTGCTCTAAAGGACCTTGTGTATTTGTCGTCGTAGTTGCTTAGTATTCATAGCTACAATTACGCAAGCGCTAGTGCAAGTGCTAGTAGCATCGTGCTACACAGCAGTATTGCTACCAGTATAGCATAGCACTTACTTCAACGCGTGACGTCAGTTGACCCGGGTTCACGAGTCTCCGCAGCGCCATCCAACGCCGAACATCCGCCGTTTCGTGTTCCTCTCTATCTCCGCGCTTAGCTTCGCTCTGCCTCCGCAGCCGTAGCTCTCCAGCGACATCTGCTGCTGATGCTGACGACGACGATGATGATGATTGCACTGATGCGGACGATGCCTTTAATACGGGCTCGTTAGCTCCCGTCGCTCGGCTCACGCGACTGCCGCACGAACGGACAGATAGACAGACCGACGAACAGACAGACAGACAGACAGACAGACAGACAGACAGACAGACAGACAGACAGACAGACAGACCAGCAGAATGGCACCGTCGCTTGCAGTAGGATTAGCGCGCATTGTCCAATCATTCGGCCATTCGCGGCCTCGCACGCCCCCTGTCGAACGACGGCGGCTGCGGCGGCGGCTACTGGCGCCATCTAGCGAGTATCGGCGACCACTCAATCGAATCGCTCGCCTGCTAGCTCTGCGTCCGTCATTTTCCAGCTTATGTAGCGGGGTTTTGGTAATGACCAATTACTGGGTCTCTGATCTCCGACGGTAGATTCCCCTCCTTCCACTCTGTCTCTGTCTCTATCTCTGTCTCTGTCTCTGTCTCTCTCTCTCGGTCTCTGCCTCTCTGTCTCTCTCTGTCTCTCTCTGTCTCTGTCTCTCTGTCTCGGTCTCTGTCTCTCTGTCTCTCTCTGTCTCTCTCCGTCTCTGTCTCTCAGTCTCGGTCTCTGTCTCTCTGTCTCGGTTTCTCTCTGTCTCTGTCTCTCTGTCTCTCTCTGTCTCTCTCCCCTCCCCTCTCTCTGTCTCTCTCTGTGTGTCTCTCTGTCTCTGTCTCTGTCTGTCTCTCTCTCTCATTTCCCCCCTCTCTCGTCCTCTCTCCCTTCCTTCTCCATTTCTTCTCTTCTTCCTCCTTCTTGTCTTTTTCTCCTTTTATGTACTTCTTCCTTTTCCTTGTATTATCCTTTCTATGATCGAAGGACGGACTGACTGACGAAAGGACGAATTATCATTATTTATTAACTTACTACTACCACTACTACTACTACCACTACCACCACTACCACTACTACTACTACTGCTACTGCTACTACTACTATTACTACCACTACCACCACCGCTACTACTACTACCACTACTACTACTACTATTACTACCACTTCAACTACTACTACTGATAATAGGTGGTCCAGTGGCTCAATTATCGCTGTCTTTGGGATTGACAAGAATGGCCAACCGCCCTCGTATGCCGAGGCTAAGAAATATTGAGTCAACATTTTCATATTATTTTTAATTTCAGCCAAAAACCCAGATAACCTAATTTGGGACTTTCTTAGGTTTATAGGTTTTTTGAGGAACTTTAAAAACTATTTAGAAGTTGCATCCTTTTTATGACAGATAGAAAATAAGATAAACAGACAGACAGACAGACAGACAGACAGACAGACAGACAGACAGACAGACAGACAGACAGACAGACAGACAGACAGACAGACAGACAGACAGACAGACAGACAGACAGACAGACAGACAGACAGACAGACAGACAGACAGACAGACAGACAGACAGACAGACAGACAGACAGACAGACAGACAGACAGACAGACAGACAGACAGACAGACAGACAGACAGACAGACAGACAGACAGACAGACAGACAGACAGACAGACAGACAGACAGACAGACAGACAGACAGACAGACAGAGCATCAGTGAGAAATAGACAGATATCCATGCGGAGATTGGCAGATAGAAGGCAGACAAAGAAAGACAGATGGACATAGAGATGACACATAGACAGATAGATTGATAGACAGACACACAGACAGACACACGGACAGACACACGGACACGCACATACATACACAGACAGACAGACAGACAAACACAGACAGATGGATAGAAAGACGGACAAACGAACAAACACGTCTGCCCAGCCATCCGTCATCGCTCCACACTACTTCGTAACACGTCATCAATTGAACGACTCCTTTATAATTAATCTTCGGAGTTTATCATATAACGACGTCATTTCCGGCGGCGTCAGATTCAGTTTAATTACTGGACTCGTCGCTAGTCGGCGTCGACGATCTGTTTTCGCATCTTGGAGTTCGGATTCAAAGCGTCGGTGGATGGACAACATGGCCTCCAAGTTACCTTCGTTAGACGGTAACAGGCATCGCCGTGCGTGTCCTAACAAGACTGTCCACCCCTCATTCAGTCCATCCGTCTCTCCTTTCTTTTCTTCTACCGTTGCCGGCACCATGGACGTCTTGATGATGGTAATCGGACTCGAATCTCAGAGGAGAACGTTTCGGCGTTTATGGGTCAATGTGATTTGTTCTCTTGCAGTTTAGGCTTTTTGGTCTAAGATGTCTTGGCTTCTTTAATGTAATCTAATCTCTCTGTCTGTCTGTCTCTCGCTGTATGTCTGTCTCTGTCTGTCTCTCTTTCTCTCTGTCTCTGTCTGTCTCTGTCTTTCTCTTCGTCTCTCTCTCAGAATTTCTATCAATTTTTCTCTCTTGCCTGGAAGTAATCCCTCTTTTAGAGGGGTACTTTAATCTAATCCTGATCTAATCTAATAAAATCAACTTGATTCAAAGCAATCTAATCAATCTACTCCAATCTGATCTATTCTAGCATTCTAGCCTAGTCTAATCTATTTTAATCTAGTCTGATAAGTAAATCGAAATCGAGTTGAATTCTGATGGACTGAGTAGAATAATATTCGCTCCAAATGTTTTAAATCCATTCGAATTCAATGATCTGCCTATCACGAGTGCGGCACGGTGGTCTATCGGTAACGCGTTTGGTCAATGATCATGCATTTGCGGGTTCGACTCCATGTAACGACCCTGGTCAAGTTGTTTGCGCACACCGTACCTCTGTCGCCAAGCAGTAGAATTTGGTACCGGCGTAAGATGGGAAGTAAACGGCAAGTCCTGCGATGCACTGGCCCCGTGCCCAGGACCTTGGGATTCGCCCATTGCCGGCTCAGAGGCTTAAAGAAAAGGAAATGAGTGCCTCCCCTACGTCTCACTTGTGGGATATGGCATACGTCACCTCACAATTCATATGAACTCGTCTAGTTTGTGAGATAGTCGTCCTTGACCGGGTGGCTGAGGTTTTCGTCCAATTGTCGCATTAGTTCGGTCCATATCGCGAGCCTATAGCTTCCTCGCTGACAGGCCGTGATTAACGCGGACTGCGAAGGTATTGTTCTGATAATGGCGCTACTGAGGAGGAAGAGGGGGATGCGATGAGTTGTACCTGGAGCGTCACGCGTGACTTCGGCAAGGGCGGCTGCTGAGGCTGAAGCTGACGGTGATGATGGGGATGCGGCCTGCGAGGCCGACAAGTGGCTTCGTTAGTTCCCGTCGACGAAAGGTGGAAGGGGGCGTTGGGGTGGAGGGAGGAGGGTGCAATCGGAGGGAAAGAAGGACGAGAGAGTGAGTTAGATAGACGGATGGATGAATAGATAGAAAGATAGATAGATAGATAGACAGACAGACAGACAGACAGACAGACAGACAGACAGACAGATATATAGCTAGATAGCTAGATAGCTAGATAGCTAGATAGCTAGATAGCTAGATAGATAGATAGATAGACAGACAGACAGACAGACAGACAGACAGACAGACAGACAGACAGACAGGTAGATAGATAGATAGATAGATAGATAGATAGATAGATAGATAGATAGATAGATAGATAGATAGATAGATAGATAGATAGATAGATAGATAGATAGATAGATAGATAGATAGATAGATAGATAGATAGATAGATAGATAGATAGATAGATAGATAGATAGATAGATAGATAGATAGATAGATAGGTAGGTAGGTAGGTAGGTAGGTAGGTAGGTAGGTAGGTAGATAAATAGACAGACAGACAGATAGGCAGGCAGGCAGATAAATAGACAGACAGAGACAATTCGAAAGGCAGAAGGACATACAGATACATAGATAGATAGACAGACAGACACATAGGCAGGCAGGCAGACAGACAGATAGACAGACTGACCGACTGACTGACCGACCGACTGACTGACCGACCGACCGACCGACTGACTGACTGACTGACCGACCGACCGACCGACTAACAGTCAGCCCCTATCCTTCCTACAGTACCTTACCTCGTCCCACCCCTATATACCTTACCTAACCTGGCCCTTGCCTCATACTACCTTGACTTGATTTTATTGACTTCTGGAGCACGGGAACACCTGTAGTTAACTCTTCATACCTGGGAATAAAAGAACACTGTATTCCGCGGCGCTTTGGCTCACTGCCCGAGAACTAGCCTTGTAAAGCGAAGTGCGAGGGTTCGACTCGTTCGAGCCTAGACTGTCACTATTTTGCCTGCCTTAAGACCTTTGAGCACGACTGTTTAGTACTATCGACTGATGCCTTAATTGTCGCTAAATAAATAATGGCGATTTCAATATTGTGCTTAACAGTGACCAGTATATTTAACAGTTGCCATTGATTTCAACGATATCTTGTGGCCGCCAGGGCCGTTAACGTCGACCATACCACATAAGTTTGGTTTGTTAGTCTCTCCCCCCCCCCCCCCTCTTTTCCGCAAGCGATTGAAGACCTTCTCACTTCCCAGTGCTTCTGGGTTGTCGGGCCTGGAGCGCCTCTGAAGAGTCTATATTGAAGTGGCGCTTTATAAATTCTCGATTACATTACATTGTCTGCGATTAGTAGTAGTTCCAATGTTTAACGACAGATTATGGCATCAAAGGCCGTTACCCAGGCTTGGAACTGGCACTACCCCAAAACAAGGTAATAGTAGTTCCGCAGTTTAACGACAGCTTATGGCATCAAAGGCCGTTGCCGTCGCCCTCCTCCTTTATCCAGGCTTGGGACTGGCACTGCCCCCAAACAAAGCAGTGGCGGAGTTAAACAAGGCAGTAGTTCCTCAGTTTAACGACAGCTTATGGCATCAAAGACCGTTGCCGTCGCCCTCCTCCTTTATCCAAGCTTGGGACTGGCACTACCCCATTGGCGGAGTTTATGATTATTATAGCTACGATTGGCTGCATTTTAAAGGTGTCTAAATGTAGCATTGTATGGTCCAGTGTTTAACGTCAACGGCCTTGGCAGGTATAGTCACTGATATTGACGTTAAGTAGTAGTAGTTCCACTGTTTAACGACAACTTATGGCATCAAAGGCCGTTACCGTCGCCCTCCTCCTTCATCCAGGCTTGGGACTGGCGCTACCCCCAAAAAAGGCAGTGGCGGAGTTTTGACGTTAACTTACTTTTATAATAGAATTTAAATTGCCAAGAGCTAAGTAATTTCAGGTGTTTAACGACATGTAGGCCTAGGCCTAATGGAAGCCACGGCCCTTTACATCGTTCGATCTTCATAGAACCAAATACCGAACTATTTATAATAGGGTGAGTATGTGCCTATGTTGTTTCATGCTAAACTGCGGTGAATTAACGAATGCTATTAGCATCGCCGTCCTCCTTTATCCAGCGCTGGGATTGATATCTTCTAAATACAGCAGTATCAGAGTTTAATAGAGTTTAGAATGGTTTCTTCTTAATAAATGGTTCCTTTAACGCTGACAAAAAGCATGAGTTAACCTTAATATTTACTGCACTTAGGAAATCTGTCAAATTTTGCCTGGCGACTTATTAGTGGCGCCACCTGGTGAATGAAACGTTCTAGCTACGCCACCTAGCGAACATTATTATTATTATGATTTGCGGATCTCTCTTTTCGTCTGCTTCATTGTCTTTCTCACTATCTGCCCATCCACCGTAGCCATCCGACTGTCTGACTGCCTGACTCCTGGATCTTGACCTGGAACCGAACCCTTTTGGCTATCGACTTTGTTTTGACTGAGCGCCTGTGAATAAGCTGGTGCCCGTGACATGGCTTTCGTTGGGCGCTTTAGAAATCTCGAGATTACGACTACGATCTGTCTGTTCGTCCATCTATCCGTCCAACTATTCGCTTATCCGTCTAACAGAAGACGGTCTTAAGAACTTCCCCGCGGGGAGTGTCCAGCTGTGTCCATCAACTCATTGGGGGGGCCATATTTCATCGGCTTGACCACAGAAGTTGACCGGTTGCGGACCTCTCTTGAATTGCTATCACCTGACTCCTTTTGCAATATTACAACGGCGCTATAGAAGTCATAAGATTATATTGGATTATTAATCCCACCTGGATGCGCCATTGCATGGATGACAGGATCTGTGATTAAACAGCGGACGGACGGACAGATAGACAGACATATAGGCAGGCAGACAAGGCGACATACAGACAGTGAGAAATGGGATATTGTGGATTTAGTGCGCGCTCATATACACTAACGAACAGAGACTAAGTTAATCCCAAATTAAATTACAATACAACAGCCGGAAACTACTGGGAATGAACAAAAGAATTATTAATAACAAATAAAGTCATACACAAATTTGCTGTGAAAGAACGTTTATAAACAAGTGTCTGCTCATTTAGCAACAAACAATTAAAACAATTAAACTATTAAACAAACAATCAACAAACTAACGAACCAATAAAACTATTCGAATGATAAAAATGTACATAATCGACACTTTAAATATTAATATTTTAATATGCTGTTATTCTTGTTGGCATTATCGTTGTTTTTATTGTTGTTGTTGTTTTTATTGCTATTGTTGTTGTTATTGTTGTTGTTATTGCTATTGTTGTTGTTATTGCTATTGTTGTTGTTATTGCTATTGTTGTTGTTATTGCTATTGTTGTTGTTATTGTTTTTTTTGTTGTTGTTATTGTTGTTATTATTATGATTATTATTATTCCGGCAGCTATCATTACTTCCAAGAATTTTAACAGCAGGATACAAGTAACAAACTATTCAGCTATTCTTCACAATAAATTCTATTTTGTCTACAAATAAGTTTAAATTCAGTTATTATTCTGAACAGTACTGAACATTTATGTCACAAGGAAAGTCAAAACATTATTCACAACATGAAAAATCTATGAAAATTAATAAATAATATTTAACTCATGCAACAAATTAACATTTATTTACAGAAATGTTCAGACAGATCAACAAATATTAAAAATATTATAGCATTGGAAATTGATTCCTATCTCAGTTAAATGCTTTGAACACTGATGAGATCTTTAACCTTAATAAATAAATAATGAAATAAATAACAAAAGAAAAAAACACGTTAAATGGTCCTCATCGAAAAACACTGAGCTACATAACCTTTCTTTAACCTTTAACCTTTAACCTTAACAAATACATCGCGAAATAAATAACTTTAGAAATGCACACAATGGTCCTCACCGAAAAAATGAGCTACATAATTAGTGTCTTATAAGTTAGCTATGAAAACCTTCTTCACCGGTAGGTGCTAAACATTTGTCTGCGTCTTTGATATAATTTTATTCAGACTGTAACCTTACTTAAAGGTGTTTTACGAAAAACCTTAATACTTAATTTTCTTTAAAGGTGTTTTGACAAAACCTTAATATTTCACGATTACAAAGATTCTGATTTTTCGAAAATAAGGCCTATTAATTAATTAATTAATTACGTTTGAACGTTTATTTAAATATTGTGATGGCAAAGTCACATCTCAAAATGGCGGAATGGTACGAATTAAAGCAATGTTTTAAATGATATCGCATCAAACCGGTTTCAAGTTGACTTAGCATTATAGATTACGGTTAACGGTGATGGCTACACCGGGTCTGCTAACCATTTTAAGTTAAAAATACACAAGTAAATAAAATACTTTACGAACTATGAACCGAAAAGTTTTTGTGTCCGTGGGATGACGCATAGAGGGAGTGACGTCATCCCAGCAAGCACCGCGGCAGCAGAGCACCAGAAGTAACAATCTTCTGTTCTTGTTCGGACGTCTTGAAAGGAGTTCCGATGAAGAAGACGATGACGATGGTGGGGTCATTTCCGGAAAGACTAGAGCGGACGATGAGGAACGTGGCTGGCAGAGTGCGTGTTGAACTTAACCTTGAACTCCGACCTCGAATCGATTGCAGTAGACAAGATCAGCGATTGGAAAAGGAATATCTGAAAATTCATACGACATATCACGTGATCATGACGCAACTATTTTAAGAATTTGCACAATATTTCAAAATACTACAATTCCTGTTCCCTCTTGTTTCAGTTTATCTCCCAATTGTACCCTCACCTATCTGAAGTCTAAACTCTAGTTGCTCACACATAACTTTTCCATTCTATTATAATTTTAACATTATAATCGCAATTTAAATTTCTTTAAAGTAGCTAATTAAAACTAAAGATACACGGGTAGTCGCTGCGTAAATAATATTTTATAGCGCCTTTAGAAACACCTCTCAAAAACCTCGTGCGTAAATATTCAAATTCTAAACTTGCTTTAAACACCAATAATTAATAATAACTAATTTTAACCCATTAAGCAACATAACTTAAGCTTACCGTGATCTGGAATGGTCATTGGGAAGGAGAAGCCGTCGCCGTTGCAATCGGTTGTCTGTTGTCCAGTCATTCTCTTTTCCAAGTTGTCCTGTTGCTTATCTGGGATGCAACTGCGCTTCTATCTACCACCTCGTGTAGTTAGTTCCTGTCTAGAGTATCGGTTTAGCGCTCGTCTTTCCTTAACACGTGCTGTCGTACTTCGAAATCTCGTTCTCTTCTCGAATTTCACTGTGTTCTCGAAATCTCGTTCTCTTCTCGTCGTCACCGTGTTCTCAAAATCTCGTTCTCTTCTCGTTGTCACTCGATATGATGCCTCACCCTAACGCACGCCTTTTATACCTTCGGCTGACTTTCCTAGGCAGGTGACGTGATTGCCTAAGCGCATTGAAACCATGACGATCGGTCATCACAGACGCCCCACTTAGGGCAGGCAGCCAGACGGTGGCCCGGTGTTCTACAAAACGGACCGCTCCCTCCGTGGACACTCCCCAGCCCCTCTCTCACGCCCTCTGGGCTTTCTGACTACCTTAGGCTGTGGCTTAGAGTGACGACATCAGGCGACGATTTGCGAATGAAAGAAACTCATTGACAGATTAGCTCTTCAAACTGTCTGATATTTGGCTCACAATACAGACACGGAGTACACGTTGGCCCAATATCTTTTGACATCACTCACACAAATAATCTTCTATACAGGCGAGACTACTTCTAACGCGTGTCATTACAAAACAAATTCTGATGTAACGCGGGCAAAGGTGTGAGACTGAGATTTAGATCGGCTCTTAAAACTGGGCGCCTTTCTTTCTTGATGTTTTGCAAGCGAAGACGGCGTTATAAGGCGTTTCAAGTGTATTTGCAAAGGTCTCAGAATAAGTTATTAAATTCGCTGAGTACGCACACACACACACACGCACACGCACGCGCACACACGCACGCGCGCACGCGCACACACGCACGCGCACACACGCACTACACACCACACACACACACACGCACACACACACGCATGTATATATGCGTATATATATATATATAACAATATTTAATTGTTGTAAATTATGTATGTATATAGGCTATATGAGTATGCAAATAATATTATACGAGTCAGCGCGTGTGTCTAGATATATATATATATATATAGGTATATTACTGTCTGTCTGTCTGTCTGTCTCTCTCTCTCTCTCTCTCTCTCTCTCTCTATATATATATATATATATATATATATATATATATATATATATATATATATATATATATATATATAGACTGTGTTGATATTTGTTAATGAATATTAATACATGTGACCTACGCGAGTCATTCTCTGATTTATTGTAGGAAAGTTTTTGGCCTTGCGTTGCGTCGTTTTAACCTTTGTCTTGACCTTTTGTGTATGTATCGTGACCCCGACAGAAGACGTCACGTGACGACCTTTGTGTCGCGAGTCACTAATTTACATGATGTAGAATCATGTTGCGATTACAGAAGACGTAGCTTACAATTGCGTAATTGTGTAGTCGTGTAATTGCGTAGTTACGTAAGGGTAATCTTTCTATGGAAGTTGGTTTATATAGCTCTGTTCTTTTAAGGCGCTATGTAAATAATCAAGTGCACTTCTATTAATATGTATAAAAATCCGTATGTCTGTCCGTCTGTCTGTCTGATTATCCGTCTGTCTTTTTCTGTCAGTTCGTCCGTCTGTCTGTCTGTCTGTCTGTCTGTCTGTCTGTTTGTATGTATGTGTATGTATGTGTATGCATATATATGTATGTATACACGTATGCATTTATGTATTCATAGATGGATGGATAGCTGCGTTTGCGTAATCCAATTGTATGTATTCCTTGGTCTTTTTCTCTGTATGTCTGGCCGTATGTGTACGTTTTCGTCTATATATCGGCCGGAAATTACAGCTGAAGTGGAGCATGAAATTCGCCAAATCGCCCCAATTAGTTGTAAGGTGGAGGGAGAGGGTTAACAAGGACCACCCACGCACAATGCAAACGGATGCAACAGAAATCAAAACCGCAGACGGCGAAAGGTACGACTTGGCACCAGAGGGCGTGGGAAAGAGGGGTTTGTAGAAACTGGGTGGGTCGGATCGGAGGGAAGGGGCTCTTTTTCTGGGTGAGTCAGTAAGTGAGTTAGTAAGTGGGTAAGTATGTCGGTCATTATGTCGCTTCGTCTGTCAGTTTATGCTTAAGTGTGAAGTTTTGCACTTCTTCTCTGGTGAAGTCTTCCTATGTGTTTCTGTTCGTGTTTCTGTCTGTCTCTCTGTATGTATGCATGCCTCTCTCTGTGTATTACATAATAATTAATTCATGCATGCATGCATACTTACATGCATACATACACATACACACATACATACATACAAACATACATACATGCATACATATACGTAGATACATAGATACATGCATACATACATACATACATACATACATACATACATACATACACTCATCCATCCATCCGTTCAGTCAGTCAGTCACGCAGTCAATCTGTCTGTCTGTCTGTCTTACCTTACCTTACACACCTTCCTTACATTACCTTACCTGACTTTACCTGACCTTACGTTACCTTACTTAACCTAACCTAACCTTACGTTACCTTAGCTTGCCGTATCTTACCTTACCTTACCTTACCTTACCTTGTTAAGTCCAATCCATCTTACTCCACTTATATATACACACACACGCATATATATATATATATATATATATATATATATATATATATATATTTAATATATATTTATATATATTATATATATATATATATATATTCCTATCATATTCCCTTCATTCCTTCCTCAATTCCTTCTGTCCTTCATCGTTCCTCATGCATTCATTCGTTTATCCATTCCTTCCTTGCTTCCTTCCTTCCTTCCTTCCTTCCTTCCTTCCTTCCTTCCTTCCTTCCTTCCTTCCTTCCTTCCTTGCTTCCTTCCTTCCTTCCTTCCTTCCTTCCTTCCTTCCGTCCTTCCTTCCTTCCTTCCTTCCTTCCTTCCTTCCTTCCTTCCTTCCTTCCTTGTCCTCTCCTCCTTTCCTCTATTCCTTCCTCAATTCCTTCCTCCTCCGTCAGCCCTTCCCTCTTTTCCTCCCCACCTCTTTTCGTCAAGTCTGCTGACTCAGCATCACGGGACACCTTTGCAGGTGATCAATAAAAAAGCCCAGCCAGGCGAAAAGTCTGCGACCTCTGTCTGAACCGCTGCCCCGTCGTCCGATTCAGCGGACCGTGTCGACGTTCCGGTTCATTGACCTATGTTAGCGCCACCATGCGGCGTCTTTAACTCACGGAATCTTACCAGATGCCGAGTCACAGATGCTGGTAAAAAAGCGTAACCAGAAATCTGGTATTTGCAATTTGTAATTGTAAAACGAGTCGCAGGAAAAACTGGTAATGAGAAACCGTTACTGGGAAATCTTGTAATTTTGAGTGAGCTAGTGAGTGACGGATGGACGGACAGACGGACGGACGAATGGATGGATGGATGGGCGGATGAATGGAGAGGCAGATAAATGGATGGGTAAAAGGATAGAAGGATAGAAGGATAAAAGGAAGGAAGGATGGACGGACGGACGGACGGACGGATGGATGGATGGACGGACGGATACGTGGGCGGATGGATAGAAGGATAGACGGATGGATAAATGGATGGGTGGATGGAAGGACAGACGAATGGATGGATAGAAGGAAGGAAGGAAGGAAGGAAAGAGAGAAGGAAGGAAGGAAGGAAGAAAGATTGAGGGAGGAAGGGATGGAGGGAGGGAGGGAGAGAGAGAGGATAGATGGATAGATGGATTGATGGATAGGCGGGCGGTGGAAGGATAGGTGCGTGGATGGATGGATGGATGGATGCATGGACGTTTTTTTGATGGGTGAGAGCGACGAAGCAAGCGGAACGAAAAAGTTCGCACCCGTGGACAGGAGGCGGGTGGGGGCGAAAGCCAAGCGGACGTGTAGTCGGTAACGAATACACCGCATACAAGAAAAAGGAGTAATTACTTAACAGCGCATCAGTTATTTGACGGCGTTCGGTCTCCTTAATTGCGATTAGATCCTAATGAATCGTACAATTAGCGGAAATATAAAAGACTTATTACAGTTGGTGGATGCGATTAATGCCAAATTATTTTTATCTTGCTCCTCAAAAGCCAATATGGAATTGGATAGAAACAATCGTAAATATTTTTGACAGTGCTTTTTTTCTTGAAAAAAAGGTTCCGGAACTGAACAATTATGGAATTCCTTGCTAAAATTTCATCATTTTTATCAATGAATAAACACTGAAAAAAATGTAAAGTTGTAAACACTGAAATTGAACTACATAAGTTACATTATATTACATAACTAAAATAACTTAGTAACACAATTCTTTTATTAAAAACTAAGTTATTTTTTATTAGCCGAAAAAGGGTGCCGGAACACGTTCCGGAGCGTTCCGCCTGAAAAAGCACTGGTTTTTGACGTTTGAAAGACAGGCAGCTGCTGTACAGGGCGTAAGATCGTAATCGTAATCTCAAGATTTCTACAGCGCCCAACGAAAGCTAAGTCGCGGGAACCAGGTTATTCACAGGCGCTCAGTCAAAACAAAATCGATAGGCAGAAAGGATTCGGTTCCAGATCAAGAAAGCAAAGGATAAGCCAAGGAAGACTGGGTAAGTTGGTGGGACAATGTTAGGTGAGGTTATACGAGGTTACATTATTCTTGTCTTCACGTGTCCGGCAATCAGATGAACAAATGAATGCAAATTTCAAAAATAAATGGTTGAATTTATTGATTTTTAATCTCCCGTGATTGATTTGATTCTACCCCTTTTTTCCCTTTGGGTACAGAATAAGTGCAATGACAAAGTCAACCAATCAACCAATTACTCAATCAGTCAAAAAATCAATCAATCAGTCAATCAATCGAATGAATCAATCAATCAACCAAAATCAATCAATCATTCAGTCAGGCTTGCCAAATATTCTAGATTTTTTAACAACGGATCTCTTCTTCAGTGAGTTAGACAGCACACGAAAGAAGGTAGCGGTTTTTTTAACAACGATAAATCAATCAATCAACCACTCAACCAACTAGTCAATCAATCAATCAGGCTTGCCGAATGTTCCAGCTATTTAACATCTTCAGTGGGCTGTCACAGAAAAGAAAGAAGGTAGCGCTTTTTTTTACAACGATAAATCAATCAATCAACCACTCAACCAACCAGTCAATCAATCAATCAGGCTTGCCGAATGTTCCAGCTATTTAACATCTTCAGTGGGCTGTCACACAAAAGAAAGAAGGTAGCGCTTTTTTACGACCACGGCGTACTGGCGCTGATTACGTAACGGGGACCTGTGTGGCCCACGCTGTAACGTTGAGAAACGCTGATGCATGAGTTGGAGAAGCTATTTATTGTTGTTTAGACGACGGTCGCTTGGGGTTTGATTCTCTGGTCCCTCCCCACCCACTTGTCGGCTGTTAATGACTGACGAACCAATGGCTACACATTGTTTGTTGACACCTCGGCTGAAGGCAGTGTCAAAATCAAAACACGATTACGCATTCAGGAGGAGGACAAGGACGAAAAGGAGGCGGAGGAGGAGGAGAAGAAGGAGGGGAGGTGAGGAGGAGGGGAGGAGAAGGGGAAGGAAGAGGAGGAGGAGAAGAAAGAGGAGGAGGAGAAGGAGGAGGAGCAGGAGGAGCAGGAGCAGGAGGAGCAAGAGGAGGACGGGAGGACAAGGAGGAGGAGCAGGAGGAGGAGCAGGAGGATGACGAGGACGAGGACGAGGATCAGGAAGAGGAAGATGAGGAGGAGGAAAAGAACGAGGAGAAGGAGAAGGAGGAGGATGACAAAGACGAGGAGGAGGAGCTACACGAGGAGGAAGAGAAGAACGAGGATCAGGAGCAGGAAGAGAATGAAGAGGATGACGACGAGGACGAGGAAGATGAGGAAAAGTAGGAGGAGGAGGAGAAGGAGGAGGATGAATAAGAGAAGGAGGGAAGATTGAACAGGGAGAAGAAGGAAGAGGTTAGTGTTAGGGTGGTGATGGTAGTGTTGCAGAAGGGAAACGTGGGGTGATGATGGCAGTGTTGCAGAAGGGGAACGTGGGGTCAAGATGCGGTGTTACAGAAGGAGAAGGTGGTTAAACAGGGAGAGAAGGTGGTTAAACAGGGAGAGAAGGTGAGGAAGAGGACGAGGAGAATGGACAGAAGGATAAGAAAATGGTGGTGGAGAATAAGGGGAATAAACAACGGAAGGATAGTAGGAGTCGAACTAGATGAAGCTGTGACGAGAGTAATCCTGTCCTAAAGTGACCAATTAAACATAGCGTGTCTCTCTCTCAATGGGACGAAGGCTGACGACTTCGTCTGCGTATAATGACCGCCGTTAAATCGCTCAATCAAAGTCAAATCAAGTGCTAATCAAATCTAATCTGGTGTCTTCTATGGCGCAAGTATTATGGGACACTAACGATGGCGCTATATAATCTACCTGCTCATCCATTCGTCATCCGCTCATTAGTTTAACAAGACACTCAAATCTCTCAGCTGACGACCGAATCAATGAGGGGGCAAATTTCTTAATAGAAATGAATGAAAATGAATGAATGAATGAATGAATAAATAAATAAATAAGTTAGTAAGTAATTAAGCAAGTATATATGTATGTATGTATGTATGTATGAATTTATGTGTATGTATGCGTGTATGTATGTATGTATGTATGCATGTGTGTATGTATGCATGTATGTATGTATGTATGTATGTATGCATGTGTGTATGTATGTGTGTATGTATGTATATATGCATGTATGTATGTATGGTATGTATGTATGTGTGTGTATGTATGCATGTGTGTATGTATGTATGTATGTATGTGTGTGTATGTATGTGTGTATGTATGTATGTATGTATGTATGCATGTGTATGTATGTATGTATGTATGTATGTATGCATGTGTGTATGTATGTATGTATGTATGGTATGTATGTATGTATGGTATGTATGTATGTATGGCATGTATGTGTGTATGTGTGTATGTATGTGTATGTATGTATGTGTGTATGTATGTATGTGTATGTATGTATGTGTGTATGTATGTATGTATGTATGTATGTATGTGTGTATGTATGGTATGTATGTATGTATGCATAAGTGTATGTATGTATGTGTGTATGTGTGTCTGTATTTCTGTATGCATGTGTGTATGCGATAAGCCATAGCGAGCGTATAGCCTGAGACGCTTTATTTTCAATGATTGTGTTGGCCTCAGTGACTCTCTGCTTTTAGCCATGCAATCAACTGCTATTGTTGTGTTTGAGCTAAGTTTACCAATTTAATCGTTGCCAACGTTTCGTTCAAAATCCGCAAAAAACACCAATCGAAGAAAAATTGTGTAGTTTCTGTTTAACGATGCTGTGTCTTAACGCGGATGATTAGCGTCGCCCCCTCCTTTATCCATGCACATTGGGACTGGCACTACCAAATTAAAATTTTATTTCCTTTGTAAAACTTGTATAGCGCCTTTAAAGAGCTTCTCGAAGGCGCAGGAATGTGCGTACCTAGTGTTAAAAGGACATTCATCTTGTGGCTGCCAGTGCCATTGACGTTGACCTTGTCTTGAAATGAACCCTACGTATCTGATAGTAGTTCCTCAGTTTAACCACATCTTATGGCATCAAAGGTCATTGCCGTCGCCCTCCTCCTTTATCCAGGCTTGGGACTGGCACTACCCCCAAACAAGGCAGTGGCGGAGTTCGTACCTTATAGTAGTTCCGCAGTTTAACGACAGCTTATGGCATCAAAGGCCGTTGCCGTCGCCCTCCTCCTTTATCAAGGCTTGGGACTGGCACTACCCCCAAACAAGGCAGTGGCGGAGTTACATATCTGATATACGGCTCTGGTTGAATAAATATCGTCGGCGGAACGCGTTTTAAAGGTGTCTAAATTGTTATGATGTAGTGTTTAACGACATCTTGTGGCCATCGGGGCAGTTGATGTTCACCTTGCATTACCTTATTCTAAGTAATAACATTCTATCAAATAATTGTAACGTTAGCTGGCTCGCCTTTAATAAACCCGTTAAGTTGCAAAAAAAGGTGTCCAAGAAACGAGACATTCCAAAAGCAAAGTCATATTATAATCGAAGTGTCGTTTGAATTTTCAACCTAACTGAATGTCCTTTTAACACTAGGTACGCACATTCCTGCGCCTTCGAGAAGCTCCTTAAAGGCGCTATACAAGTATTCGGATACATTATTCATAAAGTCACTAAACACAAAGCAGAGACCGCCTATACAGACCTTAGCGTATAGGCCTTATACAAACTACATCCTGTGCAACTCCGCCACTGCTTTAGTCGGGTGTTGCCAGTCCCAACCCTCGATAAAGAGGAGGGCGACGCTTATCATCTTCGTCATGACACAGCGTCGTTAAACAGAAACTACCGACCTAATCGAAGAACTTCGTTACACCATTAATATCACGTGTGGGGAGGTCGTCGTTAACAGATTCTGGCAGCCAGAATATGACATTAAACACTGGATAATACAATGGTACATTTAGACACCTTTAAAAAGCGGTGGGTCGACGCTATAATAGCCAACAGATTTAACCTTAACGAACTCCGCCACTGCCTTGTTTGGGGGTGGTGCCAGTCCCAAGCCTGGATAAAGGAGGAGGGCGAAGGCAACGGCCTTTGATGCCATAAGCTGTCGTTAAACCGAGGAACCTAGCTACCTACCTAAAGTAATAGTGTTGATTAGCCACTGTTGTAAGGTTGAGGTAAACGGTGGTGGCAGCTACAAGATGTCGTTAAACATACAGGGGGGGGCTACATTTTTAGACACCTTTAAAAAGCGGTGGATCGACGCTATAATAGACAACAGCGTCTATTCGAGAAGTAATTGTCTTGTTGACTATGGAGTCATTGTTGTAAGATCCAGGTAAACCGTCGTGGCCACCACAAGATGTCGTTAACCATACGGTGCTACATTTAGACACCTTTTTAAACGCTTTCGACCGTTGATATATTAAACAAACTCCGCCACTACCCTGTTGGAACTCCGCCACTGCCTTGTTTGGGGGTAGTGCCAGTCCCAAGCCTGGATAAAGGAGGAGGGCGACGGCAACGGCATGTGATGACATAAGCTGTCGTTAAACTGAGGAACTACTACTATATATTAAAAAACACCGTTCAATCGCGAAGTATGAACGATGGGACTGCGACAAAGAAGGAGGGAGACGCTAATCATCTTTTAATCTTTGGTATGAGCCAGCGCCTTTAAGCAGAAACTATAAACCCACAAAACGCCCCTTATATGGCCATAAATTCGTCTTAATTTTGTTTTAAAGTTGATTACGTCTTTACAGGGCCGACAGATAAAGATGACGGATGGACGCACGCTATTGTTGACATGTGTTTGCTTGCGAAACAGGCGTGTGGTTGAGTGCAAGATATGTGGAGAGCGAGAGCATCTTCAGAATGTCAAGGACTCTCCATGACGAGATACGACGCCTGCTCTAGATTTTCGCGGTCCGTTTTTATGGTAGATATTTCAGTGCTTCTTCTGTGTGTCTCTCTTCCGCTGTGTATGTATGGCTGTGTCCGTGTCTGTCTCTGTCTGTCTGTTTTGGTTTATCTGTTTGTTTGCAATAGATTATTTCACATGTTTCGTCCCCGATAGGACCGCATTTATATGTGTCTGTCGGTCTGTCTGTTTGTTTGTCTGTCTGTCTGTCTAAGTGCATCAGTGCGTGTCTGTCTGTCTGTCTTTCTGTCTGCCTGTGTCAGCTTATCTGTCTGTCTGTCTGTTTGTCTATCTGTCTGTATGTTTGTCTGAGTGTGTCAGCTTATCTGTGGGTCTGCTTGTGTCTGTCTGTCTGTGTGTGTGTCTGTGTGTAGGTGCCTGTGTGTCTTTCTGCCTGCCTGTCTGCGTCAGCTTATCTGTGATTCTGCTTGTGTGTGTCTGTATGTCTGTGTGTATGTGTCTGTCTGTCTGAGTGAGTCATATTATCTGTGCGTCTGTTTATGTATGTCTCTGGCTGTCTCTGTGACGACAATAATTGTAACTGTAGCAGATTTTATACAACTAAACTCGCTGACTCACCCACTCCTGGATTTTTTGGATTTCCCAAAACTTGCTGACTCATCACATCTATCCTACATTAGCGGAAAATTACGTGTACTAATTTTTATGTTGTGAGTGTCGCTGTCATTTTTATTATCTTTAATATTTATATAGGAGTTTTTAAATACACATTCAACTCGAAAATAAATATGGGTCAAAGTTTAAGGTCATCGCAAAATCCGTCGAAATCACTGAAGCGGAACGCGGCTTACAACCAGACGTTTGTGTGGGAAGTACGTCTGATCGCGTGCGCGCTTGAATGGCGCGAGTCGGATGAATCAGACATCTTAAGCGGACCGTGGCTTACATGCACTGGATGCAAGGTTGTCAACAAACATGACAGAATTATTACCCAAACAAGACGGAGTTATTTATAGGGCTAGACAACCCGGTACAATTCCAAGCCTTCGCTTGTGTTCTACGCCCAGATAAATCGAATTTTAGCGCACGCTGTAGGTTTAGTTTATATAATAAACACATGCGTAGGGTAGCCCATAAGGGACATGCGATTATTTTATTTAATATCTATATCATAACATCTATATCTTTGATATCTATATGTTTAATATCTATATCTTTGATATCTACATATTTAATATCTAAATCATCAATATCTAAATATTTAATATCTATATCTTCAATATCTAAATATTTAATATCTATATCTTTAATATCTACATATTTAATATCTATATCTTTAATATCTATATAATTAATATGTATATCTTGATATCTACACATTTAATATCTATATCTTTAATATCTACACATTTAGTATCTATATCTTTAATATCTACGCATTTAGTATCTATATCTTTAATATCTACACATTTAATATCTATATCTTTAATATCTACACATTTAATATCTATATCTTCAATATCTACATATTTAATATCTGAATCTTATGGGACGCGGTGGTGTAGTGGTATGGTCTTTGGCTTGTAACCGTAGGGTCGCAGGTTCGATTCTGCCTCAGGCCACTGCGTAACGACCTTGGACAAGTTCACCACCCACAATTGTCTGTGAGGAAGGCAACGGGAAACACCTCACTCATCTCATCCCCGGGTGGCATAAAGCCAATGGACCTGCCTTCGAGGAGAGAACTCATCATCATCGTCATCATCATCATCATCATCATCATCATTTCCATCACCATAGTCATCATCATCATCACCATCATCATTATCATCACCTCCATCATCATTATCATCATCATCATCATCATTTCCATCACCATAGTCATCATCATCATAATCATCATCATCATCATTATCATCACCACCATCATCATTATCATCATCATCATCATCTAATGCGCACTTGGTACATCTAGTGATGATTAGATAAATAAAAATAATATAATCGCGTGTCCGCTGTGTGCTTCCTTAGACTGGAGCCCAGAATAGAAACGGTTGGCAACATGGTGTGGAAATAGCAACACTCCGTGCAGACAGGGTCACGTCAGAGATGATGTAACAGGACACTTTATTTACCTCATCAAAAGCGCTGCACATATCTATGACTACATCAGGTGATGATAATGATGATGCATGCAAATAGTGCTGGAACAGCTGAAGGAGTCCGCCGGCATGCTCTCGCACACACGTAGACCCCGACCAATATATTGCCTTAAAAGCTGCGTTTCGTGGACAGTTTTAAAAATTTTAAAACTTGAATAAATCCAATCGAAAAGTTCAGTGCATTAAACACTTCACCTCTTTCTGTTTCTGCGCTGGTCTTTCACTCAAAACTGAAAACATTTCTTTTCCAAAAATCTGATCCTGATTCTTCCTCTTCCCCTTATCTCTCTTCTCGCTTCAATCCCAAACACCATCCACCGTAACCCGACTGTCAGTCAGCCTGACTCCTGGATCTTGACCTGGAACCGAACCCTTTTGCCTATCGATTTTGTTTTGACTTAGCGTCTGTGAATAAGCTGGTTCCCGCGACTTAGCTTTCGTTGGGCGCTGTAGAAAGATTATTCAGAGGCGCTCAGTCAAAACAACATAGATAGGCAGGAAGGTTTCGGTTCCAGGTCAAGACCCAAGAGATTTCTACAGCGCCCAACGAAAGCCAAATCGCGGGAACCAGATTACTCAGAGGCAATCAGTCAAAACAACATTGATAGGCAGGAATGGCTCGGTTCCAGGTCAGGATCCATGTGACAGAGAGTGGAATCTACCCAGACAGAGAGAGAGAGAGAGAGAGAGAGAGAGAGAGAGACAGAGACAGAGACAGAGACAGAGACAGAGACAGAGACAGAGACAGAGAGACAGAGAGACAGAGAGACAGAGAGACACAGAGACACAGAGACAGAGACAGAGACAGAGACAGAGACGGACGGAGACGGAGATAGAGACAGACAGACAGACAGAGACAGAGGGGCAAGCTGTCCCGCTAACCTGGCCCCATTGACTAACACAAACTTCCATCTGATGACCAACAACAATTTTCCTTCACAACAAAATCATCCGAGGTTAATAAATGTATATTTAGACGAATATCTTTGAATATTTGGGGAGCTTTTCAATTAAGATGTTCTCACACAAGGCGTTCTGCTCCAGTGCATTCGATGCAGCAGCCGTGACCAAACGCAGTGATGCGTAAAGCTGATGCCACCATCTCTCTCTTTGGTCCATTAAGACTAAACGCGAACTTAGGCGATGTGGACTAAATAGTTAAGACCAACACGCAGAGCATTCGGTCCAAGCTGAACAGACAATAGACTGTTCTATAAACAGGACCATGACCTTTCTATGACCTAGGTTAAGTGCGTGTAACGTAAAGAGTAGTGAACGAGAGCAGTGTAACGTAACGTAATGTTACAATTGCATCAACGCCCCAATTATGTGTGTAGGTTGCTCTTATGTATGTATGTATGCAGGGAGTTTCTGTTTAACGAAGATGATTAGCGTCGGCCTCCTCTTTTATCCAGGCTTCGAACTTAACACCACACCGACACAGCCTTCGATTTGTCAGCGGTTTCAAGTGTTTAATGGCATCTTATGGCATAAAAGGAGGTTGATGTCGATTGGAAAAAATCTGGTAAAGTTCTCATTGTGTTTGATATGGTAAGCACCTTTTGTACTGTTTTAGCTTTAATTTTTGAACAGTTTTCATTGGCAATTGTTGGAAAGCATTTACAGTGTAGTTATCTCTTGTTTAGCGACATCTTGTGGCTTCCAGGGCCGTTGACGTTTTTTTACCTTCAGGATTTCTGTCTCTTGGCCCAATGGTTAGTAGTTCCTCAGTTTAACGACAGCCTATGACATCCAAGGCCGTTGCCGGCGCCCTCCTCCTTTATCCAGGCTTGGGACTGGCACTACCCCCAAACAAGGCAGTGGCGGAGTTTTGAAGCAGTTGGCGATAATTATGTTGTTGTCCATGGGTTTAACGACATCTTATGGCAACTAAGGCCATTGACGTCTTCGACATGAAAATGTTGTTGACGTTGTCCATAAGTTCATTTCTTTCTTCTTATCGTTTCCTTTAAGATTTTTGTTTCCGTAGGTAATGTATGTATTTTTTAAACTGATTGCAGCACGACATGGATGAGAGACCAAATGCAGGCGAAGCAGGATTTTGTTGACTGGTTGATGGCACCTTTGTCGACTTCTTGTTGGTTTTCTTCTTGTTGGAAGACTGTCCACTGTCCATTACGGCTCTTGTGTGTCCATTAAGGGTCTTCTCAGTTGCTATAAAGCCTTTTTTTCAATATCTGATTTATATATTTTCTGTAATTTTTTTCTTTTCACTGGCCATTTCGGCTCTTTTGTAGCCGTCAGGCTGTTTTGTGGCCATTTAAGGCTCTTTTTTGGCCATCAGGCTCTTTTGTGGCCATCGGGTTCTTTTTTGGCCATCAGGCTCTTTTGTGGCCATCGGGTTCTTTTTTTTGCCATCAGGCTCTTTTGTGGCCATAAGGCCCTTTTGTGGCCGTTAAGGTTCTTTTGTGGCCGTCAAGGCTCTTTTGTGGCCATTTAGGCTCTTCTCAGTTGCCATCCATATAACAGATTATTTCACCATTAAAACAGAACAATATTTTTACATATATACATATAGAAAATTTTCAGATAAATTTTTAAACAGGCTAAAACAAATTAATTACAGAATTAGTTTTATTTACATCACAAATATTTTGTATATCACACAGATAATTATGTTATCGGTCGAAAGCGTTTAAAAGGTGTCTAAGGAAAGCATTTCATAATTTATTGTTTAGCGACATCTTTTGGCTGCCACGGCCGTTACTACACCTTAAACAGGATTTTCTGTACATAGCAAAAGCTGTTGGTCTTCGAGTTTAGTATAGTTCCTCAGTTTAACGACATCTTATGGCATCAAAGTCCGTTGACGTCACCCTCCTCCTCCATCCAGGCTTGGGACTGGCACTACTCGCGTACGGTAATGGCGGAATTTTGCCTTCGTTTAAACGCTGTTAATGAACATATAACGTCGATCACAAGGATGTTAAAGCCGTGTACAACATTTTCATCCATAGTTTAAAGACAACTTGTGCCTTGTACAAACGTTAAATTCTACCTTATCTTTGTCAGGACACTATACGAAATTAAATTACTCGCGTCTTTGACAGTTATAATTATAGCCTCAAACGTTGGCGTTTTAAAGGTGTCTAAATGCAGCATTGCCGTATCCAGCGTGTAACGACATCTTGTGGCAGCCACGGCCTATAACGTCGACCCCAGCTTATTGGGTTTGTCGCTACTTTAAGCAAGAAATTTCCAAGGAATAATTTCGTCTTATGCCACCAAAGGTCGTTAACGACAATCAGAGACTTTCTTCTGCAGTCTTAATATCTTTTGTATTCTTTGTGTTTTATTTAAAATAGTTTTTCTTTTACTGGTTGTTGTTGAATTCTGTTCGTTCGTTGTGTCCTGCCGTTTTCAATTGTCATGAACACCTTTCTTGCTGTTGTTAGTGAAGAGTTGTTCTGGGTAGCGTCGTTTTTGATGTTGATCTTCGTCGTTGATTGAGTTAACAGCAAATTCGCGTTGAGTTGAACGCGTTTAAAAGGTGTCTACCGAAAGCAGTTCATTATCTATTCTTTAGCGACATCTTGTGGCCGCAAGGGCCTTTGTCATTAACCTTACCTTCTATAGTCACACCCTCAGTAAATTTCATCGACTATATATACGCAGTTCGCACTTATTATGTCATTTATTGAACGCGTTTAAAAGGTGTCTAAGCATTTCATTATCTACTGTTTAGCGACATCTTGTGTGGTTTACCTAATATTGGCAGCTTTTTTTACATTAAATGGCTCAATGATTAGTAGTTCCACAGTTTAACGACAGCTTGTGGCATCAGAGGCCCTTGCCGCCGCCCTCCTCCTTTATCCAGGCTTGGGACTGGAACCACCCCAGACAAGGCAGGGGCGGCGGAGTTAAATGCCGTTGACGGTTATTATAGCATCTGTTCAACGCGTTTAGAAGGTGTTTAAAAGAACCCTGCATTATTTACTGTTAGCGACATCTTGTGGCTGCCAGGGCCATTGACTAGTAATAATAGTTACCAGTGTTTAGCGACATTTTAGGCTTCACCTTATTTTTTGAGTTCTTCTTTGTTGCTTTCTCTTCATATTCTCGCTCCATTTTCTGTAGTTTCTTTTTATTATTATTATTATTATTATTATTATTATTATTATTATTATTATTATTATTATTATTATTATTATTATTATTATTATTATTATTATTATTATTATTAGTATTATTATTATTATTATTATTATTTGTTGTTGTTGTTGTTGTTGTTGTTATTGTTGTTGTTTTATATTTGCTGTTCTACGCCCAGCTCTGACGTTTCGAAAACATGTCGTCTGCTCGATTGTGATTTTTGCTTTTCGACGCGAGGTTCTAGTTTCTTCGGAGCATGACTTCCATCGATCGCCCTTGCATTCTTAGCTATCAGGGTCCCATCCCTCAGGGCTAAAGGGTGCGAAAGACGGGGCCGCCTCGCCATGAATAGGGGGGTGGTGCATGGGACTTGCTTACGAGGTCAAACACTTTTAGGGGTCAACTCACTTTAAACGACGAATTTTATTAATTAGCTGTGATAGCAGGAGATGGGCTTTGCTGAGAAATGTACAAAATGTTTATAAATTTAGAGTTTGGAACTAAGAACGTTTATACGTTTATAGTATGTCTTTGATAATTTTATTTAGTAGTAGTTAGTAGTAGTAGTAGTAGTAGTAGTAGTAGTAGTAGTAGTAGTAGTAGTAGTAGTAGTAGTAGTAGTAGTAGTAGTAGTAGTAGTAGTAGTAGTAGTAGTAGTAGTAGTAGTAGTAGTAGTAGTAGTAGTAGTAGTAGTAGTAGTAGTAGTAGTAGTAGTAGTAGTAGTAGTAGTAGTAGTAGTAGTAGTAGTAGTAGTAGTAGTAGCTCCAATGATTATCGACAGCTTATGGCATCAAAGGCCGTTGACGTCACCCTCCTCCTTTATTCATGCTTGGGACTGGCACTGCTTACTAAGCCTCGTATGATCCAGTGTTTAACGACATCTTGCGACTGCCACGACCGTTTACGTCAACCTAACAACTATTAGCAAAACCGCATTTATACTGTTACTTATCGATGTTGTTTTCCATGGGTTTAACGACATCTTATGGCAACTAAGGCCGTTGACGTCTTCGACATGAAAATGTTGTTGAAGTTGTCCATAAGTTCATTTCTTTCTTCTTATCGTTTCCTTTAAGATTTTTGTTTCCGTAGGTTATGTATGTATTTTTTTAAAACTGATTGCAGCACGACATGGATGAGAGACCAAATGCTGGCGAAGGGGGTTTTGTTGACTGGTTGATGGCACCTTTGTCGACTTCTTGTTGGTTTTCTTCTTGTTGGAAGACTGTCCACTGTCCATTACGGATTTTGTGTGTCATTTAAGGGTCGTCTTCTCAGTTGCTATAAAGCCTTTTTTTCAATATCTGATTTATATATTTTCTGTTATTTTTTCTTTTCACTGGCCATTTCGGCTCTTTTGTAGCCGTCAGGCTCTTTTGTGACCATTTAAGGCTCTTTTGTGGCCATCGGGTTTTTTGCCATCAGGCTCTTTTGTGGCCATCAGGCTCTTTTTTTAGCCATCAGGCTCTTTTGTGGCCATAAGGCCCTTTTGTGGCCGTCAAGGCTCTTTTGTGGCCATCAAGGCTTTTTTTGTGGCCATTTAGGCTCTTCTCAGTTGCCATCCATATAACTTGCTTATCGATTAAACGCTGTTGATTTATTATAGCGTCGATCCACAGCGTTTTAAAGGTGTCTAAATGTACCACTATATTATCCAGCGTTTAACAACATCTTTTGGCATCAAAGGCGTTGACATCGCCCTCCTTTATCCAGGCTTGGGACTGGCACCACTTGATTAAAGGCACTGGCGGAATTTTTTAATTCAGTTGGGCTTTTACAATAAACTAGTTATTTGTTAGAAAAATGTTTTCTAAAAATAAAACTCGTAATGCAAAATCGTTAAAAGTTGCATGTTGTATGCTACGGAAAATGTGGATATTATGTAGATTTATTTGACAAATTAATGCATTTTGTCACATTATTATTATTATCATTGTCGTCGTTGTCGTCGTCATCATAATTTCTAGTTCATAGTCCTGCTTATTATTGCTCATTCTCACAACACACCACCCCGACAGATGTTGGTACATATCAATACGCCTACTAATTACTCACAGTTTATTTTTATTTAAATTATCGCTGTTTACGTCAAAGCCCTATATTGTACACCACAATCATTAGTCTGAGATAAAGGTGTAGCCTTCTTAGACACCTTTTAAAACCGCCTTAACAGTCCTTAAATAAGCCCTAGGAACACGTCTAAGATAAAGGTGTAGCCCTCTTAAACACCTTAAACTCCGCCACTCCCTTGTTTGGGGGTAGTGCCAGTCCCAAGCCTGGATAAAGGAGGAGGGCGACGGCAACGGCCTTTGAAGCCATAAGCTGTCGTTAAACTGAGGAACTACTACACCTTTTAAAACCGCCTTAACAGTCATTAAATAAGCCCTAGGAACACGTCACGAGTTAGGCCTGCGCTGCTTTAGATGACATATCTAGTCGTGTGTTGGTATGTAGGCCAAAGAATAGCAGCGTTTTTTTAAATGGTCAACCATGCAATTAAAATCCAGTGTTGCAACGCTTTGTGACTCATGTTATCTTATGCAACACCCTGTCACGATTTATGCATACGTCGTTTTTGCACGTATCACTAACACACATGCATTTGTTTACAAATGCTCCGAACTTCACAGATAATTTTATTGACTACTTTTGAAGCGCAGATAACCGAGGCCGAACAAACGGGGGTTTTAACCGCTCATCCACAATCCATCCGCCAGATAAACATGTCTGAATTCGTGCAAAGATTCGTATACCGTCGTATACATGAATAGAATGAACTTCATGACGTCACCGTAATGTCCTACGTCATAATTATACCTGCACATAGAAACGTCACTTCCTGTCTGCACAGCGCTGTGGTCCGCGCGCCGAACTTTGGCCGCGTGTCCATGCGCGTGGAAAAATAGTTCCGTTTCTCGACTCGACCTCAGTGCCTCGAGGAGGGATACGTAACAGCGCTGGAGGTCACCGAGGTCACGCGGCGAGTCGCCTGCGCGGAAGTCGTCGCGTTCGATGATCACGTGCACTTCCGCTACGTCACGTGACGAGATTTCGCCAGCCAATGACGACGCGTTGCAGCGGTCGTTGCCAATGGCAATCATAGACAGCGTGTCCAGTAGAGGGCTTAGCAGCACAGACCTAAATTCTGTTCGTTGCAGACAGTCTGACTCAGCAACTAGTAGTAACGACCGACCTGTTCGCCAGAGGGCTGCCGCGAAAAGCGCCGCCTGGCGACTGCACCGAGTGAAAACAACGGCTCCGCCCCTTGATCGGTTGAAACCAATAGAACTCGACAGGTGGAGACATTTTGTCAGACTAGCGCTATCTGGCGAATGGTGGCTGAAACTGACTGCCTGCTTCATCTCCAAATCTTAATTAAATTGAAAATGGAGAGAAAAACAGATTAAAACTACACGAATAAACACTAAATAAATGAATACTAGCCCAATGAACAGCTTTCTATTTATGATTTATATTTGAATATATTTTGATTGTAATATATGATAATGCTATTGATCTGATTCATAGAACAATTATTTAACATTATGAAATGGCTAAAAACTTAATTATAGCGAAGAAGACAGACAGACAGACACGCATGCATGCATGTACGCACAACCGACCCTACTTCACCCAAACCGACCAATTCCTCTTTCACATATCCTATCCTGACTCCCCTTCTTCCTCTTATCCCTCTTTCCGCTCCAATCCCAAACACCACCCGCCGTAGCTACATCGTTGTCTCTCTCCCTGACTCTTGGGTCTTGACCTGGAACCGAACACTTTTGCCTATCGACTGTGTTTTGACTGAGCACATGTGAATAAGCTGGTCCCCGTGACGTGGTTTTCGTTGGGCGCTGTAGAAATCTCGGAATTACGATTACGAATATACACTTACATACAATCATTACCAACAATAGCGACGCAACCGATCTGGCGCCACCTAGGGAATGCGCCGGTACTACGCGCAACCTAGCTCCACCTAGCGAACGCACTGTTCTAACGTATTCCAACCGCGTAGCTTTGCAGTACCTGAATGGGAATGTTTCGGTTCCACGCTGATTTCCTCGTCTTCTTCGACGTTGCCTAGGTAACGTCCAAACAGGAAAAGCGAAAGAAACGTCAGAAGACTTAAAATCAGCAAAAGTCGGTAGACGAATCGCTGAAAAGCCATCGCAGCCAAACGGAAGCAGGTCACGTGACAAGCCAACGTAGCGTCATCTGGCTCCACGCTGTCCGTCACGGTCCACTTAACACAAGCCGAAGGCACGTGACAGCCAATGCAGTGACGGATAGGCTGCTCTTAGAAAAAGTGCGTTGTAAGCCACGCCCACAGGACGGCTATGCTAAAAGCAACTGAACTAGAAACGTTTGCCCTGAAAGTGTCGTTTGTACGTTGTAGTATGATATGGAATGTTCTGATATGTTATGATGATATAATAGGGTATGGTATGGTCTGGCATGGTATGGTATGGTATGATATGATAGGGTATGGTATGGTACGGTATGATAGGGTATGGTATGGTATGGCATGGGGTGGTATGGTATGCTATGATATGGTATGGTATGGTCTGGCATGGTACGATATGGTGTAGTATGGTATGATAGGGTATGGTATGATGTGATAGGGTATGGTATGATATTATTGGGATGGTATAGTATGGCATGGGTGGTATGGTATGGTATGGCATGGCATGGCATGGCATAGTATGGTATGGTGGTATGGTATGGTATGGTTAGTCATGGCATAGTTTACTATACGATTCATTTTCTAATGAAATGACGACAATTTATACAGCTTGGTTCTAGTTCAATTACTGCTGCATAGGATTTCGTATATTGTTGCGTGGATCTTGCGACATCTCGGCCCGTAAGTCTAACAGTCGAACTTAATCGATTCCTGCGTCTTATCACAAATTCGTAGATAATGTATTTTGAGTATATTGAATGGAACGAAGATGAAACAGACAGACAGACGGACGGACGGACGGACACAGAGACACAGTCAGACACACAGACAGACACACAGACAGACACACAGTCAGACACACAGACATACACACCGACAGACACACAGACACACAGACAGACACGGTCAGACACACAGACATACACACAGACAGACACACAGACAGACACAGACATACACACAGACAGACACACAGACAGACACACAGACAGACACACAGACAGACACACCGACAGACACACCGACAGACACACCGACAGACACACATACATACATACAGACAGACACAGAGACAGACCAATGCAACACAGATGCTGTTGCACTCGTCGTTCTGTTGTCTTCCGTTGCATCATTAGTTGCCTCGTGTCTCTCCCTCTATCGGTGGCATCCGTCATAACGGCAGCGGCTGGCGACATCTGTCGGGCGTCTCATTCAAACGTCGTTCGGCTGCGCAATGACCTTCGACCCTCTCGATGCAATATGGCCGACGACGGCGCGAAAATTATTAAAATCGGACAATGGTGGAACGGATGAAAAACGAAGAGGGTTCAACTTTGGTGGACAAGGTTTGGATCGTTACTCCTTTTTCTTTTTCTACCTCCCATCACTTATTTCCACCATCCCTCCATCCTTTCCTCATTCTGTTCCAGTATCCTGCCTCACTCTCCTCCTATGTCCTCTCCATCTCATCCTCCTGGAAACGAGGAATATTGGATCCGATAAATCATACAATATGTTCCTATTGGGAAGCAGGAATGGAATAACGAGGCCGCAAAAATAGCTGGCCTTAGACGAGACTGGACAGCTGGCGTTAGGAGGACAGGTTGTCCTCGCCCGGTGCGATGGCCTTATACAAGCAGAGACAGCTGCAGTTAGAAGGACAGGCTGTCCTCGCCCGGTGCGATGGCCTTATACAAGCAGAGACAGCTGCAGTTAGAAGGACAGGCTGTCCTCGCCCGGTGCGATGGCCTTATACAAGCAGAGACAGCTGCAGTTAGAAGGACAGGCTGTCCTCGCCCGGTGCGATGGCCTTATACAAGCAGAGACAGATGCAGTTAGAAGGACAGGCTGTCCTCGCCCGGTGCGATGGTCTTATACAAGCAGAGACAGCTGCAGTTAGAAGGACAGGCTGTCCTCGCCCGGTGCGATGGTCTTATACAAGCAGAGACAGCTGCAGTTAGAAGGACAGGCTGTCCTCGCCCGGTGCGATGGTCTTATACAAGCAGAGACAGCTGCAGTTAGAAGGACAGGCTGTCCTCGCCCGGTGCGATGGTCTTATACAAGCAGAGACAGCTGCAGTTAGAAGGACAGGCTGTCCTCGCCCGGTGCGATGGTCTTATACAAGCAGAGACAGCTGCAGTTAGAAGGACAGGCTGTCCTCGCCCGGTGCGATGGTCTTATACAAGCAGAGACAGCTGCAGTTAGAAGGACAGGCTGTCCTCGTACGGTGCGGTGGAATGACCTCCTGATGAAATGGCCTCGAACGTTGCTGGAGAGATGGCGTTAAGAGGACAAGCTGTCTTTCCACGGCGCGATGGCCTCATACAAACAGAGACAGCTAGAGTTAGAAGGACAGGCTGTCCTCGCACGGTGCGGTGGAATGACCTCTCGATGAAATGGCCTCATACGTAGCTGGAGAGCTGGCCTGAGAGGTACAACCTGTCTTCGCACTGTGAGATGGCCTCATACAAGCAAAAACAGCTGGCGTTAGAAGGACAGTGTGTCCTTGCACAGGTGCAGTGAAATGGCCTCATACGTGCAAGGACAGCTTGGTTTTACTCACGCCAATAGGGCACTTCGTAGAAAAGTGGACTTGTGTGCTTTAGTTATCGTTAACCAAAAAATTATACACATATGATATGATGTGATATGATGTGATATCCTACGATGTTAATCTCTTAATATTCATTCATTCATTCATTCATTCGTTCGTTCGTTCTTTCATTCTTTCTTTCTTTCTTTATCTATCTGTCTGTGTGTCTATCTATCTGTCTGTCTGTCTGTCTGTCTGTCTGTCTGTCTATCTATCTATCTATCTATCTATCTATCAATCTATCTATCTATCTATCTATCTATCTATCTATCTATCTATCTATCTATCTATCTATCTATCTATCTATCTATCTATCTATCTATCTATCTATCTATCTATCTATCTATCTATCTATCTATCTATCTATCTATCTATCTATCTATCTATCTATCTATCTATCTATCTATCTATCTATCTATCTATCTATCTATCTATCTATCTATCTATCTATCTATCTATCTATCTATCTATCTATCTATCTATCTATCTATCTATCTATCTATCTATCTATCTATCTATCTATCTATCTATCTATCTATCTATCTATCTATCTATCTATCTATCTATCTATCTATCTATCTATCTATCTATCTATCTATCTATCTATCTATCTATCTATCTATCTATCTATCTATCTATCTATCTATCTATCTATCTATCTATCTATCTATCTATCTATCTATCTATCTATCTATCTATCTATCTATCTATCTATCTATCTATCTATCTATCTATCTGTCTATCTATCTTTGGCCCTTTATATATACTTTCCCTCTGCCTGACTGTCTCTCTCTGTCTCTGTCTGTCAGTCTGTCTGTCTGTCTCTGTCTATGTCTATGTCTCTATCTCTGTCTCTGTCTCTCTCTGTCTCTCTCTCTCTCTGCCCATTGAAAGTCATCATTCGTTGCTTCTATGCTTCGGCCAATCTTTAGAGCTCAATTCTAGTGCCTAACAAGCCGTGAAATTGTCTGTCGAAAGCCGAGGACGTTGTCGTTTCAGCGACAACCGTTGTCTGGCCAATGACAACTGTTGTCAACGAAGACAAAGTCTCGAGTCTCGTTATGCCACCATCCGACGAACCGTCTCATTCACGGACTGCTTAGTAATCGCAACTGAACGGCAAACCCATCTTCAAGGCCCTAAGTGTTCCGTAAACAAATGGCAAATGGAGCCTAGTAGTCGTGTCTACACGACAACTGCACAGGCTAATGTGGCTACAGGGATGCTCTCTCTTTAAGTAAGACTACTGAAAATGTGCTATTCTAACCTTATCCAGTCTAATCTGATCTGATCTAATCTAATCTAGTTTAGTCTAATCTAATCTAATCCAGTCTCTAATCTATAGCACCGTCATCGCAAGACAGAATAAATTTATGTCTCTGAGACTATGACGTATTATATAGCCACGCCAGTGTCTAACGTAATCTAATCTAATCAAATCTAATCAAATTTAATCAAATCTAGTCAAATCTGATCATATCTAATCTAATCTCTAGCGTCGTTATCGCAATGCAGAAGAAATTTATGTCTGTGAGATTATGACGTAAATAGCCTCGTTAGTGTCGAATCTAATCTAATCTATTCTAATTTAAACTAATCTAATGAATTCCTTGGCGTAGTTACCGTAACGCATGAAGAACTACCAATTCAAGTGAAATCGCAGTCAAAAGTCATCATCCGTTGTAGAATCCCGGTCTAAATCCGTTGAGTCATTGAAACCAGAAATCAGATAATGTCTGCTAATATCAGACATGACTTTAACAAGAAAACGCGCGGCTTCGATTCCAGTTTCCTTCGTAAAGAAGTCCTTATTGTCACTCATCATCTCCGGCGTTGTCGCCCTCCCCATCACTTGACGTCACCCCGCGTTTGGGTATTCAGGGGTATTCCTTAGATTGGAATCGAGATGGGCGTCTGTTCACTACAATGCCGACGAGCGGCAAAGGAAAGTGGAAGCGGGCAGATCAAAGGGTCGGGCCGCCTTTGACATCGTGCCGACGCGCTGCTGATCTGTGATTGCTGCTTGGGAGGCTTTTAGCTACAATTACGAATCAATTAGTGCCGCGCAATAGAGAATGTTGCGCGTTTGAATAACCTCTTTGAGACAATTCTCGTCCCAATTCTCGTCCAATTCTCGCCAAGGATAATTGTCGTAAATACTATTGTCTTGAATGCAATTGTTTTAAAAGCAATTGTCTTAAAAGGTAATTGTCTTAAGTTTGATTGCCTCTTCAGCACTAGGCAATGACAGCCACACAAATTGTCTGATTGCAACGGAAGAATTGACCACAATAGGGGCGAATCCAGAATTTGAAATGCGAGAAGGAGCAAAACTAAAGTCTTAATCTAAAGACTTCTATAGCGCCGTTCTTATAATGCCCACGTCATTAGTCGATGGTCGCAAAAGAACCAGCAATTAATTAATTAATTAATTAATTAAGAACGTTGCAAATTGTGTACTTTGGGTCAAAGAGCAGATCCTTAAGCGGTCTAGAGAGTCAACCATGGGTGCGAAGTGTTGCAACTTCATTTTCTTAGCCTCGGTTTATGAGGTCAATAATTGTATTGTCAACGACAGCAGTAAGAGATTTGGACTCAGAATAAACGTGCAGAAGACCAAGACTATGGTGATGGGCAAACAGCACGAGAGACTGGGCGTGGAGCTGGACGGCGAGGAGCTGGAGCAGGTCACGGATTTTGTATACTTGGGAGGACTTATGACGGAAGAAGGCAGATGCACAGGAGACATAAGGCGCAGGATCGGCCTGGCGTCTGCGATGTTTGGCCGGCTGGGCAAGATCTGGCGGGCGAATAACATTTCGCGAGGGACGAAGGTCCGACTGTATGAGGCCTTCACCATACCGGTGCTGTTATATGAATCAGAGTGCTGGTGTATGCGGAGAGAGGATGAAAAGAGAATACTGGTGGCGAAAATGAATTGGCTCAGGAGAATTATGGGCAAGACAAGAAGAGACAGGATCCGCAATGAGATGATACGTAAAGAACTGGGGCAGCGAGAAGATATGGTGGAAAGGATAAGGAGGAAAAGACTAACGTGGTTCGGACACGTGTCGAGGATGGAGAGCGACAGACTACCGGCGAGGGCACTTTACCATCATGTAGAGGGAACAAGGAGCCGGGGGAGGCAGATACAGACCTGGATGGACAACATAAAGGAAGACTTGCAGTCAAGGGGAGTGGACATCACAGCAGCCCTGGGGCTAACGAAGGACAGAACAGCGTGGAGGCATTTCGTTCAGATCTCATCGTCGGCTATAGCCTGACGGACGAGAGATAAAGAAGAAGAAGAAGATATTGGATTTTGGCTTTACATTACACTACATGAGTCGCATCTCGGAGGAACTACACTTTACCAACAGTTACAATTACAATTACATTACGATCGTATTAAACTCTATTGTATTACGTTGTAAAGTATTACAGCTTAATACATTGCATCGTAGTGTTTTTTCTGTTTACACATTGTGTTACCTGTAATCCTGTTATGTTACGTCGTTTTACAATATATTATGGAACATTTTAAATACATTTTACATTGTATTAAGTATGAAATACAGATTACATTGTATTACGTATGCAATACTGATTAAATTTTACCTACAGGTTACATTTTACATTGTATTACGCATGCAATACAGATTACATTTTACATTGTATTACGTACGAAATACAGTTTACATTTTACATTGTATTACGTATGCAATACATATTACATTTTACATCATGTATGAAATACAGATTACAATTTTACGTTGTATTACGCATGCAATACAGATTACATTTTACCTACAGATAACATTTTACATTGTATTACGTATGCAATACAGGTAAATTTACGCGTAAATGCGACATGTATTGTCTTGTACAGTTGAGTTGGCATCGCATTTCCCGTCTTCTTTCCTTCTTCTTTCTTTCTTTCCTTTGATCGCCGGCGCCTTTGATGTTTCCGCCACGGCCAGGTGAGCAACGCGATAGCACACGGGGATTAAGACATGCGACCCATCAATCACTGCGCGCACCGTTCGTCACCAGATGGCCAAAACCACCTGTCAGTTGGCGCCACAGTCAGCCAGTGCCCGTTCCGCTGTCGTCTGCTCCATAGGTGGGCGGTGCTTGGCTGACCAATCACTTGACGACCGACGGTACAACCCTCCGCCTTCGATCGCTCCGCCGGGGAACTACATATCGGCGCGGAGTAACATCCGTCCAGTGCGCGCTTTATCGGCGGAGTTAGAACACTGTCGTCGTCACTCGTAAGAGGGACGATTATCGACATCTAGTGACGACAAGAGAGATCGCTCGAGTCGAGCTGAAGCGCTCTTCGGGCGGTATTTATGACGTCGCGTCGTCGTCGAAGTCATATCCGGTTCCGTTTCGAGTCTACTTCCGGCGTTGAATTCGTCCGTTTCCGGTCAGGTGTTGTCTTAAATCTTCGTGCGTGAAGAACGTGTCGATTTCCGGTGGAGAGTTACCATACCATGCCGACGATTTACCATACCCCTTCGACGACGGATTGCGACGTCAGAGAAGGTATGAAATCAGCAAGGAGTGGCAGGAGGATGAAGAGGCGGACCATGCTCTTCAAAACTGGTTATTCGATTGAGACATATTAAGTACCAGAGGATACTTGAATTTAAGTACAAAGAGGTTACTTGAATTTAAGCACCAAGAGAGTACTTTAATTAAGTACCAAGAGAGTACGTGAATTGAAGTACAAAGACAGTACTTGAATTGAAGTACAAAGACAGTACTTGAATTGAAGTAGAAAGACAGTACTTGAATTGAAGTAGAAAGAGAGTACTTGAATTTAAGTACAAAGAGAGTACTTGAATTGAAGTACAAAGAGGGTACTTAAATTGAAGTACAAAGAGAGTACTTGAATTGAAGTACAAAGAGAGTACTTGAATTGAAGTACAAAGAGAGTACTTGAATTTAAGTATGCGAGTGCTATCTGACCTGATTCATCTACTGGTTTACAATTTACGGTTAGGAACGTAATTGTAATCGTGATCTCCAAATATCTAAAGCCATTTCTTTGATGTCACTCAGATCTAAGCTAAAGACACATCTCTTCCAATTTGTTTGACCCACCGCAGCCTGGCTTCTGGTTTCTCTGACCCATTGGAATTCGACCCGGCTTCTCCTACGGATTATGTTTTTTGGATGGCGATTTTGACTTGAAGCGACCATCGACTGATGTCTTGGGCATTGTGATAACTGCGCTATAGAAGTCTTTAGATTAGATTAGATCGGATAGGATCATATTAGATCATAATATAGAAGTTGCTATAGAAGTCTTTAGATTAGATTACATTAGATGGGATAGGATCATATTAGAACATAATATAGAACTTGCTATATAAGTCTTTAGATTAGATTAGATTAGATTGGATTAGATTAGAATAGATTAGTGTACCTTAACATCGAATTGATGTAGCGCCTTGTGAGAGACCTTGACTCTCAGTATTTTCTCGGATTTTACTTGTAACTCAACCCACCTGGGCCGTACCGGTGATCGGTCTATTCGGTAGCGCGCTGGGTTCGTATTCCGGCGATTGCAGGTTAGAATCAGCTGAGCGGACTTCATGATTTATATAACGACTGTGCACAATGGATAAGTTATGTGGGCACACTCAGGGAGAGTGGAAGCTGGGTTCAAGGGGAGCCATCCACCATATGACGACTTAGGTTCTACTTCGAAAGGAAGAGGTCCATTGCAGCGTTTTTCCAGACTTTCCAACTTTCCAGTTACATTAGAAGACATCCTAGTAGATTACAATACATTGCATAGCGCTATGTTCATCCATCTAGCCATCTTTCCATCCACCCATCCATCCATCCATCCATCCATCCAATCATTCATTCATCCACCATACATCCATCCAACTATCCATCCATCCATCCATCCACCCACCCATCCACCCATCCACCCACCCATCCACCCATCCATCCATCCATCCATCCACCCACCCATCCACCCACCCACCCATCCACCCACCCATCCATCCACCCACCCATCAACCCATCCACCCATCCATCCATCCCTCCATCCACCCACCCACCCACCCATCCATCCATCATCCATCTGTTGATTCGTCTTGCAGGGCCAAATCAGACGAGCGTGGGCCCTGGCTGTCCTGCACAGGGACCCACCTGTCCCTGTCCCTGTCCCTGTCCGTGTCCTCCTGGCCACCAGCATCAGCAGCCGAAGGAGATGTGCTTCGGATGCCAGCGTCCCATCGAAGACCGGTTTCTGCTGCGTGTCATGGACAACTCGTGGCACGAGCGATGCCTTCACTGCAGCATCTGCCTCGAGCCACTTCGCCACTCCTGTTTCATCAAGGATCGCAGGCTACTCTGCCGCCTCGACTACGACAAGTCAGTCTGCGTCACCCTTCCTTCCATAACTTGTTCTTCGTTCGTTCAAGTCTTCTTTCCATGTCTCATATTTAAAGTTTCCTTTCTTTCTTTCTTTCTTTGTTCTTTATTTCTTTCCTTTTTTCTTTCTTTCCTTATTTCTTTCTTACTTCGCGACTTTCTTTCTTTCTTTCCTTCCTTCCTTCCTTTCTTCATTTCTTCCTTCCTTCCTTCCTTTCTTCATTTCTTCCTTCCTTCCTCCCTGCCGTCCTTCCTTCCTCCCTGCCTTCCTACCTTCCGTCCTTCTTTCCTTCCTTCCTTCCTTCCTTCATTCCTTCCTTCCTTCATTCATTCATTCCTTTCTTCCTTCCTTTCTTTCTCTCTTCCTTCCTTCCTTCCTTCCTTCCTTTCTAATTAATTAATTATTTATTTATCACACTCATTACGCGCCCAAGGTTAGAAAATATGAAAATCAGTCAAACGTAGAAGCGTGTTCCAGCCTGTGGTATCTTTTGGCTGAAGCACTCGTATGACGAGCAAATCAGCAAACGGTGAACCTCTCCTTGAGGTTTGACAACGAAGCCTAAATTTTATATGCATAGGGCGCCTATGTAGTGGTCCCTAAATGCGCTATAAAAACGGCCAACCACGTGAACATACATACATAGGCCTGCAAAACGCCCCGGAAGTCGAACCCCGTTCGCTAGATCGAAGTACATACATATTCTGCCTCCTAGGTCTGACCTAATAGTAAGCATTATTTTCTTATTAGCGACGTCTTGTGGCTGCCACAGCCGTTAGCGTCAACCGTACCTTACGAATTTGTGTCTTTCTGCACTTAACCTTTGATAGTAGTTCCTCAGTTTAACGACAGCTTATGGCATCAGAGGCCGTTGCTGTCGCCCTCCTCCTTTATCCAGGCTTGGGACTGGCACTACCCCCAAACATGGCAGTGGCGGAGTTTTAACCTTTAATCACGCCATGTTGAAAATATATAGCGTCCATCGAATACGTTTTAAAGGTATCTAATAGAACACTGCATTATCAATCGTTAAGCGACATCTTGTGGCTGGCAGCCTGCCAAGGGCCGTTGACGCCGACCTTTTCTTACCTTCTCACACCAATTAAATCTCCCATTAAACGCTATTAAGTTAATTAGTATAAATAGCGTCAGTTGAATGCGTTTTGAAGCTGTCTAAATGTACTATTTTATAATTAATCAGAGTTTAGCGACATCTTGTGGCTGCCAAAGCCGTTAGCGTCCACTTTAATTTTCGTCACTCAGAAAATAACTGGCTTTCCCTTTGATTGGACGTTGTTGATGAATATAAAATTATAGCGTCTATAGCAAGCTTTTTAAAGGTGTCTAAATCAAGCATTATATTAATCAGTTTACCGACATCTTGTGGTTACCACAGCCCTTTCTGTACTTTTGTTCAGAAAATCTAATTGTTCGAGCAAACGTCTTCGCTGAATATATAGCGTCGATCGTAGGCATTTTAAAGGTGTCTAAACGTAGCATCATATGATATAACTTTTAGCGAATTTCCATGGAGCCATGGCTGCCAGAGCCCTATTTACGAGTCGACCATTACCTTAACCTTACTTGAAATAACAGCAAAAGCCCCCCTTATTCGATAAGTCAGCAGCTGTTATAAAATACTAGATATAATAGCCAAAAAGAAGTTGCGGAGAAAAAAACAGACAGACAGACAGACAGACAGACAGTCAGACAGACAGACAGACAGACAGACAGACAGACAATTTGAAACGCTCTCCTAAATTTAATTTCAATGCCCGCTCGTATTTACTCGAAGTTATAAAAGTCTCGATTTATGCAGCGCAATTGCAAAAAAAGCGCCTTGGTTTTCTCGGCCTCGGATTATAGACTGAGGCGAAGGAGCGCCCTCTAGCGTTACTTTCGAATGCCACCAAATCAAAGTTCCGTCGGCTGTTGTCGTCTGCTCGCGTCGCTGCTATGGCAACAGCCTGTAGCGCTTCATTGATCAGCGGTGCTTAGATTGACCGACATAATATGGACTTCTGTACTAAGAGCCAACCATTGAATTAGCGAGAACCAACATGACATATAACATTGGACTTTTCAATAGACTGGAAAGCTTACTAGAAAGATTATTTGGTTAATACTATTACTAAGAGTATCGTCGTATAGTTATTTACTGATTTCTTAACCTACTTATTTATTTTTATTATTGCTTCAATTTGTTTAGAGCAAAATGATAAAATAGATAGTGTTGAAAAATATGCAATGAAAAGAAGTGTGCAACTCTGGAATGACAAGTTCTTATTGTATGCTGTTCTTACTATAGTCGTTGTAGTGTTGATGGTGGTGGCGGTGGTAGTCGTAGTCGTAATAGTAGTAGTAGTAGTAGTTGTTGTTGTTGTTGTTGTTGTTGTTGTGGTAGTGTTGATGATAATGGTGATGATGATGATGATGATGATGATGATGATGAAGTTAAGTGAGTATCAGACGCCTTTTCGCATGTTACCCTGACGTATGACCGCCTTAAGCCAGATCGAGCTGGTACAACGTCCATTTACTATAAAACAGAATTCCCGATCATTCGTGGCCACCGACGTCGCCGCTCGCAGAAGTCCGTCTCGTCGTAGAGAGGCAACTGGTGCACGCAGCATCAGCAGCGCCATCTGTGCGTCGCTGTGTTGGCCACTCGAGGCGCATGGCAACTGGTCGGTGGGACGGGTGGGCGCACCGAGGGTCCCGGATGCAGTCGATGGCAGAGCAAACATGGCGCGTGTTTGCCGGCGACCGGAGACCCTCTGAGGGTGCTTAATAAGGGCGCCCATACGATCTCCTTAGGCGTGCTGATAAAAAGCGCTCCTGGTTTGCGCTAATCTTTACGGCCTGCCCTCTCTCCCTTTCTCTCCCTCTGTCTCCCTCTGTCTCCCTCGCCCTCTCTCCCTTTCTCTCCCTCTGTCTCCCTCTGTCTGCCTCTGTCTCCCTCTGTCTGCCTCTGTCTGCCTCTGTCTCCCTCTGTCTCCCTCTGTCTCCCTCTGTCTCCCTTTGTCTGTCTCTGTCTGTTTGTCTCTGTCTCTCTCTGTCTCTCTCTGTGTTTCTCTCTCTCATTCTGTCTCTCGTTCGGTCTCTCTCTCTCTTTCTCTCTCTCTCTCTCTCTCTCATTTTGTCTCTCTCGCTCTGTATCTCTCTGTTTGCCTGTTTCTCTCACTGTTTCTTTCTGTCTCTGTTTCTCTCTGTCTCCATCTGCCTCTCTGTCTTTCCATCTCTGCTACTCTCTCTGTCCCTCTGAATCTCTCTTTCTATGTCTCTTTTCTGCCTAACTGTACCTCTCTTTCTACCTCTGTATGATTTCCTCTCTCCTCATCTGTCTCTGTCTCTGTCTCTGTCTCTGTCTCTGTCTCTGTCTCTGTCTCTCTCTCTCTCTTTCTCTGTCTCTGTTTCCTGTGGCCTGCACGCCCCCTGACGGAATTATTTATACGATTCGGCTGCGACCTGATGTAGAGGAGCTACACAAGCATTGACTTCACTGACGGCGGCCTAGGCTCAAGAGCTGTGACTGGATCTCCGTCTTCACAAAAGACGACTTCTAAGGGGGGAAACGAATAGCATATCCAGCCCTGCCTCCATCTCTCTTCTCTTTCCCTCTTACGTTACGCCTCCCATCACTCCCTCGCTCTCTCCCTCTCTTCCCTCCTTCTCTGCTTCTCTCTCTCACACACACACTCTCTCTCTCCCTCACTTTCCCATCCCTACATTCTTTCCCTGCATCTCTACCTCACTCTCTGTCACTCTCTCTGTCTGTCTCTCTTTCTCTCTTTCTCTGTCCCTCTGTCTGTCTCTCTGTCTCTCTCTGTCTGTCTCTGTCTCTCTGTCTCTCTCTCTGTCTCTCTCTCTCTTTCCCCCTTCCAACTTCTCTCTCCCTCTATGACTCAATTTTCTAGCCGTAGACCACACGTCAGTCAATCCAATCTTTCTCTCTTTCTCTCTCTGTCTTTCTCTCTCTCTATCTCTCCATGTCTCTTTCTCTTCTCTCTCGCTCTCTCTCACTCTGTCCCTGTTCATGTGTCTTTCTCTTCATCTTCCTCTCTCTCTATCTCTGTCTCTGTCTCCGTCTGTCTCTCCCTCTTCTCTCTTTCCCTGCACATCTGTGTCTCTCTACCAGTTCATTTACTCGATCCTTTCCACCACTTTATCATTCAATCCATCGTTCGTCAACCTCCTTCCCTCTCTCTCGCTCCATCCCTCTCCATCCCTCTCATCCTTTCTGCTTACTTTCCGCTCCTTCCTTCCATCCTTCTCCGAATTTCTCCCCACTCCTTCTCCCCTCCCCCTTAACAACAATGAACTTAGCGAAAACAAAGCCTGCGACAGACCTTTCTCATATATATATACTTAAATATCTGTATATAAATACATATATATATATATATATATATACACACATATATATATATGTGAGGCTAGGCATGAGCAAATGCCAATATTTATGATGGCGCTATATAACTTGCGGTAAACGCGTGCAGCCGGAAGTGCTGTGTCAATGCGTTGCTTCCGGTCCATTTATATAGCGCAATGCTTAGATCAGGAGCCAACGTCATCCTGGACTGCAATGAAACCCAAGCCCGTGCAGGCGCCACGTACGAACGAGCGCTATATAACTCGAGCAACCGGGGGAGGGATGTGGGCGGCCAGGCCCTCGACCGATCACGTGATACGACGAAAGGGAAGTCAAGTGTCTTATGGGAAACGTGGAGTGTCGCGCGTCAAGTGGCGCCGTTTGCCTAAGACGCACGCGGTTTATAGGAGCGACATCGGTTGAAGGTTGACGGCCGTGTTTACCGACGGCGTTGTGTATTCTGGGCCGTGTTCAGCGCATGCGCCGAGGAGGTTTAGAAGCGCCATCGTTTGAAGGTTTCCATTTCTTAGTTCAATGCTGACGTTGTGTAATGTAATGAGATCGGATGTGATGCAATTTTTATAGCGCATTTTAAGCGCAAAGCACGGTACAGTCTTTCTTCTTCTGGTTCTCTGCCCTCAGAGAGGTTCAGACGTCCGATGACGCCACTCCTCTCGGTACAGAGGTCTCTCGGTCTTTCGGCCTGTTGTATCCGTCCGTCATCATCCAAACCAGCAGCATCTGTCTGGGTCTTCCTCTTGTCCTCCTCTCCCCATTCTGCCCTCAATTACGGCTCTTAAGAGTGAGTCCCCTCTCGATATGTTACCTCCTTATTGTGGCTATCATAGATCTTTCTTCCCCAACTCTTTTCAGCATCTCCTCGTTTGTCACGTGCTCCGTCCAACTAACTTTTTCCATCATCCACCAAATCCACATTGCGAAGGCCTCCAGTCTCGTGATGTACTTCTTTCTCATGGTCCATGTTTCGAATCCATACAACATGAAATTAAGCTAAGTTAAGATAATTAAATAAATGTAAGGTAAGGAAGGGTATCATAGCTCATCGTATCTTCAGTATCGTATCTTCCTTCACAGTACTTACCCACTGTACCTGCGCTACTGTATCTTTCCTCACCATATCCCACCATCATATCTCCCCACCGTGCCTCTACGCTGTATTTACCCCACCGCACCTCCCCACTGCATGCCTCCCCAACGAACTTCCCCGCTCTATCTACCCCACCGTATCTTCCCAAGATATCCCACCACAGCATCTCCCACCGTACCTCTTCGCTGTACCTCTCCCGCCTCTCTACTGCATACCTCCCCACCGTAATTCCCCACTATAGATCACCACCGCATCTCCCCACCGTACTTTCCCATCCTATCTACCCCAACGTACCTACCCCACTGCACTTTTCTGCATACTTCCTCACCGTATTTCCCCACTGTACCTACCCCATCGTACTTACCCAACCGTACCTCCCCACTGCATACCTCCCCAACATACCTCCGCACTGTAAGCACCCCATCGTCAATTCCCCACTATATCCCACCACCGTACCTCCCGGTTTCACCACACTCCTTCCCACCCCAATCACCCCCTCCATATTCTCCCCCAAACATATCGATCACAATCCATTAAAAAACGTCATCTTCGACGTCGGTTCAATTCGCCCAGGTGGTTTAACCACAAACAATCGTTACCATGACGACGACGGAGGGAGTGAATGATAGAAAGGAAAAGGGAAGGAAATGGTTGAAAAGGGGAGACGGGGCGTCTATGCCCCTGGGGCTGGAAATACGCCATCGTACGTCAACCGTACCACTGCGCATGTCTGTCAGCCATCTTTTTCCGCCGGTGGATGAAGTGTTTATTGCTCGGCCGTTTCGAAGGTTGCACGTGATATCCAGCGATTGTGCTCCACGGTTATTTATGTCATTTTGATACCATCGGTCTTCCATACACACGAATAATTAATTACTCATAATAAAACATCTAAGGTATACGACATGTATTCATATATAAATACATTTATTTATATATATATGCAATGTAAATATATATGTATTTATAGTATGTATTTAAGTAAAGTATCCCATATCCCACAGGTGGGACGTAGGGGAGGCGCTCGTTTCCTTATCTTTAGGCCCTTGAGCCAGTAATGGACGAATCCCAAGGTCCTGGACATGGGGCCAGTGCATCGCAGAACTTGCCGTTTACTTCCCAGCTTACACCTCTACCAACTTCTACTGCTTGGTGACAGAGGCACGGTGTGCGCAAACAACTTGCACAGGGTCTTTACACGGAGTCGAATCCGCAACCACATGATCATTGCCAAACGCGTTACCGATAGACCACCATGGAGCACGCGCGCACACTCACACACACACACACACACACAGAGGAAGTTATAATAAGCTTTATAAAGTGCAAGTTAACACAACGAACTCCAGCGCATATATATCCTCGTCTCTACCTGTATGTGTACGTGTAAGTATGTGTGTATGTGTGTATATGTGTCTCTATATGTGTGTATGTATGTGTGTGTGTCTGTCTGTGTGTATGTGTTTGTATAGGAGTAGGCGTTGGTGAGTCTATCGTTAATAACTTATTGTGACTTCGACTGCTGAATGGACCGCGGAGTTTCTGTTAGATCTCATCGATAATAAAGAATAAACAATAAACAATAAACAATAAACAATAAACAATAAACAATAAACAATAAACAATAAACAATAAACAATATACAATATACAATATACAATATACAATATACATTATACAGTAAACAATATACAATAAACAATAAACAAGCCTCCCGTCACAACGACTAATTCTCCCTATATATTCACACACAAAGAGATACATATATACACTGTATGTGTATATATATATATTCATATGTATTTAAATATAGTACATATATTCATATTTATTTAAATATAGATATGTATTAAATATTTATATGTATTCATGTATATGTATATATACATATGTATTTAAATATATGTATATATATTCATATATGTATTTAAATATATATTTATATATATAAACGTATGTTTTTGTCAATTATAAAATTCAACATATATGTCTGTATAATAGATTGAATCGCTGAAATGATACATTGTTTAATTAGCATGAAGATCCCATCTGTAAAATAAAACCTAACTAATAAACTCTTGACGTCTCGGCTCAAAACCGGAAGTCTATCGATCGTTTTATCAGCAGCGCCATCTTCAGCTGAAAGTCGAAAACTGTAGTCTTTCACTGTTGTGGTTTCAGGTGAGGTGAAGTCACTGAAGCGTGACAGCATAAAGTTTTATTGGGTGATTGATAATAACTCAAGCCGTGTCGCTGCCTTTGTTAGTCACGCTTCACTGCGCTTTGAGAACTGGATCAAATTTTGTTATATGTATATATTTAAGTTTTTTTGTGGATATGTTTTACTAAGAAATTGTGTCAAACATGATAGACGGATTCAACTTCAGTTTTATGTATGTATAAAATTTGACGGAATAAAACGCCGACATGCATGACTGAAGAATAGAGGCAGTCAGACTAATCATGCGTGACATTTTTATAGCTATTGATCTATGTAGTCGACCATGTCATCACTTGTAATTGTAATTGGTCATTTATATAGCGCCGCTACTAGAGAAGCTAATTTACTTATCTAGAAATACTGTAAATATATAATATATATGTATACTTATATCATATATATACACTTATATCATCTATATACTTATATCATATCTGTAGACTTATATCATACATAGATCTGTGTTTTACTTAAATCGTATATATATATGCATGTATACTTATATCATATATATATTTATTTGATAAATATATACTTATATCGTATATATGTATGTTTATGTTTTACTTATATCATGTATATATCATATATATATATATATGAAAAAATATATACTTATATCACATATATAGGTTTAACATATAACTGATATATATCATTGGTCTATATGTACGTTTTACTTTATATCATGTATATATTATAGGTTTATATGTATATGTTTTACTTATATCATGTATATATACGTTTAAGAAATAGTGTAGATCATTTTAGTTATATCTTTCTTTGAGCTAATTTTCCTAAACAAATGAGGAAGATTTTATGACAAGGCGTGAACACACATACACTCGAGGATGTTTAAAATTTGTTGCGAGTTATCTACAAAAAATTGTTACAAAGATATGTATGTATGTATCCAAGCACTTGTATAGCGCATTTTAAGAAACTCACAAAGGCGCTTCAGGGTGGCTATCGAAGGTTACCGAAAAGATGCGTCTTAAGACGAGCCGAGAATGTTTCCTGAGATGCTGAGGCGGCGAGAGATGCGTCTTAAGACGAGCCGAGAATGTTTCCTGAGATGCTGAGGCGGCTAGAGATGCGTCTTAAGACGAGCCGAGAATGTTTCCTGAGATGCTGAGGCGGCGAGAGATGCGTCTTAAGACGAGCCGAGAATGTTTCCTAAGATGCTGAGGCGGCTAGAGATGCGCCTTAAGACGAGCCGAGAATGTTTCCTAAGATGCTGAGGCGGCTAGAGATGCGTCTTAAGACGAGCCGAGAATGTTTCCTAAGATGCTGAGGCGGCTAGAGATGCGTCTTAAGACGAGCCGAGAATGTTTCCTAAGATGCTGAGGCGGCTAGAGATGGAATTTCTGGGGGCAGACTGTTCCAAAGAAGCGCTCCCACACAGGAAAAAGCACGATTTGCCCGTGCTGTCGTGGAGGAGCGCAGCACTGTGAGCTGGCCACGAGCAGCAGAGCGCAGTCTTTGACGACCCAGTTGGCTCGCAACAGGTATGAGAAGCTCTCTGATGTATTCTGGAGCCGAACCAGCAATCGACGTCCTGTCTATTAGAAGTTTTTTGAACACCTACACATTGCCAGTGAAACAGACCTCAGTATAAGGTTTTGAGCATAAGTGGCTGGGGTTAGGGTTAGGGTTAGGATTAAGGTTAGGATTAGGATTAGGGTAGATTGTGGGTTTTAGGCCGATTCTCTACGTTCTGGACAGCATGAAACCTATTTACTGCAAATGACTCTTGAAATTGACCGTACGCTGGGACCCGTATACTCTGGAACCCTTACCCTCGAACCCTTTACGCTCAATACCATACTCTCAAACCCGCACTCTCCACGTTCCAAGCCGAGAGCTGAAGCCAATGTGGTAGGCCTATATGTTACATAGCTTTTTATTGGTATGTATATACCCTTATAAGCCTATATATTGGCATGTATATTGGCATGTGCAGGCCAAACTCGCCGCTGCTTTTACTCTCTCTTAAAAATAGTGTAGAGAATCGGTCTACAAGTGTAGACTTCTATGCAACACTTAATGTTGAGGTCTGGCTCATCGGCAATGTGTGGACCTCTATGCAACACTTTTTGTAGACGAGCCGGCAGTCTACACTAGTGTAGACACAAATTGCAACACTTTTGTAGAGAACGAGGTCTACATCGGTGTTGCATTTTGGCTACATTTATTTAGCAAGAATGTCTACATTAATGTAGTGCTATCTCTACATTTATGTAGTTCTCCATCTACATTTATGTACTAATAATGTCTACATTTATGTAGTGCGGAATCTACATTTATGTACTAATAATGTCCACATTTGTGTTGCGGCATCTCTACATTTATGTACTAGTAATGTCTACATTTGTGTTGCGGCATCTCTACATTTATGTAGCGGTCGTGTCCACATTTATGTGGCGCTGCAAATACATTTTAGTGGTTTAGGAGCTAAATTTATAGATTGGAATTTGCCACATTTTGTGGAGCTGCATATAGTTATGTTATACGTTTTCTGCATTGATTTACTGTTGTATCTACCTATACGCAGCCGTGTTTAATTATTACTACATGGACGTACTAACGTGCTGAACTCATTACATAATAAGCAAATCATTAACTACAATTTATTAGGCTAAATGACAACTTTTAATCACAAATTAAGGGTTATCACAGTTCACATAAAGCTTAAAAACAAATCATCAATCACTGAACAGAAGTTGGTCCATTTGAGGTAGTAAAATGAATGTCACTATTATATCATCATCATCATCATGATCCATGGGCCGAGAGCCCGTACTATTATATAGTATGATGCTTATTGGAGATCACTGCAAAGTAAGTAAGTAAGTAAGTAATGCATTTGTTAACACGCCATATGTCCATCGACTGAGCGAGGAATCGTAGGCGTGGGTGGGTTGCATGTCAGACAACAAAAGCAAGACGATACAGATAGGTCTTTAGCCGCTTTACGAATGTGTCTAGTGAGATATTGTCGTGAGTAATGTAAACAGGAAGGCTGTTCCAAATGGCTGGTGCTGAGTTGCTGAATCCGCGTCGTGAGAAATCAGACCGAAAGTCTCGGATGTCAGGGAAAGACAGAAGGTTTTGTGTAGCTGATCGCAGAGACCTGGATGGTAGGTAGCGATGTAAGGATGATGACAGGTAAGCTGGTTGATTGGTCGAGAGTCTTGCGTGTGAGGAGAGCTATCTTGTAAGCGATTCTGGAGCTGACAGGCAGCCAGTGTAGCTGCCGCGATATCCATCTTCACATAACAAGTATTCTGTATTCGAAATAGAGCTGGCCGAGGTTTCCCTTCGTCGGCCATTCTCTCAAGTGCACCATCCACTGTTTCGTCCTACAGAGACAAGAGCAAAATTACAAAATCATATTCTAAGTAGTTGTTCAGAGCCAGTGCAGTGACTGTAATGCAGGGATACTGTTTTGGTAAGCAGTATTTGTCATGGCCCTTGTCATGGAATTTGGAAATCAATTAAGTTTTTTTAGATCTTTCATCGTGATACCTTTGAAAAGTGAATATCAGTAGTCTGGCCAACTAGAAACCAGGTCCACACTTGCCACAATATACAGCAATTGAAGCAACACATGGAATTTGGTGCTCAGCCAGGGTCAATTATTTATAATGTAAAATATCAGATTATTTATAAAGTAACATCTTATACTGTATTAATTTTAAAAAATTGAAAGATTCACTTTGTTAAATATTTTCTTCAGTCTCTCTTGGATGCAGTGTGGTAGGTAAAACTCCAGAAATAAATAGCCCCTTTTATGTAAATCAAGGCACGATGAGTTTGTAACTTACAAGAACCAATAAAATGCTAATTTCAGCTGCAACGAATAAAACAGAGCATACAACCAAGAAACAGGTAGCATGTGAAAGAATACTCATCCAAAGAATGGCCAATGCATTGTGAACTGGATCAGTGCAGAAATGACAAGTATGTCTTAAAACACAGTAACATGCCAACTAACTTAGGATAGACTAAAAGAGACTGAAAAGCATGCTACATTGCAAATGGCAACATTTATTAACTTTAAAAGGAACTGAGACATCAACATACCTTCATCATAGTCTTTAGTAATGTTGTTAAGAAGGTCCCGAGTTAAAGTCGATGAAGCGGCTAAATTTAGTATCCTTTCCTTCATCTGCTGAAATTCAACTGTCAACGACTTTTCAGCAGAGGTTACAGCCAAAATTCCTCTCCAATCTAAAACAGCACAGTCATGCTTGAGAAATAAGCATCACAAATTGCCTTATTGCCATTTGCAGCAACTGACTAGTCAGTGCAACTGGCCTTTGGCATTTTAAAAACATGCTCTGTGTAACTGAAAGAAAAGCAGCTAAAGTTAGTATCCTTTCCTTCATCTGCTGAAATTCAAGTGATGGATGTAACTGAAAGAAAAGCAAGACTCCCAGCCTGTTAAAAAAAGTCTGTCATCAACTATTACTGTTAAAGGCTGCTATAAAAATGTCCTTTTCACTTTACCATATCTTACCCTTTCTTTTTACCATCTCATCTTACACATACAACTGCAATTGAGATTTTAAAAACTACACAAGTCAGTAGTTGAGAAGACATTTAGCACCACTCTACTGAAACTTCACGAAGCACTACACACTGTCCTCCAGCAGCAGTTCAGGTTATATGCATCCCTAAATTTTAAAGAAGTAATTACTTGAATGGCAGTGCATGTAATATGCATCCCTAATTTTATTTTTAAAAGGAAAACAACTAACCCAGCTTTATGTGGATGAGTCCACAGCGTTTTTATTAAGGCATTTCTTGACCGCCTGGATCGAATGGATGCTTCAAGATGACCTGTATGCGACACTGGATCACAGAACCTCTCCTGTGAAACAGTACAGAAGAAATTTCTGTAACGTGCAAAAAAGTAATGTGTACATGGAAGTATTGCCAAAGTTAAGGTTTTGCAGTCTTGGACATATTCACTCCCAACTTCCTCTCCTCTTCAATCACTTTCAAAACCATAAGTATTATCTCCCATTGCATTCCATGCCCCATATGCCTCACCAAGCACTTGCCACATTAAAAAATGAAATGAGCAACCTCTTCAGTGTTTTGAAAAACTTGAAATTGACAGATTAAGATGAGTAAGCCATAACCTTCTAGGATAAAGTAGAAAACAAAAATTAAATCAAAGAGCAGCAAGGTAAAAACAGTCCTAAATAGTACTTACATCACGGAAAACTGGAAATGAGTCTGTAATGGATCTAGCCATTGCAATCTTCTCCTCTTTACATGGCCGGTCTTGTCTAAATACAACGGTAACAAAATTTGTATTTCAAAATCACGTCTTTAATTGTAATATCATGCCTAAACAAAATAAAGACAAGGTTTTTGGGCATACTTATAGTATCGGGGACCGCTCTAATTTGGGACGAGGCTTTCAGCGAGCGGGCGCCGAAAAGCAACGGCCAAAACAGAGCGGTCCCCGATACTATAAGTATGCCGGCATTTGAGGCAAAGCTACATGATACTGAAAGAAAGGTTTTAGTGGTCTCTATTTCACAATACCCTTATCACGCAAATCACACATCAGGTTTGGGATTAATTTCAGCCATACTGGAATGATTTGGGTCAACAGTCCCTGAACTACCTTCACATTCCATTCTAACGTCTACTGGAGATCTGGAAACTATATGCACCGTGGGTTTTATATGAGACCTTACAATGTGAAGAAACAGACTGAATAGTTTACGGAAAGAACTTTGCGCGGCCTACAACGCACATGGATTCGCAGCTCGCCAACATTATTGTCTTTGCAAACGGGCTCTGAAAAGCGGGTAAGATGGCTCGCAAATGTCACATACGTAACAAACATTTTAAAAACACAATAATATAAATCTGAAGAAAAACAGAATAAGAATTACGGTTAAATAGTTTTGCTTTCAATCCAGCGAGCACCAAACACAAAAGAACGAAACTTCGCGCCAGACCACGCGTGGCTAAAACGAAAACAACAGATTGCGGCAGATACGCCCGTCTGCATGACGTCATATTATTCTACTGTAAAATGAATATGCATCATGTATCGTAATCGTAATCGTAATTCCGAGATTTCTACAGTGCCCAACGAAAACCGTGCCGCGGAGACCAGCTTATTCACAGGCGCTCAGTCAAAACAAAATCGATAGGCAAAAAGGCTCCGGTTCCAGGTCAAGATCCAAAAGTGAACATCTTTACTTAACGCAGAAAACATCAAAATCATAGAAAACAAAAATTAACTGACACATGAAAGAGCACCATTGTTCAGAAGTCCGAAAAATTAAGCTCGTTGCGCATAGGACATGAAGTCATGAAACTGGCTATACAATTGGTGAATGGTGCTATCGGGTCGGCATCTCGCTGGCGGCTCATATAAGCGTTTACGATTACCACAAAATCTAATGCTAAAAAATGTTTATTTCAGCCGGGGATTTAAACTGTTTGTTCAGTCAGATATTATAATTTAAGAGACATTTTCCGTTCGAGTCCGCTTCTGCTGACTTTACTGAGTCAACCGAAATCGTGTGCTTCACTGGTTTCGATGATTTCATTCATGCGTATACGAAATTCACTGCATCGAGCGACCAGTATTTTCCATGTGCTTAATCCGTAAACCTATAGATTTGGACTGTCAACCTGACTCCAAAAATCTCGAGCCACATACTGTCGTCTAGGATATTTCTGAAATCGGACATTGTACTTACGTCAAATTCGGGGTCACTTTGGGTGTCTCTGAATGGCAGTAACAGTTTAACTATATAAACTGCATATTTTGTGACATGTTTGTGTTTGCCTTATATTAACATACTAAAAGATTCATTTTCTAGCAACAAATTTATGCCTTCTTTAAAGAAGAAATATTAGTCCACATTGGTGTTGCATTAAAAATCCACATTGAGTGTTGCATATTTTTTGCTACACTTAGTGTTGCACAAAAATGTCCACACTTTGTTGCACAAACATCCACATTAGTGTTGCAAAATCCGCTCAACATTAGCTGTAGACTGCTTTTACTTGGGTGGTGTCAGTCCCAAGGCTGGATAAAGGAGGAGGGCGACGTCAACAGCCTTTTGTACCATAAGATGTCGTTAAACTGAGGAACTATTTTGGAAATAAATATTCATATTATTGATGCATATATATACCTGAATAAATTATGCAAATTTGTAGGTTACTCTGGGTCAAAACAAATGATATGGAAGATCTGCAGATTTTTAACATTTATTTGATCGAGTTCCGGTCACACTAATCCAAAGACCAGCGACTATACCACGTGACCACGCGATCTCCACCGGGCGCCAAATAAATTCAGTGGCCGTCGTTGTTAGTAATAACAGCTGAGAACGGTCCACCTGGTCACGTGGGCGCCGTGATCTTGCCTACCCCCGTCCTAATTAACGGCGCTTAATAATTGCGTTGCCCCCTCCGCGGTAGATCCACTCCTTCCTGGAGTCGACGGAGCCCTGCCCCGCTCGGTGTTGGCGCACCCCCACCCAGGGAATCTGTCAAAGTGACACGTGGCTAGGGCGCATCCAGATTAGCCCTCACCCGTCCGCCTCGGATGAGGCTGGACAGTTCTCTTCCGGTTTTCGTGTTCGGTGAGCAAGAGCCATACGGGAGGAAGTCGCAATCATGCATTTGTCCGTTCGTTCGTTCATTCATTCATTCATTCATTCATTCATTCATCCGTTCTTTCGTTCTTTCGTTCATTCATTTATTCTGCCCCCAAAATCCTTTCCATTCATTTGTAAGTTCATTCATTCATTCATTCATTCATTCAGTCAGTCATTCAGTCTGTCTGTTTGTCTGTCTGTCTGTCTGTCTGTCTATCTGACAGGCAGTCTGTCGTTCAGTCAGTCCGTTATTCAAGAACCAGTCACCTTAAACTGACTAGTTTCAGACTAATGTGAAGAGAAATTCACCAACGAATTGCCTAGTGACATCTTGCGGACGCCAACCCTCACCCCACCCACCCCAAAAATCCTTTCAATTCTTTCGCCGGCGACCATTCAAAGCCCTTGCACACACACATACACACACACAAACACACACACACACAAACACACACACACACAAACAAACACACACACAAACACACACACAAACACACACACAAACACACACACAAACACACACACACAAACACACACACACACAAACACACACAAACACACACACAAACACACACACACAAACACAAACATACCTTCTAACAATAACAATACCCCTTGACGAAAGGATGGAGGGGAGAAAGGAGGGAGGGGAGACGTCGCCACTTGACCTCTGACCTCTCTTCCACTTCGTCTCCTTCCACCTGCTAGTGGTCACTTGTTTGGTGTACCGTCCGAGCCCAGGCAGCCGTGACTACCCATTCGGGCGACTCTTAAATCGGGGCACCCCAATCCAAGCCACCCCCTCTGGTTACCCAAAAACGTACTCCCACCCAGATAAACCCTGAAGTCAAAGGTCGAAGTGGAACGCCGCAAAAGATTTCAAAGGACAGGCTTCCAAGGGGGCCTGCCATTCACAGGCGCTCAGTCAAAACAAAATCCATAGGCCATGAGGGTTCGGTTCCAGGTCAAGATCCAAGAGCCTGTCTGCCTGTCTGCCTGCCTGTCTGCCTGCCAGACTCGTGGATCTTGACCTGGAACCGAACCCTTCCTGCCTATCGATTATATTTTGACTGAGTGCCTGTGCATAAGCTGTTTTCAGCAACTGGGCGCTGTATAAATCTCAGGTTTACGATGACGATGTCATGAACGAAGTTGGAGAACATGAGCGTTTGCCCTCTTACGCCACCGTAGTTTTAACAAAACCATCTTGCCCTATTACGCCACCGTATCCTTAATTAACAATCTTGCTTAAAGCTGTTCTGAGGGAAGCGCTGATAAGCATTGGAAGACGGGGTCCTCATCTTTCGCTGCCTCTCTCGCCGCTCAGATCCAGACGACCGTCCGCTGTACCTCCATGACCATGGGATCTCGACTTTGAATCGAACCTGAAAACAGACAGACAGATAAACACACATACAGGCAGGCAGATAGTCAGACATACAGACTAAGACATACATACATACATACACACATACATACATACATACATACATACATACATACACACATACACAAATACATACATACATGCATACATGCATGCATATATACATACATACATACATACACATACATACATACATACATACATACACATACATACATACATACACATACATACATACATACATAGATACATACATACATAGATACATACATACATACATACATACATACACATATAGATACCTACATACATACATACACACATACACACATACATACATGCATACATACATAGATACATACATACATACATACATGCACATACATACATACATACATACACATATAGATACCTACCTACATACATACAGACTAAGGCAGGCAGAGAGAAAGAGAGACAGACAGACAGACAGACAGATAGTTAGCCAGACAGACACACAGACAGAGGCAGACGAACATACAGTCGGAGTCCGATTGACATGTCCCTGGGTCACCTTTGGGCCGGAGATTAAGCTGAAATATCAAACGGGATTAGCACATCCGGGATTAAAAGCAGACGACGCAGCCGAAGGAAGGAAGGAAGGAAGAAGGAAGGAAGGACATGAAACCGAACCCATGAGGTGTCGGGCAAATAGAGGCTCATCGACTCATCAGTTGGGCCGTTGTTCGCACCTCTACACCTCCAGCCATCCGTCTAATTGAGGGGCTAAAGGTCCTCTGTATGACGACAAACGAATGACAGGTTGCATAATCCCTCTGCCTCTGCCTCTGTTTCTGTCTCTGCCTCTGCCTCTCTGCTTCTGCCTCTCTGTCTCTGTCTCTGCCTCTGTCTCTGCCTCTCTGCCTCTGTCTCTGCCTCTGTCTCTGCCTCTGCCTCTGTCTCTGTCTCTGCCTCTGCCTCTGTCTCTGTATCTGTCTCTGTCTCTGTCTCTCTGCTTCTGCCTCTCTGCCTCTGCCTCTCTGCCTCTCTTCCTCTTCCTCTGCCTCTGCCTCTGCCTCTGTCTCTGCCTCTCTGCTTCTGCCTCTCTGCCTCTGCCTCTCCCTCTGTCTCTGCCTCTGCCTCTCTTCCTCTGCCTCTGCCTCTGTCTCTGCCCCTGCCCCTGCCCCTGCCCCCAAGTCTACCGCTACCCCTACCCCTACCTCTCTTTCTGTCTGTCTGTCTGTGTCTGTCTGATTCTGTCTGTTCCTTCCATTTCTCCTTTCATCTCTTTCTCTGTCTACCTGTCTATCTGTCTATCTACCCATCTCTCTCTCTCTCTCTCTCTCTCTTTACCTACCTGCCTACCTACCTACTTACTTACCTACCTACCTATATACATACCTACTTATCGGCCTGTCTATCTCTTTGTCTCTGTCTCTGTCTCTGTCTCTGACTCTCTCTCTCTCTCTCTCTCTCTCTCTCTCTCTCTCTCTATATATATATATATATATATATATATATATATATATATATATATATATATATATATATATATATATATATATCCAACATCTCTCTCCCTCTATGACTCATGTCATTCACTCCAATCTAATGCACTAACTTCTATAGCGCCGTCATAATATTGCATGATGGTCCCTTCAAGCGGAACCGTAGTCAAAAATCATAATCCGTTGGAAAAGGCGACGCTTGCTGCATTCTATATCCAGACAAAATATGTCTAGGCCACATTAAAGTGTCTAATATATTCACCTATTATTCTAAGGACGACAGAGGGTTTCATATCCACCCCTTCGTCATCCAAGGGGCATTTCCTTCATCAAAGAGGTATTTCCAAGTCAAATGTCAAGGGCACCGTCATAGTCGCTGGCCGACTAATTCGGCGCCGCTCTCACCCCACTCCGGAACCCGCTTCCGGTCTTAGCCAATGGCGACTTCCGCTCAGTCCAATTCCGTCGCGATGCTGACCGCCACGCGGCGCCAGTTGCGCCGTCCGAAATGCAAATGAGATGAACGAGCGTCATCATCATTAAAGTCGTCGTCATTGTCGTCGTCATAATCATCACCATCATCATCACTAACAAAATCGTCATCATCACAACCATCATCATCATCATCGTCATCATCATCACCATCCTCTCCTTCTCTTCCTCCTCCTCCTCTTCCTCCTCCTTCTCCTCCTCATCAGCAGCAGCAGTACCATCATCGTCGCCATCAGCGTCATACTCGTCATCACCATCATCATTACTACCATTGTCGTCGTCATCATCATCATCATCATATTCATAATCATCTTCATCATCGTCGTCATCACCAGCCGCTCTCAACCTAGCCAATACGAATCTCTAGTTTAATGTGGTCAGAACTCAAATTTCACGTCAGATGTCTAGAGACAAATTGTCTCATAGCTAGAAGCATCGATGACTGTGTGTCTGTTTGCTTCTGTCTGCCTCTCTCTCTGTCTCCGTCTTCCTATCTGACTGTGTGTCTATCTGCCTTAGTCTGTCTGTCTTTCTGTCTCTATGTATCTGTCTGTCTGTCTGTGTGCCTGTCTGTTGTCTGTCTGTCTGTCTGTGTCTGTCTTCCTGTAAACACACAGCCACGACGAACGCCCACCACAACCAGACAATCCATGCTTCTGGTTGCACTAGCATCTGCTGTCACCAAACCTTACTTGTAATGGGCGTCTTTCGCCGTTGCTCGGATACAGCCGCCGTTACCATAGCAACAGTCTCAAGGCGCACAGGCAGCCGAGGGGCGAAACTGAAGCACCGAGCTGTCAGCGGGCAGAACGTCAAGTGCGCTGTCAATCAAAGCCCAGTCGCTCAAGGACCTGTCAATCAAGGACTGTTGACGTCTTACGCGCAACTGCGGCTGACTGATTGACTGACTCTCGGTGTGAGTTCGGAGCTGGCGATATAGCGACTTATTAAGCGTTTCCTGATACTTTGGCATGCCATGTTGGAAACGGTTGCCTAGGGAGAAGGTCTTTAAGGCACCTCATTCGCTGTATCCTCTTTCGTATTCCTCTTCGCATTCCTCATATCGTCGTGACACACTTCATTCCTCCTCGCCTGATCCTCTTGTTCCCCTCCCCAGTCCAATTTCTCCTTCTTGATCTAAAGGTCAAATCCATGACAACGTGGAATAATTGTGCTACATTAACCAATCTTATTACCGTTGCTTTGTCTTGGCTTACGTTGCTTTGTTTCATGTCACCTTATCTTACCTTACATTCCCTATATTGCTTCACCATACCTTTACCTTACATTCCCTATATTACCTTATCATACATAAGCTTACCTTACCTTACCTCTAACTTACCTTGCCTTTAAATTTCTCGCCCTTCCCTTCCTTTTCCCTACATTTTATTATCTTACCTTACCTTACCATGCCTTACCCTAGCTCATCTGACCTCTCTTGACCTTACCTATTTTCGTCTTAACCCTTCCGCCCGTTTCACTGGAAAGTGCTCGCTGAATTTAGAAGAGACTGCTTCTGATTTCAGAAGACGCACCTATTCTGAATTTCCAACGACGCCTTCCTATTTCGGAAGCGACCGAAAACCGTATCCAAAGAAATCTGACTTCGCAGTGCTATCAGTATCTCTTGGAGACGCAGAGCCCGGGGTCAACGCGGTACAAAGTCAGCCGCCGAAAGCGGCGCCTTTGATCTGGCGAGCGTGACGTGTCGGCGAACGCTCGCCGTCAAAGGATCCGAATGTTTGTTTTCGGCGCGCTTGAAATCCCATCCGGCTAATTCAGGGCAGATACAGTTAGTGGCGCGTTCTATTTGCTCGGCACTGTCCTGGGTCCAGTGCCGTGTGGTACCGTAAGAGGGAACCAGGGAGAACGAGACTTCGTGGGCCGTAATTTTGGGGGGCTCTTTTTTCCAGTTTCCCATATATATATATATATATATGATATACATACATACATACATACATACATACATACATACATACATACATACATACATACATACATACATACATACATATACATATGCATATGTGCGTTCGGTTGTGCGATATCCTATCCTGACACCCCTTCTTCCTCTTATCCCTCTTTCCGCTCCAATCCCAAACATCACCCACCGTAGTTGCCCCACCCTCTCTGCCTGACTCTTGGATCTTGACTTGGAACCGAACCCTTTTGCCTATCGATTTTGTTTTGACTGAGCGCCTGTGAATAAGCTGGTCCCCGTGACGTGGCTTTCGTTGGGCGCTGTAGAAATCTCGGGATTACGATTACGATTACAATTACGATAGTGTAGTGGATAGCGGGCTGGGCTGTCAATTTTAAGGTCGGGGGTTCGAGGGTCCGCAGGGGCAAAGGGATTTCTGCTCCAGTGCTGTGCACCCCTAGCGAGCTCGGCTATAAGATGAGTACATCGGCCATACACTGTCGGTGAAAAGATCAGGAGCGGGTGAAAGGGCTGGCCAACCGCCATCACATACCGAGGCTGAGAAAAGTGAAGTCGCTAACACTTCATACTCATGGCTGCATACCTTCATACCTTCCTACCTTCATGCCTTCATACCTTCATGCCTTCATACTTTCATGCCTTCATACCTTCATGCCTTCATACCTTCCTACCTTCATGCCTTCATACCTTCATGCCTTCATACCTTCATGCCTTCATACCTTCATGCCTTCATACCTTCCTACCTTCATGCCTTCATACCTTCATGCCTTCATACCTTCATGCCTTCATACCTTCATGCCTTCATACCTTCATGCCTTCATACCTTCATGCCTTCATACCTTCATGCCTTCATACCTTCATGCCTTCATACCTTCATGCCTTCATACCTTCATGCCTTCATACCTTCATGCCTTCACACCTGGGGTTAGCTTAAGGGTGTGGTATTTTAGACATGTTTATTCTTTTCATTGCATATATACATGCATATGTATATATCTATATGTCACTTGTATACATGTATACGTCATTATGGAATAATGAATTGCATGCGTATAATGTATGTATGTACTGTGCATGTGTGTTTATGTATACACACCTATGCATTTATGTATGCACTTATGTATGTACGTACGTATGTATGTATGTATGTATGAATGAACGCATGTATGTATGTATGCATGTATGAATGAACGCATGTATGTATGTATGCATGTATGAATGAACGCATGTATGTATGTATGTATGTATGTTGTCAATGTAGAAATCATGACGGAGCATTTCACGCCATCTGGTGACAGTTTTCAAGCGACAGAGATCAAAGCATCTAACACCAAATTGCCGGAATCTGCTCTGAAAACCCCAAAATCTGTCAATATTAGCCCCGATGGGGCTACACCCTCCCATGTGCAACCTCACGCATGCAAACACGCAGACGGTTGTTATAGTTTCCAAGAGCAGGACACACAAACTCAGACAGACAGACACAGACTGAGATTACAGACAGACGGATTGACAGACAGACGGATTGACAAACGAACTAGCAGATAGACAGGTAGACACCGAAAGGCGGACAGGCAGAGACAGACAGAAAGACAGACAGACAAATGAAGACAGACATACAGAGACACAGACAGACACACAAATAAAGACAGACAGACAGAGACACGGACAGACAGACGGACTGACATACAGACAGAGAGAAAGACAGTTAGACACAGAAAGACAGACAGACTAACAAAGACAGACAGACAGAGACCCAGACAGGCAGGTAGACTGGCAGGCAGCCAGGCAGATAAAAAGTCTTCATAGTGCCAGCAGTTTAAATCGAATTTTATTTCGCGGTGTATTTACCTATGTTGCTTGTTGTGGTTTGAAATTGATATGACGATCTATAATGCGATCTAAATTGATCCAATCCAATCTTTTCTAATGACTGAATATGATCTAATCTATTCTAATTTAATCTAATCTAATCCAATCCATTCGAATCTAATCACTGAATATGATCTGAACTGCTCTAATCGGAACGATATGTTCCGACAGTGGCTTATTTCAGAGATTTGAATCTCTGGCTAGCACGGTCCATACACGGGGACCTTAAATGGCGTGGCGCCCATTCAAAGGGGCATCGGTGGTGAAGGATCTCACCCAATAAATTCATTAAAAACTGAGCAGGGTCGAGGCCATACGGTCGCTATAGAAAAACATCTACATTTACATTTTGTATCCAATCGAATTCTTAACACCATATCCGAATTCGAACCCGTATCGCTAGGCTGGCACGTCCGTTTAATCCACTGGTCAACTGTGGCACCAGACCACGATTGTTCCTGCCAGCGAACAATAAAATGATAAATTTATTTAGAGCCAGTTTAATCGTTAAACACCAACGCGGCAAAGGTTAACACTTAGACGTAGCAGTCCCATTCAAAGACAGCGCAACAGTCAGCGGAGATATAATCACATCAAGAGGGCGCATGCATTCTCACGTCATCGCGGAGTTTAACTCGTCAACTCGCCCTCTGTCGGTTGGGAGCAATAAGCGCTTGTCAAGCGGATCTCGTCTGCTGAGGAAGGAATTCTTTCGCTGGACGCCAGATTTAATTAGGAACCGAATATTAGGCAGTTTTGGCAACCGGATGGACGGTCAGTCAGCGCTTGGGCGAACTCAGCCGCTGAGGCTGGCGGATCGCTGTTTCCAGCCGGATATTTCGGATTGCTGGATAAATAGGGAAATCCCGGCCTGTGAGCGCAGAACGTGGTGGATTGGGCGAGAGAGGAATGAGGATTTGGAGGAGAGTGGGCATTTATAGGGAGGAGGAGAATGAGGAGTTATGAGATTGGGTATAAATGAGGAGGGACAATAAGGAGTTATATGAATGAATATGTATTCTCTGAATAACTGACTGACTGACTGACTGACTGATTGACTGATTGAATGACTGACTGATTGACTGACTGATTGAATGACTGACTGACTGAATGAATGAATGCTGACTAACTGAATAAGTGAATAAACGAACGAACGAACGAATGAATGAATGAACCAAAGAAAGAATGAATGAAAGAAAGAACGAACGAATGAATGAGTGAACGAATTTACGAATGAATGAATGAATAAATGAATGAATGAATGAATGAATGGACAACCAAGCAACGAAAAAGTAAATGAGAGAATGAGTGAATGAACGAATGAGCGAAGGAAGAAAGGAATGAATGAATGAACGAATGAATGAATGAATACATACACATATATGGGTGTATGCTTATACAGTGGGGCACAGTAGCATATTGGACAGAGCGCTCGGCTTGTAATGCAGAGAATATGGGTTCGAGCCTTCTCCTCCGAGATGGTTACTTAACTCACAATTGCTCGGCGCCATCGATTGATGCTAAGTCATTAGATAGTGACGCCTAACAAATGCAGAAATAATATATATATATATATATGTATATATATATGCACAGACGTGTATATACAACCTTATGATATAAGCCTCCTTGTATACTTAAATCATCTCGGGAGGCAGCCATAAGACCAGCGATCCAATGAAACCCTTCAGCGAAATTTTCGCTTCATGCGTCCTAATCCGGAGTCAACTGTTGAGGCCGGGACCGTTTTCACGCCTCGCTGCCTCTCAATCGCCCTTCTCCCCGTGCCCCGCGAGGCCTTTCCCTTGCGTTTCCTTCTTCGGTCTACTTACACTCGCCGTCGCTAGGTGGCCAGCGTCAACAGAGGGAGCGATGTGGCGTGAAATCGCCTCGGCGACCAGGTGATGGGGGATCGTGATTCCTGTCAATCGGATGTCCATCTGGGAGTGGCGGTTTGATGGTCAGTGCTCCCCCTCGCGATCGCTCTTCTGTTCCGCTGTTGGTCTGTGGAAATGGGCACCCGAAACATCGGCTCTGATTATGTGCGTATGTATGTTTGAATGTATGTATGTATGTATGAATGAATGTATACAGTATATGAATGTATGTATGTATGTATATATGTATGTATGAATGAGTGTATGTCTGTATGTATGTATATGTATGTCTATATGTATGTATATGTATGTATGTATGTGTGTATGTATGTATGAATGTATGTATATATGAATGTATGAATGTATGTATATATGTATGTATGAATGAATGTGTCTGTATGTATATGTATGTCTGTATGTATGTATATGTATGTATGTATGTATGTATGTATGTATGTGTATGTATGTGTCTATGTATGTATGTATGTGTATATGATGTATGTGCGTATGTATATATGTATGTATGTATGTATATATGTATGAATGAATGTATCTCTGTATGTATGTATATGTATGTCTATATGTATGTATATGTATGTCTATATGTATGTATATGTATGTATGTGTATGTATGTATGTATGTGTGTATGTATGTATGAATGTATGTATATATGAATGTATGAATGTATGTATGTATATATGTATGTATGAATGAATGTATGTCTGTATGTATGTATATGTATGTATATGTATGTCTGTATGTATGTATATGTATGTATGTATGTGTATGTATGTATGTATGCATGTATGTGTGTATGTATGTGTATGTATGTCTATGTATGTATGTATGTGTATATGTATGTGCGTATGTATGTATGTATGTATGTATGTGAATGTATATGTATGTATGTATGTGGGTATGTATTTATCTATTTATGTGTATGTGTATGTATGTGTCTATGTATGTATGTATGTTTTTATGTATGTATTAAATGTGTATGTGAAGGTATGTATGTGTGTGTGTATATGTATGTATGTTTGTATGTGTGTCGGCCTATGAGAGCGAATGCATGGCTGTTTGATTTTCCACGTATAGAACACAGTAAGTGCACTCATTTTATCGCTTAGTTCGCTAGAGGCGCAAAAGTAGCTGCAATCTTAAAACATCTTCAGTCCTGGGAGTTGAACCCCTGACCCTAGGATACTAAACTGTTTTAAGGTAATTTGAAAATGTTGAGCAGTTTCTATCAATAGATCTCATGAATATTAATGAAAAAATTTCTCTCACGTTCCAGGCTGTACGGAGTGAGGTGCGGCGGGTGTAGTCAGACAATCCTTTCGAATGAGCTCGTTATGCGGGCGATGGGTAACGTGTACCACGTGACGTGTTTCGTCTGCGTCGTGTGTCGTCATCAGCTGCAGAAAGGAGATCAGTTCGTCGCAAACGAATCCGAGATCTACTGTCGCCTAGACTTCGAAAAGAAATACGCCAACTTCATTCAGCTCAGCCCGAAATCGTCCGATTGGTACCACGCCAAATGTACGAGTCGTTTATTTGTCTAATTTGATGTTTATTCATTCATTCATTCATTTATTCGTTCGTTCGTTCGTCTTGCTCGTTCGTTCTTTCATTCTTTACTTCAAGCATTCATTCATTCGTTCATTCATTCATTCATTCATGCGTTCGTTCATTCATTCGATCTTTTCTTCTTTCTCTCCTTCCTTCCTTCCTTCATTCGTTCATTCATTCATTCATGCGTTCGTTCATTCATTCTTTACTTCAGGCATTCATTCATTCGATCTTTTCTTCCTTCCTTCCTTCCTTTCATCCTTTTTTCCTTCATTCATTCATTCATTCATTCATGCGTTCGTTCGTTCGTTCCTTCCTTCTTTCATTCATTTATTCATTCATTCGTCGTCTATTTTCTTCCTTCTTTCCTTCCTTCCTTCCTTCCTTCCCTCGTTCGTTCGTTCATTCATTCACTCCTTCAGTGAATTTATCTAGCGCATGTTTAGGATATCTGCTTAGACAAATAACTGACTGAACTGATTGTCTGATGATTTTCAGCTGACGACGAGAGCAGTGTAGATGACAACGACGTCGATCACCCGAAGGGACCAAAGCGACCGAGAACGATTCTAACGACGAGTCAACGACGCAAGTTCAAGGCCTCGTTCGAGGTCAACCCAAAGCCATGCCGCAAGGTCAAACACCCTCGACGAACAACAACATCATCATCATTATCATCTTTGTCACCATTATCGCTATCGTTAATATCATCATCATCATCATCATGATCATCACCATCTTCTTCATCATCATCGTCATCATTATCATCATCACCATCATCACCACCACCATCATCATCACCATCATCACCACCACAACCAGCATCATCATCATCATCATCATCATCATTTTTGTCGTCGTCATCATCATCATCATCACCATCATCATCGTCGCCATCATCATCACCATCATCATCATCATAATCATCATCATCATCACCATCATCGTGATAATCATAATCATCATTATCATCGTCATCATCATCATCATCATCACCATCATAATCATCATAATCATCATCATCACCATCATCATCATCGTCGTCGTCGTCATTATCAACAATTAGGGTTGCTTAAGGTCTGTCTGGCTGTTGTGAACAGGTCAGGGAGACGTTAGCTGCTGAGACAGGACTCAGCGTTCGCGTTGTTCAAGTCTGGTTTCAAAATCAAAGAGCCAAGGTATGCTTACTCAGCAATTAAGCAATTACGAAAATATCTAAGGCTCTACGCCCAACTGTTATTGCAACCATGAGCAGTTGATTTCGTCTCTCGTGATGAAGTTCGTTACGTTGTGTGGCGCCACCTGGCGAATGCTTCAGTATTAGGCCCTTGAAATAAAGCCCTTAGTGAAAGCCATGAAATGCAACCATCATCTTCTTAGGCGAACCCCTTTTCCACAGCACGATTCCTGCCGCCTCCAAACTAAGCTCGTCTCTGGGCCGTGTGTAGTCAGAAATATAACGATGATGACGACGTTGATGACGACGACGATGATAATAATAATTATTATTATTAAGATAAGGGTTGTTGTTATTATTATTATTAAGATGATGATGACGACGATGACGACGACAGATATGATGATGATAATGATGATAATGATGATGGTGATGATTATTATTATTATGGTGATGGTGATGATGATGATTATTATGATGATGATGGTGGTGGTGATGATGATAATGATGATGGTGATTATTATTATGATGATATCAGATGAAGAAGCTGGCCAGACGTCAGACGGAAGATAATCAGACGGCGACGGAGAAGGGGAAGAAGGCGGGCAAAAGCAAAATCCGAAAGGAAGAAGACGTATCAGGTAGACCCTCATCATGTCTGTCTTCGTCTCTCACTTTATGTGGCGCCACTAGCGAATGAAAGCACCAGTCAGGCAGTCGCACATCAAACACTTGCTCAGGTTTCCAACACAGGAAATCAAGAACACGATCACAATCACAATGATGATGATGATGACGACGATGATGCGCCGACGATGATGGCGCTGATGATAATGACGATTATGACGATGATGATGACGACGAGACAATAATCATTATCATCGCCGTTATCATCATAATCGGTTTCGTCGTCATCTTATAATAATAATAATAATATTCATCATCATCATTATCATCATCATCAAAATATTGATCATCATCATCATGATGCTGATAATAGTCATCATAATCATCAGCATCGTCGTATTTTTAATCATCATCATCATCGAACATCAGTTGAAATGACATCCGTGTTTTTTTTTTTAAATTGACAGATAGCTCAGTGCCACCTAGCGATGGAGGGAGCAATTTAACAGGTAAACTACATCTCCTCATCGTCCTCTTCCTCCTTCTTCTACTCCTTCTGCTCCTGCTCCTCCCCTCCTCGTTTTTGCACTGATTCAAATCTCTGAAACCTCTTCCATTTGCAGTTACCGCTGGCTTAGTTAGCTACATCGGTAGGCGCCTACGCCAAGGAAGCCTCTGTGAGCGAGGATCCCCGGTTCGCGTCCCAGTCGTGGCTTATTTCAGAGATCTGAATCTCGGGCTAGTACGGCCCGTAAACGCGGACCTTAAATAGCGTGGCACCCATTCAAACGGGCAGCGGTGGTGAAGGATCTCACCCAATTAATTCATTCCAAAATGCGCAGGGTCGAGGCCATACGGTCGCTAAAGTAAAACGTCTACATCTACATTTACATTTTACAAATAGTAGGTTTTGCTTAGATACCTCTAAATCGCATTTTCCCGACGCTATATTAGACTCGACACTATTTTAATCGCAGTGCTTGGAGAGATGGTAGAGTCCAAGTCAACGGCCTTGACAGCCACAAGATGTCGCTATTATACTGAATACCAATACAAAAGGCACGGGACCCATTCAAACGGGCAGCGGTGGTGAAGGATCTGACCCTCTAAATTCATTGAAAAATCAGCTGGGTCGAGGCCATACGGTCACTATAGAAAAACGTCTACATGTGCATTTACATTTTACAAAAATTAGGTTTTGCTTAGACACCTTTAAATCGTATTTTCCCGACGCTAAAATTAAACTCGACAATTTCATTCGTCGTTTCCGGAAGTTGATTGTGGGATCTAAGGTCGACGTTAACGGCCCTGACAGTCACAAGATGTCGCTAAACACTGAATACAAAAACGAAGGCATGGCGCCCATTCAAACGGGCAGCGGTGGTGAAGGATCTCACCCGATAAATTCATTGAAAAGTGAGTTGGGTCGAGGCCATACGGTCGCTATAGAAAACGTGTAGAATTTACAATTTTTTACTGTTTGTTGTTCAAAGCGCTGGCGCTGTGTTCGGAGAACAAGCGCCCTCTGTCTGAAAATCAACTGACTTCGTTTAGCAATCACAGTTCGCAAGGTCAGTAGAGGTACTGACCCAAGTCCATCCTCGCCACCCGTCTCTCACCACGAACTCAGTTAACCCCAAGTGACTCATAATCATCAGTGACGTCATCAGATGATGATCAACGTCATCAGCTGGTCTATATTTAGCTACGTAACGCTGAAGTAGTAAACTGCGCTGAAGAAATTAAGTTACGATGAAACAATTAATGTAATAAGTTACGCTGAAGTCATTAAATTACGCTGAAGTTGTTAAATGACGCTGAAGTAATTAATTTACGCTGAATTAAACTTACGCTGGTCACTAAGTTACGCTGAAGTATTTAACTTACGCTGAAATAATTAATTTACGCTGAAGTAATTAATTTACGTTGAAGCCATCAACTTACGCTGAAGCCATTACGTTACGCTGAAGCCATTAAGTTACACTGAAGCCACTAAGTTACGCTGAAGTCGTTAAGTTACGCTGTAGTCATTAAATTACGCTCGTCATTAAGTTACGCTTTTATTTACTCTGGCAGATATGTACAGTACAAGCAATTCTGGAGCAGGGTCGGAATCCGTCTACACCTCGGCCCTGGCGCTGGACAGCACCCGACTGGACAGCCTCGATGACCTACTGACCGGCGGAGGTCAAGCGCCCCAGCACCAGATCAACGCAGGGGGTCAACCGGGGTCGATTCTGAACCCGATCGATAAACTCTACTCAATGCAGAACTCCTACTTCAGCGTCGAATGAGACGATCGCACGGGGAACAAGAAAGACTGACGCCTCTTCACTCATTCGCCGCTTAGCGTATCTCCAGATGGAGATATATCGATTTCCATATCTCCAGATGGAGATATATCGATCTCCATATCTCCAAATGGAGATATATCGATCTCTCCGTAAATCCATATGGATATATCGATCTCTCCATATCTCCAAATGGAAATATATCGATCTCTCCGTAACTCCATATGGAGATATATCGATCTCTCCGTAACTCCATATGGAGATATATCGATCTCTCCGTAACTCCATATGGAGATATATCGATCTCTCCATATCTCCAAATGGAGATATATCCGTATCTCCAGATTTATCAATTATCTCCTTATCTTAAAATGGAGATATATCCATATCTCCAAATGGGGATATATCCATCTCCATATGGAGATATATTAATATCTCCATATAGAGATATATCCATATCTCCATATCTTCGGCTTCTCTCCTCTCCACTCTTCTCCACTCTCTCCTAGTCCTCTTCTTGTCCTCGCTTGCTTATTATTATTATTACAGTATTACTATTACTATTACAGTGCAGTTCGTTTAAGACGAAAAACAGGGTACCAGCGTAAATATTTTGTCTTAACCGAATTTTGTATTAACCGTTAGGCAAGCATAAGCGCAGCATGCCAACCAGAAACACGTAATGGGTGCATGACTTGCCATGCAGCAGTAAATGACGCATTACTGCAGATGATCGTAATCGTAATTACGAGATTTCTACAGAGCCCAACGAAAGCCGCACCGCGGCGACCAGCTTATTCACAGGCGCTCAGTCAAAATAAAATCGATAGGCAAAAAGGGTTCGGTTCCAGGTCAAGATCCAAAATCAGGCAGAGAGACAGCTGGCAGCTACGGTGGGTGATGTTTGGGATTGGAGCAGAGAGGGAGATAAGAGGAAGAAGGGGTGTCAGGGTAGGATCTTTGAAAGAAGAGTTTTGAGTGAAAGGCGGCCGATCACCGTAGGCTACGAACTTTAGTGGCCATTTTTTAGACACGAAAGTAAACCACTAGTCTGTTTCACGCTGGACCAGCAAGCGAGGGGTATTTTAAGGTTTTATGAAAGGGCTAAGGCCGATACATTCCATTACGACGCTATTTCGACAGCGAATCCTAATCGTTCGTTCTGGGAGAGGGATGGGCGCGTCAGACAGCGAGAAGCCTTTGAACGAGGGTACATCGCATGTAAATGTACGTGCTGATTGATTTGGGGCGGATGCCTCTGTAGTTTGCAAGGCGCTGATCATTGACGAATGTCTTCGCCATATGGTAAAGGCTTGTCAACGAGGATATTAGGCTACTCGAGAAGAGTTCTGAAAGTTACATATATGTCTGATAATAGCAGGCATTAATCTGGCTAAGATATTCGAACTATCTAATGCGTCTAGCTATAGGGCACTTCCACTGTGGTTACATATCTCAATACCATAAATGTGCCACACGACTGGCTTAATGTCCTTCATTGTTAGACAAAATATACCCACGAATGAAATGGCCACATTAGTGAAGACAGCTATAAAGTTTACTTCCTATACATAGGCATCATTATGGTAATTTTGATATTCATGGTCTCATGCACCAGCGCATTTTGATGCCTCATGCTATGACCTGCGAGTCTCTTACCGGTAATCAATCACCCAGTTACAGTTTAAACATGTACGCTATCTTATTCCTCAAATGGTGACATTCATCAAAGACGGACGCTGTCAAACTATTTTAGGCGTTTACGGAAATGCAAACCCGAAACCTTGCTGCAAGCTGCAGCTATTGTGTTTCCGTCAACATTTCGTCTTATGCGACGGACTTAGCACTGAAATAAATTCACGGGACCTAAAACCATTTTTGTAATAACCGATCTTTTCGTCTTATCAGTTTTGTCTTAAGAGAATAATTTAACGTTATTATCGATTAATAACGGAACGGACCAATTTGTTATTTCGTACTAAGCGATATTTTGTCCTATCCGTTTTCGTCTTAAGTGAATTGCACTGTATTATTACGCGTGTCAACGACCAACTGTATCTTTATAAAGACTGGTTTCTTCACATTGACGGTGGTCTCAATGCGCAGCTGACTGAAATAAATAATATGAAATAATTAAATAATTCTATTGTTGTTATTATTATTGCATTTATTACGCGCGCAAGGTCAGTAAATCCGAATTCGAGGCGCGAAGCAGTTGTGAGTGAAGGACTTGCTCAAGGTCCCTACACAGTAACCATCTCAAGGGAGAAGGCTCGAACCCGTACTCTCGAAACCGTACTATATACCCGTGTACTCTCGAACCTGTACTCTCGAAACCGTTCTCTCAAACCTGTACTCTCGAAACCGTTCTCTCAAACCCCTACTCTCCGCGTTACAAGGCGAGCGATCTATCCCTAAAGTAACAAAACTAACATCACACGACCTACGTCTCTGAACGATAATCTCTTGAGAACTTCACGTGCTGGGCAAAATTTAATAAAATAAACAATGAAATAAACTTGTACAAGAAAGCGTCAGCACAGACCCAGCCAAGAAGACTAAAAACTGTAAACCACGCCCACATAAAGTGGTCCCATAAAATCTACGAATCACAAACTTTCACACAGACTACGTAAATGCCACAAGAGTCCTCAGTCACGTGGTCTTAGACGAATTTCCAAAATCTGCGGATTTCTGTAAGTTGACAAAAGTTCAAATTTCGGAGGTCAGCACACAAACAAACACAGCCAAAATACAACGGCACGTCAAACTAACGAATTAATACACACACACGCACACAACTCTGCTACAAAAACCATAACACATTTCAACTATAAAAATAGACAAGAAACCCACAGCTCATTCATCCCGCTCTACAACAAAGGCTTACGTTCTCATTACTAATACACGCGTTTAAAAATGGAAATCATTTCTGCGCAGACAGTCCTCTGAATAAAACAGAAAATAAACGTTAACCTATAATAAATTATCTACAAGTTTTCTCCTCACACAATGGCCACAGTTTAGACAAGTGATTTGAACCGTAGAAAACGCGGTAGAAAACTCATCACACTGCCTCGTCTTACTCACTTTAGCACCGAAACGGCGACACATCGATTATCAGCTACTAGGTGGCGCCTGTGACAGTTTTTTCCACTTACTGTAGTTTCTTGTCTACTTATAATCAAGGCTACGAAAAGGTTACAGCTCATAAAATGCTGTTTATCGTCAAAAATTGTTATCTTCACTAATATGCCGACGTTCTTATCTTACAAGCAATTAAAAGTAAGTTTTACGTTAAACAGAAATAAAAATTAGAAACCTCGATGCACTGTAGAGAATATCCACCAACCATATAGGCATACTAGCGCCCCTAGCGACTGGTAGTGAACTAGATTATACCAAAATACCTCGCTTCAAATCAAAGATGTTAAGAAGGGAACAAAATGGGTCACAGTCGCAAAATCTGCATAACGAGGTCGCGCAAAGGCTTCTGGTCTGTGGGAAAACAACAATTATTTGCATATCGAATATTAAAACCCGTCTGTTCAGCTGGACTTATACACTGAATTTTAATGAAAAGCTACGAAAAAATTTATTTCACGTTGGCAATGTTATTAAATCGCTTCGACAAAGGCCCCTGTTTTCCCAAACGAGCGGACGGAGTTTTATTCCAACCAATCAAGTTCCTTGTTTTCCTGATTACGCACGGCGCAAGCCAAACTTTTCACAGAGTGGCCATCTTGTTCCCTTCTTAGAAGCTTTGGATCAAACCCGACAAGGCATTCATTTTCTTCGGCTACAGACTAAAACCATAGTGACGCTACCTACCGTCAAAAAACTCGATAAACGCATTTTGGCGACATACAGCAGCATAAAAGAACACGAAAAACTCGACACAACCGCAAAGAAAGCGAGGTCGCTTAATGGAAAACCCGGAAAGTCCTTCCGTAACTGCGCCGTTTGCTAATCTCAGTCGATAATAAACAACCGACACGGCATGCAACACGTCACATATAGTAAAGAAGAAATTTATATATCGCCAACGGGCGAAAAAATACTCAAAGTGCCTAAATCAGTTGAAAAAACCTAATTTCTGGAATAGCAAAGAATGACAGTGATTGCTTAGTTTTAATAATAATAATATATTTCATTGCAATAATAATATATTTAATAGCAATAATAGTAATAATCATGATCTCAGAACTCACAATGAAGAACAAGACGGTGCCTACAGCCGAAATCAAAGGAGAAGGCGGCGCCTGAAGCCAAGATTAAAGAAACGGAAAGAACCTGCCGACGGGCCCCAACCGGTCCTCAAGGTCAAGGAGCCACAGCGCCTGACGAAGGTCAGCCGGCTAATCAAGGTCGAGAAGACGTTGACGCTCGGGTCAGCGAAGCCCACGACGCAGGCGCCATCGCAGCAGACGACGGCGGCGAAGAAGAGGGAGTTGGTGATGCATGATGTTCGTCCGATCCCAACCGGAAGACCTCGCGCTCCATCGAAGAAACGCCGGCAGAACTCTCTACAGTTACGCGACCGCTGACTCAGGGTTGCTTCTTCACCACGGCGCTCAAAGACAAGACCACGAGATTTGGAAACGCACCTAGTCGACCAGTTTCCACCGTGCCAGCCTGGACGCCACCTGCAGCTCTAGTTGCTCCAGCACCAGCACCATCTGCTCTTGGCCAACCAAGACAACCGGATCTCTTCGCAAAAATGGCAGCAACTGCCACATAACTGACTTTTTGATAATAATAATAATAATAATAATAATTAGCAATAATTAATAACTAATAATAATAATAAAAACTGGGACTGACTTCCACCTATCTGCTTCCCACAAACCAGAACTTCTAAACTCTTTCATTCCTGAGAAATCATTCTTACTTCAGGCGAAAATATAACACAAATAGTAATAATAATATATTTCATAGTAATAATAATAATAATAATTTCGTAATCGATAATAAAAATAATTATTATTTGTAAACCAAAGAAATAAATAATAAGACAATTACATTTATACAGCGCCTGCGCCAACAGAGGCTGCAAAACGGTACAGCTCATCAAAACTCTGCTATCGCCAAACAATAGATTTATGACAGCAATATATGAAGCACTTAGAAACGCAAAATCACATACGACTCGGTGACCTGAATTTCATGAATCAGTTCAAGTATCAGCTTCCTAATTCTTAAAATCTCGGCAGTGACTACAAATAAATGAACAGAACGGTGGTCTGTAAGATCCGTGCTTTTTTCCAGAAAAAAAAGGTTCCGGAACTGAACAATTATGGAATTTTGTGCTAAAATTTCATCATTTTTATCAATCATTAAACACTGAAAACAGTGAAAAGTTGTAAACACTGAAATTGAATTTTTAAAAAGTTACATTATATTACATAATTAAAATAACTTAGTAACACAATTCTTTTATTAAAAACTGAATTATTTTTTATTAGCTGAAAAAGGTGCTGGAACGCCGTTCCGGAGCGTTCCGTCTGGAAAAAGCACTGTGTAAGATACAAAGTATAACTAATCTATTAGTGTGTAAAATCTCGTCTAGTTTTAAAACAAACCGTTGCAAAGTGGTGAGTAGGTGAGAGGGAGGTGGCCAGGTGGGACAACAACATCAGGTGGGTTATCATTTGATTATCGAACACCCCTCTTTCACAGATCCTATCCTGACTCCCCATCTTCCTCTTATCCCTCTTTCCGCTCCAATCCCAAACACCACCCACCGTAGCTGCCACGCTGTCTCTCTGCTGACTTTTGCATCTTGACCAGGAACTGAACCCTTTTGCCCATCGATTTGGTTTTGACTGAGCGCCTGTGAATAAGCTGGTCCCCATGACGTGGCTTTCATTGAGCACTGTAGAAATCTCGAGATTACGATTACATGAGCCCCCAAGGCAACCCTCAAGGAATACCTCCATCCACAGTGACAAACGAATCAGTATGTAAATAATGCACATTTGATAAAACGCCATCTGTCCATCGACTGAGCGAGGAATCATAGACGACACCAAGCTGGAAAATCAACAATTCTTAGTGAACAATAGATTATCAAATAAAACGGTTTACATCCAGCGACAAACCCTGTTTAAGTAAATTCTCCTCAGCTTGGCACAAATCGCAGAGTATGCCCCCGATAAAAGCATGGGGTACAAACTCCCACGTCCCCAGCTGTCACGTAAATAACCCGCAAGTACTCAGTGTAACGTACTATAATATAAAATGTAATATGTAATTTATATAGCTCCGATTCAAGTTGATAACGCCACATCAGATGTTCATTGGTGGATACATTACGAAGATCGCAGAAGCTTTGGATGTTCGACTACTTTGAAAACTAGATGGCGCCAGATGACTAGAGGTGGAGATGCATGAAAAGTGAAAACTCTCCAGACCCAAAAACCGCACCTCCGAGGCACTTCTTTCTACCCAATCCGTGCACTTCTTCGGAAGAACCGCAGATCGAAACCAGATCGAGCCACAGATCGAAACCAGATCAAGCCGCAGATCAAATCCAGATCGAGCCACAGATCGAAACCAGATCGAGCCGCAGATCGAAACCAGATCAAGCCGCAGATCAAATCCAGATCGAGCCACAGATCGAAACCCGCAGATTAAAACAAGATCGAGCCACAGACGATCAGGCACAAACCACTGTCAAACATCTTCATGCCAACAAAACAATTTTTCCAAGGAGTGGCGCGTCGTCCCTCGCGATAGTCAGTGGGTGCTGCACTGTCTTCCATCCAGAGCCGCTTCGTGAGTCGCTGCCAAACTACGAGGTTTCTGGAGCATCAGGTCCTTCAGCTGGAGCTGGAGATCACGAATCATCGCTTCGTTGCGCTGGTTCTGTTGCTCCGCAGACAACAGCCTGAAGCAACAACAGAAAAACAACAAACAAATATATTTGTGGTAGACTTGGAAGTAACAGAGCGGATGATTTTCGCTGGTTTGCAAGGTGCAATTTGTAGAGAAGGGGCTTAGAGCATCGTTCCACTGGGGGTTTAGAGCATCGCTCCACTGGTCTGGGGTCCAAGATCGAAGAAGGCAAAAACAGTGTCCATCTTCCAAAATATCACAGATTATTTACATGATTTTCTATAAAAGTCAAAAGAAAGGTCGTCAGGAAAAATTTTAAATAGTTTTTAAAAATCTGAAAAGTTGTGCTGTGTTTTGCTTGGCCCCAATCTGTAAAATTCTTGTTCCACACTGGGTTACACCACCACCACCACGACCACCACCAACACCGCCACTATCACCATTGCCACCATGACCACCGCCTCCAACACCACCAGCTGTCACCACCACCACCAGCTGTCACCACCACCACCAGCTGTCACCACCACCACCACGACCACCACCACGACCACCACTACCACCACCACGACCACAACCACCACCACCACCACGATTATAATTATTGCTCATATCATTATTAAGTACATAACAGATCCGTATTACGAAAATATGACAAAATGTTGGACCTCTGTGTTAAGGTTTCGATCTCTTGGTCCTTTTCGATCATCTCCTGACGATGTTCGTTCTCCATCTGCCGCATCTTCTGGTGCAGCTCCGCATGGACCTGAGCCACGGCAGCTGCCTTCTCCTGCTCCTTCCTCCGCATCTCGGCCAACTGCTGCCGCAGATGCCTCAGCTCCAGCTCGTACTAGAAACATCACCGTTAGCACCATTACCATCACCGCCATCAGCTTCATCCTCATCCTCATCATCATCACCCTTATCCTCCTCAACGTCATCAGCTTCCTTCTCCTCCTGCTCCTGCTGTCGTTATCATCATCATCATCACCAGCTTCATACTCCTCATCACCATCTTACAGCTCATCATCTTCACCGTCACCATCACCTTCGTCCTCTCCTCCTTTTCCTCCTCCTCCTCCTCCTGAAGCTCAACTCCAGAGAATGACTTTGTTGCAACACGACTTGATACAGGTGACCAGAAGGAAGAAGAGGATAACGGTGATGATGATGAGGATGAAGATGAAAAGGAGGATGAAGGTGATGATAATGAGGATGGTGATGAAGAAAAGGATGAAGGTGATGATGAGGAGGATGAATGTCATGAAGATAAGGATGAAGATGATGACGATGGGGAGGATGAGGACGACGATTAGGAAGAGGATGGTGATGATGATGACGAGAAATAGGACGAACTATGTTTGCGGTGCGTGCCACCGACCGTGTGATATCAGAATCTGTATGATCATAAATCGCGTTAAAACGAGGTTCCACTTTACAAAACACATGCAAAAGTCAAACCTCTAGTTTTCCCTTCTCGCTCTCCTGCAGCTTCCTCTGCATGGACCGTACCCCCATTCTCACAGTCCCCTGCGGCTGCCCGTTCCTCCTCGGGACGGGGTACCCAACCGAGCAGAACGTTGGGCTCTCGGGGGGCGTGTCAAGCCCGACGAGCCCTGGGGCGCTCCGCGGCACGACAATCATGCTGTCGGTGTTGTTCCGCTTGAGCAAAGAGTCCGGGCCGATGGGAGGCTGTGTCGGAGGAAGCGGAAACTCCATACTGCGCGACATCACTCCGCTGGAGGCCGTCGCAAAGTACGAGTCCAAATCTGAAACCGCGAGGGCCGCGGAGTTCCGGTTCGGAGGGTGGATCGAATTCGAAGCCGTGGCTGCCCGCTGGTGGTGGCGCGGCAGATTCTCGTGGCTGTGACACCCGTAAAGAAATCCAGTCCGCTGAGGAGGCTGTCCTCCACCAAGGGACGGACTTGGACTGGTGTTGCGAGCGCAGGCTGGGGAAGCTGACCCGTGGTGGACTGGATCGAACGCAGAGCTGTTCGCAGAACCCGTAGGGCAGTGTTTTCGGTCGCTTTCACCCGGAAGTGTCCCAGCGCCTGGAAAAACCGGCGGCGTCTGACTTGGTCGGGGACACGGCGGATGGGCGAAGAGCGGATTCGAAAACGAGAGGGGCTGTTGTCGCCCGGATGTCCCCATCGTGGAGCTACTCAGCGGCTGATGCAACAGAGACATCGATCCCTTGATGTTGCTCGGAGTCATCTCCCTCTGACCGTGCATGCTCACGAGCACACTGTCGATCATCGACATGACATCCGTTGAGAAGTCGTTACTGCTTGTCTCCGCGGCGAACATCAGTCGGTTGACGGACGATAGGGAAGTGGGACTGCTCGCATGCGGCGGTCGGTCATGTGACCGGAAGAGGACGCTGGCGGAAGTCACCGGCGGAAGAACCGGAAGTGATCTCTCCGACGTCATCGATATGTACAGATCGCTGTCCTGCATCTCGCGCATCGTGTTCCGAGTTCGCGGAATGTCGCAGAACGATCCGCTGATGTCCGATGCGAGCGAAGGCGTCGTCGAACCAGTCAGCATGAAGGACGTGTTCGAAACGAACCGCGGCGTGGTTACCTGACTTCCTGGAGTGCTTCCATCGAGGGAATCCTCGACTGGAGTCCGTGTTTCCAGCACGAGTGGCGTTCCGGGGGCCGCTGAGACGCTGTTGCACCCGTTTCGGTAGATGTCGTTTGAAGCTCTCGGAGTTATCGACGACGAGTGCGAAGTGTTGTGCGATTTCTTGGCATCTGTCAAGTCTGACAGAATCTGAGTCAAGGCGGTCAGCTTTTCTCTCGAATCCTACAAAAGATGCCAAGGAAAATCTTCAAACAGTAGTAGTAGTAGTTCTAATGTTTAACGACATCTTATGGCATCACAGGCCGTTGACGTCGCCCTCCTCCTTTACCCAGGCTTGGGGCTGGCACCACCCGACTAAAGGCACTGGCGGAGTTTTTCAAACAATCTTCAACAATACTCAAATTAGTTTCCACAAAACATACAGTGCATTCCATCATCCAGTTAAGAAAGGTAAGGTAAGAAAGGTAAGGGCATGGAAGGCAAGGTAAGACCAGGTAAGAAAGGTAAGGTAAGGAAGGTAAAGTTATGGAAGAAAAGGTAAGGTCAGATAAGGAATTTAAAGTAAGATAACTTAAGATAAGAAAGGAAAGGTAAGGTGATGAAAGCTGAGGCAAGGTACGCAAGGTAAGGAAGGTAAGGAAGGTAAGTTGAGGCAAGATAAGGTAAGGTAAGGTAAGGTAAGCTAAGGTCAGACAAGCCAAGTTTATAGCTCTATTATTAAAAGCCTCTACCATCAAGGCCATATTTTGGTACAATTTATATTTAATAGAATCAATTCCCATCAGATTCGTTCAGCAAGTAAGGAAGTAAGTCTTGTCTGACCTCCGTCGCCTTTTCCATTAGGATGTTAGACGACTCGAGGAGAAGAGAATGCAGGATGGACAGCTCGCGACCGAGATCCACGAAGCAACTGTCTTCTGCCGGATATGAGCGACTTGGGTCGACTGTCTGTACAAGCAAGAACGTACGTAATCAATAAAATTTATATAAATATATATATGTATGTAAGGTAATTAAGTAAATGTGTGGCACAGTGGTCTGTCGGTAACACGTTTGGTCAATGATCATGCGGTTGCGGGTTTGACTCCGTGTAATGACCCTGGGCAAGTTGTTTGCGCACACTGTGCCTCTGTCACCAAGCAGTAGAATTTGGTTCCGGCGTAAGCTGGGAAGTAAAAGGCAAGTCCTGTGATGCCCTGGCCCCGTGTCCAGGACGTTGGGATTCGTCCATTGCCGGCTCAAGGGCCAAAGAAAAGGAAATGAGCGCCTCCCCTACATCTCACTTGTGGGATATGGGATACTTTACTTTAATTAAGTAAATATGTAAATATGTATGGAAGGAAGTAATAAGTAAATTAGTAAGTAAGTAGGTAAACATGTCAGTAGGTAAGCAGGATGACTTTGGGTTTTTCTGACCTGGATTTTGACAGGGTTTCTTCAATGGATTATGATCACGGCACTACAGAAGTCATTAGATTATATTAGATTAGATTAACGAGATTCATACGACACGCTTGGTGAACAAGAATTCTGCAGAGAATGCCTCTTACAGAAATCTGGTCGAGGAAAAGCTTCAGGTTGGACGATTCCCTCTCCACAAATTGGTTGAGGAAGATCATGAAGTCCTCCTTCCCCCCACCAAATCTACAATGCAAAACAGACCCTAAAATCACTTTCTCAATAATAACAATTAATAATAAGACACATAAATTTAAATGTACCCATTTTTCTAAAGCGACCGTATGGCCTCGACTTTGCTCATTTTTCAATGAATTAATCGGGTGAGATCCTTCACCACCGCTGCCTGTTTAAATGGGCGCTATGCCATTTGGAGTATCTATGACCGGCTTTAGGTAGCCAAATCGAAGTGAATGTAAATGTAGACGTTTTTACTAAAGCGACCGTATGACCTCGACCCTGCTCAGTTTTCAGTGAATAATCAGGTGAGATCCTTCACCACCGCTGCCCCTTTGAATGGGCCCCACGCCATTAAAGATTTGCACTAATATCTGCAATCTCTTTCTGCTTTCTCCACCACACAAAATGCCTCAGAGGAGGAAACTCGAACCCGAACTCGCCGCTTTATGAGCCAAGCGCTCTAACCAATCGGCTACCGTGACCTACATACAAGCCGTGCGCTCTAACCAATCGGCTACCGTGACCTACATACAAGCCGTGCGCTCTAACCAATCGGCTACCGTGACCTACATACAAGCCGTGCGCTCTAACCAATCGGCTACCGTGACCTACATACAAGCCGAGCGTTCTATCCAATCGGCTACCATGACCTACATGGAAGCCAAGCGCTCTAACCAATCGGCTACCGTGACCTACACACAAGCCGAGCGTTCTATCCAATCGGCTACCGTGACCTACATGGAAGCCAAGCGCTCTAACTAATCGGCTACCGTGACCTACATACAAGCCGAGCGTTCTATCCAATCGGCTGCCGTGACCTACATACAAAACAAGCGCTCTAACCAATCAGCTACCGTGACCTACATACAAGCCAAGCGCTCTAACCAATCAGCTACCGTGCCCCACTAAGACAAGCTAAGAGCACTAACTTGGTGAAGTTAGCTAGTCCCTGGATGGCCTTGGCAATGAGAGTGAGGTTTCGAGCGTCCTTGTCCTGCGGGTAGACCTGCGTGAGGCCAAACAGACTCGGGGACAAGATGGCCGGACAGAGGAAGCGGAGGAAGAGGCAGGAGCTGATCAGCTGGCGAACGACTTCCTCATCGCCAGACGTCCGGAAGAGAAGATGCCTTCGCAGCTCGTAGAAGACCAGCTTCAGCTCTCTGCAACATCACCAGCCACTGGCATCATCAGCTATCACCGTCGACTATCACCAGC
>OZ029928.1:17725941-17728441 GCA_964023275.1 Norana najaformis
CTTCTGCATGATGTGGACAAGCACTCGCGCCATCTCCTCTTTTTCCCTCACATGAAGCAAAGTCGACTCGAGCATCATCACCAGGGGGCGGTACTCCGTCTTCAAGTACTAAAAGCGAATTAAGCACAAGTACTTCAAGTACTAAAAGCGAATTAAACACAAGTACTTCAAGTACTAAAAGCGAATTAAACACAAGTACTTCAAGTACTAAAAGCGAATTAAACACAAGTACTTCAAGTACTAAAAGCGAATTAAACACAAGTACTTCAAGTACTAAAAGCGAATTAAACACAAGTACTTCAAGTACTAAAAGCGAATTAAACATGCCTCTATGTAAACAGTGAAGTACTCAAAGTACTATAATTCAAGGAAACACAGCTGGGTCTAAACATCCAAGTACTGCAAGTAATGCAAGTACTGCAATAAAATTTAACATACCCAGACAGAAAAATTCAGGAACTTCAAGTACTAAAATTCAAGTAAACATCCTTGGATGTAAACGTTAAGTACCTCAAGTACTAAAATTAAATTTAAAAAAAAAAATTTTGCATGTACTAAAATTAAATTTAAAAAAATAATAATTCAGAAAAATAATTTTGCATCCAACTTGGGATTCAAACCCCAGGCACAGAGTTGAAAGGCAATCACAGTCAGATACTGTGCCACTCAGTCATTCATTCATTTCAAATTAAAATACCGTAAAACTTCTCATAAACGCCCCTCGACGTTTATTTTTTACAAATCGTTTCTATCCCCCGGCGGTTATTGGAGACCGGCGTTTAACTGGGACACGGCGCTTACACGAAGTTTTACGTTACACTTCAGCCAGTGCTCTGATTAACCGTTAGTAAAGTAAGATTGAGGTATTTTCGTCCGTAATACCTGGAGCAGCGGCTGGTAGAAGGCAATTGGCAGAATCTCGGTGCACTGGTACCTTGCTTTTATGGAAAGTTTGGCCTCTTTGCCGATTCGACCGACGACTGAGGACGTTATTGGAAACTTCGATTCCATCAACTGACGCCCACTTAAACTGTCCGCTGGAACTTCGACCTGACCTAGTTATCAACGTATCACCAATTCACTTATTAGGTCAAGAGAAAGAGAGACTGTCAGGGAGAGAGATCTGTTAGAGAAAGAGAGAGAGAGAGAGAGAGAGAGAGAGAGAGAGAGAGAGAGAGAGAGAGAGAGAGAGAGAGAGAGAGAGAGAGAGAGAGAGAGAGCGAGAGAGAGAGAGAGAGAGAAAGAGAGAGAGAGCGAGAGAGAGACATAGACTGAGACAGAGACAAATAGAGTCAGAGAGACCTAGACAGACAGACAGAGAGACACAGACATACAGACAGACAGACAGACAGACAGACAGACACAGACAGACAGACAGACAGACTGAGAAAGACAGACACAGATGTAGAAATAGAAAGGCCAAAAAAGACAGAAACAAGCACAGAGGCAAAGAGAAAGAGATCTAGACTGACAGATCGAGAGAAAGGCATAGAGACAGAAAGAGACCCAACAAGACACACAGAAACAGACAGAGGCAAAGGAAGACAGACAGAAGTGCAGAAATGGAACAAGATCGAGACAGAGAGAGAGACACACACACAGAGATATCTAGAAAGAGTTCAAGACAGAAAGAAACAGAGATAAAGAGACCACAACAGAAAGGTAAAAAAACTAGAAATATACAGACAGATCCACAGAGAAAGACACGGAGAGAGGCAGAGACACAGACAGACAGAGTGTTCCTCCTCCAGTTTCCTCCATTCCCCTCCTTCTCCTTATCTTCCTCCATCTCCTCCTTTTCTCATTTTCTCCTTCTTGACCTCCATCCTTTCAAACAGGAGACAGAAAGTACAATAATGAAGGTCCACGAAATGAAGAAGTTACCAATGAAGGTCCACGAAATGAAGCATTTACCAATGAAGGCCTACGAAATGAAGCACTTACCAATGAAGATATTAACTTCTTTCCGCTTGTTTCTGTTACCCTCCCTAAACAGTTTGACTCTCAACGTTTTGAACACAGGCAGGTTACTACAACAGCAAATAAACACCTTCAATCTCTTTTCTCCACACTACCTTAAACCATTACAAACTTCTTATACATACTGCAAACAGTTATAAAACTGTAATACATGCTCTAAACATCTACAAACGTTTACCGTAAGTATTGGAAACATTTCTGTGCATATAAAATTCCTTACATACTGTTGCTGGCTATCAGTTGTAGAAAAGGAGGTTCTTTGAAACATTAACAAAGACAATGACAGACAGCAGCACAGACAATGACAGACAGCAGCACAGACAATGACACGCAACCGATGTCTTACTTTAAGTCGAACTGTTCTGCCCAGAAGAGCATCGTTCCGTTAACTTTGGAAGACGTCCTGCCATACAGGGTATCGTCAATGTAAATCTCACAGAAGTACCTGCAAATGAACATGAAAGCTCCTGAGAGATGACAGAGTGACAGACAGACAGACAGACAGACAGTCAGACAGACA
>OZ029928.1:17730941-17734088 GCA_964023275.1 Norana najaformis
GATCTTCTGCGACTGCCTATACAATCAATCGATCGATCAATAAGCAAATCAATCAATCGATATATCAATCAAACAAACAAATCGATCGATCGATCAATAAACAAACAAATCAATACACTGATCAATAAACAAACAAATAAATCAATCGATCAATAAATAATAAAGCATTTGGTCAACTGATAGATCAATCGAATGAGACTCAGCTGTTCACATATTTTTTCATTTTCTCAGGATATTTTCTTAAATCCTGATGAATCGCTTTTCACCTCAATAACTGAATCAATCAATCATTTAATAAATTAACTGCATCAATCAATTACACCAAGAGCATCAAACACCAACAACCAATCAACCAACAAACCATCCATCCAAATCAAGTAATGGATTAATCAATATTCAGGTAAACAGATTGAACCTCAGCCGACCCAACTGAACCTAAGCCGACCCAAATAACCCTCAACCAACCCAACTAAACCTAAGCCGACCCAACTGAACCTAAGCCGACCGAAATAACCCTCAACCAACCCAACTAAACCTAAGCCGACCCAACTGAACCTCAGCCGACCCAAATAACCCTCAACCAACCCAACTAAACCTAAGCCGACCCAACTGAACCTCAGCCGACCCAAATAACCCTCAACCAACCCAACTAAACCTAAGCCGACCCAACTGAACCTAAGCCGACCCAAATAACCCTCAACCAACCCAACTAAACCTAAGCCGACCCAACTGAACCTAAGCCGACCCAAATAACCCTCAACCAACCCAACTAAACCTAAGCCGACCCAAGTGAACCTCAAAACCGAGAAAACTCCACGCAGCTGCTGATTACAATGATGACGAAGATGATGATGATGACAACGACAAGCAACGATAAGAACACCGATACTACTCGACGACGACGACAGTTACGGTTGATGATAAAGATGATGATGATGACGACGACGACGATGACGATGATGAAAATGATGATAGATTAAGAGCAAAGATGCTACCCACCCTGCACCACCCTGATCGCCTTCACCAGCTGCATCCGCCCTCTCCTGACCCGGCCTCGGCCTTCCATGCCATCGCCTTGACAACCGACTCAGGCTCATCGTACGCTTCAACGAACTCAAAGGACTGCTGCCAACAGAAGCAGAAATCATCTCATTATTACTAACTAATTATTAACCTTCTACTTACTAATATTCTACTGGAAAAGGAGCGAGGTAGGGGAAAGGAACAAGAAATAAGAGGTGAAAGTAGCGCAGGAGAAGGAAGAGGAGAAGGAGGAGAAGGAGGAGGAGCAGAAGGAGGAAGAGGAGGAGGAGGAGGAGGAAGAGGAGGAGAAGGAAGAGGAGGAGGAGAATGACGATGAGGGGGAGGAGGAGAAGGAGGAAGAGGAGGAGGATGAAGATAAGGAGGTTGAGGATGAAGATGAAGAGGAGGAGGAAGAGGAAGAAGAGGAGAACGAGGAAGACCAGAAGAACGAGGAGAAGAACGAGGAAGAGGAGTAGGAGAAGGAGGAAGCACAGGAGGAGAACGAGGAGAAAGAGGAGGAGGAGAAAGAGGAGAAGGAAGAGGAGGAGAACGAGGAAGACGAGGAGAACGAGGAGGAGAAGAATGAGGAAGAGGAGTAGGAGAATGAGGAAGAACAGGAGGAGAACGAGGAAGAACAGGAGGAGAACGAGGAGGAAGAGGAGGAGGAGGAGGAGGGGAAGAGAATGGAGAACTAGGAAGACGAGGAGAACGAGGAGGAGAAGAACGAGGAAGAGGAGTAGGAGAATGAGGAAGAACAGGAGGACAATGCGGAGAAAGAGGTGCAGAACGAGGAGAAGGAAGAGGAGGAGGAAGAGGAGGAGGTAGGGGAGGAGGAGGAAGGGGAGGAGGAGGAAGGGGAGAAGCTGGAAGGACAGTAGGAGGAGGAAGAGAAAGGATGGAGGTCAAGGAGGAGAAAATGAGGAAAAGGAGGAGAAGGATGGAGATAAGAAGGAAGGGAATGGGCAGGAATAGGCAGCGGTAGAAGATGACGAAGAGGAGGAAACTGGAGATAGAAGCGAAGGCAAAGGAAGAAACGGAACAGGGGCAAGAGGAGAAGAAACTGAAGATGAGGAAGAGAATATGAAATAAGAGGTGAAACTAGTGCAGGAAGAGGAACAGGAGGACGAGGAAGAGGAGGAAATTGAAGAAGAGGATGAGAAAGAAGAGGAAATAAAGCAGGACGAAGAGGAGAAGGCAAATGAGGAGAAAGAAGCAGAGACAAGAGGAAGAGGATATGAAGGCAGCGCAGTAGGAAGAAGAGGAAATGGAGGAAGAAGATGAGGAAAACAATGAGTAGAAGACACAACAGGAGGAGGAGGAGGAGGAACAGGTCCAAGGTAGATGAAATCAAAGTCGACGAGGAAGAAGAGGAGGAAAAGGAGGAGAAGGAGGAAAGAACCGCGAAGTTTAACAGCCGACCATGTACCACTATCGGGCGAAACCAAAATACCCAGATATCACTGCAAACGATACTAACCGAGACAAAAGCGAAAAGCCTCAAATTAGAAACTAGATAAGCTGGTCGTTTACGCGAAATATCACGATAAACCACAAAGGCACTAAAGAGATCACATAACGGTTTACGACAGGCATTTCGCATAATCCAAAACCCGATAAACCAACCCCAACTCTGCACTCGATGCTATGCTATTCGGTGCTATGCTAAGAAGCACGAATTCCATCAAACATCTGCATAGTCAGCTGAGTCTCATAGCAGCCTGTGAAACTAATCTTCAAACCCTTTGCTATAGAAACCGCCCCATAACTACTCAAACACACATGCAGATGAATAACCCTCGTTAAGTGTCCCTATATGCATTGACACATATGCATAAATATACCATTATACATAATATAAATACATACATATACATATAAACATACATACATACATATTCACACACACACACATACATATTCACACACACACATACATATTCACACACACATATTCACACACACACACACACACACACACACACACATACATACATACATATTCACACACTGACAAACATATACATATAAATATAGATAAACATACATACACAGAATATTTGCATACATAAATACATACACATATATACATAGACATTATAATTATGTACTGCAATAATATAAAAC
>OZ029928.1:17734098-17746598 GCA_964023275.1 Norana najaformis
TTATTATTATTATTATTACTGTATTATTATTATTATTATTACTGTATTATTATTATTAGTTTTAATTATTATTATTATAATAAACAAACAAATCAATCAATAGATCAATAAACAAACAAATCAATCGATCGATCAATAAACAAACAAATCAGTCAATCAATCAAATATAAAGCAACTGTTCAATTCATAAATCGATCAAACAAGACTTGGCCATTCCACATTCTTTCATTTTCTCCAGACATTTTCTAAACTCCTCAGGAATAATTTTCACCACAATAAATAAATCATTCAATCGCTCAATAAATCAGCTGTATCAATCAATTATACCAAGAGAACTAAACACTAACAACCAATCAACCATCCATCCAAATCACTTAATGGATTAATCAATATCCCGGAAAATAGACTGAACCTCAGCCGATCCAACTGAGCCTCAACCAATCCAACTGAATAATTATAATTATAATAATAATAATAATAATAATAATCATCATCATCATCATCAATCATCATCATCATCATCAATCATCATCATCAATCATCATCATCATCATCATCATCATCATCATCATCATCATCATCATCATCATCATCAATCATCATCATCATCATCATCATCATCATCATCAACATCATCATCATCATTATTATTCTGTTTGCTCAACCACCTAGATGTGAAACTGCAGTCAGGAAGTATAATCATTTTTAATAATTCATAATTATATTCCACATTGATAATCCACAGTCAACTGTAATCCATGATCAAAACCCATACTTACAATCATATTCCATAATGATAATTCATAATCCACAATCGTAATCCACAATCAATCATAATCCATAATCATAATCCACATTCAATCATAATCCATGACCAAAATCCACATTCGTAATCCACAGTCAACTACAATCTACAATCTCAGTCCATAATCCTAATCAATAATCAATCAGCTGTTTTCCACAATCATAATCCATAATCTTAATCAATAACCGATTGCATTCCACAATCATCGTTCATAATCCACAATCGTAATCGACAGGAAGAGGTTGAGAAGAGCACTTGCCTCTGCTTGGCCGGAAGGTTTGTGGCTTCAACAATCCACAGTTCTAGGGAACGATCCATTCGACGCGACTGGTCCTGGAATGGCTGAACCGTTCTCTGCAGGCTGCAAGCAAACAGAATATTAATAACAACAACAACAAAACAACAACAATAATAATAATAATGCTGATAACAACAATAACAATAATAATAACAATAATAATAACAATAACAATAACAACAACAACAACAATAATAATAATGCTGATAACAACAACAACAACAACAATAATAATAATAACAATAATAATAACAATAACAACAATAACAACAACAATAATACCAACAACAACAATAACAATAATAATAACAACAACACTAACAATAATAATAATAATAATAATAATAATAATATAATACCTGGACCTTCATAAACAAATGTGTTACCTTTACCTTCATAAACAAATTTGTTCCCTTTACCTTCATAAACAAATGTGTTACCTTTACCTTCATAAACAGTGTGTTACCTTCACGTTTCTATAAAACAGAACAACAACTAACTGTTGTATCCACTTCTGGCGTTCCTGAGCCGATCGGCAAGCGAAGAACTTGGTGGAGTTGGTAGTCGAGACTTGGAAGCAGTGTTCCTGGCCAAAGACACTGCTGTGCAGCGGCTTAATCTGAATGTAGGGCAGCGAAAGATCCAGCGAATTCACATTTGCTGGACTCGTCAGCAGCGACTCGTGTGACTGCGATGTCCGGATCTTCTGCGACTGCCTATACAATCAATCGATCGATCAATAAGCAAATCAATCAATCGATATATCAATCAAACAAACAAATCGATCGATCGATCAATAAACAAACAAATCAATACACTGATCAATAAACAAACAAATAAATCAATCGATCAATAAATAATAAAGCATTTGGTCAACTGATAGATCAATCGAATGAGACTCAGCTGTTCACATATTTTTTCATTTTCTCAGGATATTTTCTTAAATCCTGATGAATCGCTTTTCACCTCAATAACTGAATCAATCAATCATTTAATAAATTAACTGCATCAATCAATTACACCAAGAGCATCAAACACCAACAACCAATCAACCAACAAACCATCCATCCAAATCAAGTAATGGATTAATCAATATTCAGGTAAACAGATTGAACCTCAGCCGACCCAACTGAACCTAAGCCGACCCAAATAACCCTCAACCAACCCAACTAAACCTAAGCCGACCCAACTGAACCTAAGCCGACCGAAATAACCCTCAACCAACCCAACTAAACCTAAGCCGACCCAACTGAACCTCAGCCGACCCAAATAACCCTCAACCAACCCAACTAAACCTAAGCCGACCCAACTGAACCTCAGCCGACCCAAATAACCCTCAACCAACCCAACTAAACCTAAGCCGACCCAACTGAACCTAAGCCGACCCAAATAACCCTCAACCAACCCAACTAAACCTAAGCCGACCCAACTGAACCTAAGCCGACCCAAATAACCCTCAACCAACCCAACTAAACCTAAGCCGACCCAAGTGAACCTCAAAACCGAGAAAACTCCACGCAGCTGCTGATTACAATGATGACGAAGATGATGATGATGACAACGACAAGCAACGATAAGAACACCGATACTACTCGACGACGACGACAGTTACGGTTGATGATAAAGATGATGATGATGACGACGACGACGATGACGATGATGAAAATGATGATAGATTAAGAGCAAAGATGCTACCCACCCTGCACCACCCTGATCGCCTTCACCAGCTGCATCCGCCCTCTCCTGACCCGGCCTCGGCCTTCCATGCCATCGCCTTGACAACCGACTCAGGCTCATCGTACGCTTCAACGAACTCAAAGGACTGCTGCCAACAGAAGCAGAAATCATCTCATTATTACTAACTAATTATTAACCTTCTACTTACTAATATTCTACTGGAAAAGGAGCGAGGTAGGGGAAAGGAACAAGAAATAAGAGGTGAAAGTAGCGCAGGAGAAGGAAGAGGAGAAGGAGGAGAAGGAGGAGGAGCAGAAGGAGGAAGAGGAGGAGGAGGAGGAGGAAGAGGAGGAGAAGGAAGAGGAGGAGGAGAATGACGATGAGGGGGAGGAGGAGAAGGAGGAAGAGGAGGAGGATGAAGATAAGGAGGTTGAGGATGAAGATGAAGAGGAGGAGGAAGAGGAAGAAGAGGAGAACGAGGAAGACCAGAAGAACGAGGAGAAGAACGAGGAAGAGGAGTAGGAGAAGGAGGAAGCACAGGAGGAGAACGAGGAGAAAGAGGAGGAGGAGAAAGAGGAGAAGGAAGAGGAGGAGAACGAGGAAGACGAGGAGAACGAGGAGGAGAAGAATGAGGAAGAGGAGTAGGAGAATGAGGAAGAACAGGAGGAGAACGAGGAAGAACAGGAGGAGAACGAGGAGGAAGAGGAGGAGGAGGAGGAGGGGAAGAGAATGGAGAACTAGGAAGACGAGGAGAACGAGGAGGAGAAGAACGAGGAAGAGGAGTAGGAGAATGAGGAAGAACAGGAGGACAATGCGGAGAAAGAGGTGCAGAACGAGGAGAAGGAAGAGGAGGAGGAAGAGGAGGAGGTAGGGGAGGAGGAGGAAGGGGAGGAGGAGGAAGGGGAGAAGCTGGAAGGACAGTAGGAGGAGGAAGAGAAAGGATGGAGGTCAAGGAGGAGAAAATGAGGAAAAGGAGGAGAAGGATGGAGATAAGAAGGAAGGGAATGGGCAGGAATAGGCAGCGGTAGAAGATGACGAAGAGGAGGAAACTGGAGATAGAAGCGAAGGCAAAGGAAGAAACGGAACAGGGGCAAGAGGAGAAGAAACTGAAGATGAGGAAGAGAATATGAAATAAGAGGTGAAACTAGTGCAGGAAGAGGAACAGGAGGACGAGGAAGAGGAGGAAATTGAAGAAGAGGATGAGAAAGAAGAGGAAATAAAGCAGGACGAAGAGGAGAAGGCAAATGAGGAGAAAGAAGCAGAGACAAGAGGAAGAGGATATGAAGGCAGCGCAGTAGGAAGAAGAGGAAATGGAGGAAGAAGATGAGGAAAACAATGAGTAGAAGACACAACAGGAGGAGGAGGAGGAGGAACAGGTCCAAGGTAGATGAAATCAAAGTCGACGAGGAAGAAGAGGAGGAAAAGGAGGAGAAGGAGGAAAGAACCGCGAAGTTTAACAGCCGACCATGTACCACTATCGGGCGAAACCAAAATACCCAGATATCACTGCAAACGATACTAACCGAGACAAAAGCGAAAAGCCTCAAATTAGAAACTAGATAAGCTGGTCGTTTACGCGAAATATCACGATAAACCACAAAGGCACTAAAGAGATCACATAACGGTTTACGACAGGCATTTCGCATAATCCAAAACCCGATAAACCAACCCCAACTCTGCACTCGATGCTATGCTATTCGGTGCTATGCTAAGAAGCACGAATTCCATCAAACATCTGCATAGTCAGCTGAGTCTCATAGCAGCCTGTGAAACTAATCTTCAAACCCTTTGCTATAGAAACCGCCCCATAACTACTCAAACACACATGCAGATGAATAACCCTCGTTAAGTGTCCCTATATGCATTGACACATATGCATAAATATACCATTATACATAATATAAATACATACATATACATATAAACATACATACATACATATTCACACACACACACATACATATTCACACACACACATACATATTCACACACACATATTCACACACACACACACACACACACACACACACACACATACATACATACATATTCACACACTGACAAACATATACATATAAATATAGATAAACATACATACACAGAATATTTGCATACATAAATACATACACATATATACATAGACATTATAATTATGTACTGCAATAATATAAAACATATTCAACCATGTATTCAACCACGAGTGTATATATATATATATATATATATATATATACGTATATATAGACATATGTACTGCATTACACAGAAATAATTATGTACTAAATAATATAACCATGTATACATATTCAGCATATTATATATATACGTTCTATATGTATATATATATACATTATATGTACTGGATTTAAGATAGACATTATAATTAAGCACTACAATAATATAACAATACATACAACGTGTGTGTGTAAATAAATATATATATATCAGCCAGATATATATCTTCTATGTATATATATATACCGTCTATGTATATAGATACTATATATATATCTATATAAGCGACCGTGTGCGTGGGAGTATGAGGTTGATTGCTAATACCCCCTGGCAGAGACGATGCCCTTCTGTATGATACACAGAGGGGTCGAAGGAATCTGACTTCGGCCGGTGACACGGAAATCCGACTGACGCATAAAACGCCGCAGAAAATGCATAAAGATAAAATACCCGGCCAGATAGATAGATATTCCGAAGCATAACTAGAACAATGTCTCTAGATCATAACTGAATATCTACACGCCCTTTCTTCCTCTCGCTCTCATCTTTCTCACTGCCTGCCCTATCTGTCTGCCTGTCTGCCTGTTTGCTTGCCTGTCTGCCTGCTTGACTGTCTGTCTGACTCTCTGCTTGTCTGCCTGCCTGTCTGTCTGTCTGCCTGCCTGCCTGCCTGCCTCAGTATGTATATCAACTTGTATACCTGTCAGCCTGTATGTTTGCACGAATCTAGACACTTTTATAGCGCCTTTTAAGTAGCTCACTAAACCGTGGCATATCCCCAGGCTATGTGTTGTCTGTCTGTCAGTCTTTAGGTCTCTATCGGTCCGTCTGTCTGTATGTCAGTCAGTCAGTCAATCAACCAGCCAGTCAGTCAGCCGGTCAGTCAGTCTAGTCAGTCAGTCAGTCAGTCAGTCGTCAGTCAGTCAGTCAGTCAGTCAGTTTAGTCAGTCAGTCAGTCAGTCAGTCAGTCAGCCAGTCAGTTCAGTCAGTCTGTCGTTTCGTCAGTCTGTCTGCGCTTCTATCAGTCAGTCTGTCTGTCTGTTTACGTGTCTCCATGCAAAAGATGTATCAAAGGCAATGACTAACATAGCTACCGTGTGTCTGGGCGTGTATGCCAGTGTGTGCGTGCGTGTGCGGCTGATCTGAGCTGAAGAGGACTTATGGGTTGAGCTATTGGTGGCTGCTGAATTAGGTTATCTGGCTCAGCTATCAAGTTCCTCCTCCTCCTCCTCCTGCACTTCCTACTCCCCAACTCCTCCTCCCCTTTTCCTTTTCCTCCCCTTCCTCCTCCTTCTCTCCTTCCTCCTCCTTCTCCCCGTCCTCCTCCTTTTCCCATTCCTCCTTCTTCCCGCCCTCCTCCCCAAGTCCTCCCCTTTTCATTTTCCTCCCCTTCCTCCTCCTTCTCCCAATTCCTCCTCCTCCTCCCCTTCCTCCTCAGACATACAGAATGACACTCAACCACAAAGACAGACATACAGAACGTCACTCAACCACAAAGACAGACATACAGAACGACACTCAACCACACAGACAGACATACAGAATGACACTCAACCACACAGACAGACATACAGAATGACACTCAACCACAAAGACAGACATACAGAATGACACTCAACCACACAGACAGACATACAGAATGACACTCAACCACACAGACAGACATACAGAATGACACTCAACCACAAAGACAGACATAGAGAACGACATTCAACCACAAAGACAGACATACAGAACGTCACTCAACCACAAAGACAGACATGCAGAACGTCACTCAACCACAAGGACAGACATACAGAACGACACTCAACCACAAAGACAGACATACAGAATGACACTCAACCACAAAGACAGACATACAGAATGACACTCAACCACAAAGACAGACATACAGAATGACACTCAACCACAAAGACAGACATACAGAATGACACTCAACCACAAAGACAGACATACAGAACGTCACTCAACCACAAAGACAGACATGCAGAACGTCACTCAACCACAAGGACAGACATACAGAACGACACTCAACCACACAGACAGACATACAGAACGTCACTCAACCACAAAGACAGACATACAGAATGACACTCAACCACAAAGACAGACATACAGAATGACACTCAACCACAAAGACAGACATACAGAATGACACTCAACCACAAGGACAGACATACAGAATGACACTCAACCACAAAGACAGACATACAGAATGACACTCAACCACAAAGACAGACATACAGAATGACACTCAACCACAAAGACAGACATACAGAATGACACTCAACCACAAAGACAGACATGCAGAACGTCACTCAACCACAAGGACAGACATACAGAACGACACTCAACCACACAGACAGACATACAGAACGACACTCAACCACAAAGACAGACATACAGAATGACACTCAACCACAAAGACAGACATACAGAACGACACTCAACCACAAAGACAGACATACAGAAAGTCACTCAACCACAAAGACAGACATACAGAACGACACTCAACCACAAAGACAGACATACAGAATGACACTCAACCACAAAGACAGACATACAGAACGTCACTCAACCACAAAGACAGACATACAGAATGACACTCAACCACACAGACAGACATACAGAATGACACTCAACCACACAGACAGACATACAGAATGACACTCAACCACACAGACAGACATACAGAATGACACTCAACCACAAAGACAGACATAGAGAACGACACTCAACCACAAAGACAGACATACAGAACGTCACTCAACCACAAAGACAGACATGCAGAACGTCACTCAACCACAAGGACAGACATACAGAACGACACTCAACCACAAAGACAGACATACAGAATGACACTCAACCACAAAGACAGACATACAGAATGACACTCAACCACAAAGACAGACATACAGAATGACACTCAACCACAAAGACAGACATACAGAATGACACTCAACCACAAAGACAGACATACAGAACGTCACTCAACCACAAAGACAGACATGCAGAACGTCACTCAACCACAAGGACAGACATACAGAACGACACTCAACCACACAGACAGACATACAGAACGTCACTCAACCACAAAGACAGACATACAGAATGACACTCAACCACAAAGACAGACATACAGAATGACACTCAACCACAAAGACAGACATACAGAATGACACTCAACCACAAGGACAGACATACAGAATGACACTCAACCACAAAGACAGACATACAGAATGACACTCAACCACAAAGACAGACATACAGAATGACACTCAACCACAAAGACAGACATACAGAATGACACTCAACCACAAAGACAGACATACAGAACGTCACTCAACCACAAAGACAGACATGCAGAACGTCACTCAACCACAAGGACAGACATACAGAACGACACTCAACCACACAGACAGACATACAGAACGTCACTCAACCACAAAGACAGACATACAGAATGACACTCAACCACAAAGACAGACATACAGAATGACACTCAACCACAAAGACAGACATACAGAATGACACTCAACCACAAGGACAGACATACAGAATGACACTCAACCACAAAGACAGACATACAGAATGACACTCAACCACAAAGACAGACATACAGAATGACACTCAACCACAAAGACAGACATACAGAATGACACTCAACCACAAAGACAGACATGCAGAACGTCACTCAACCACAAGGACAGACATACAGAACGACACTCAACCACACAGACAGACATACAGAACGACACTCAACCACAAAGACAGACATACAGAATGACACTCAACCACAAAGACAGACATACAGAACGACACTCAACCACAAAGACAGACATACAGAAAGTCACTCAACCACAAAGACAGACATACAGAACGACACTCAACCACAAAGACAGACATACAGAATGACACTCAACCACAAAGACAGACATACAGAACGTCACTCAACCACAAAGACAGACATACAGAATGACACTCAACCACACAGACAGACATACAGAATGACACTCAACCACACAGACAGACATACAGAATGACACTCAACCACACAGACAGACATACAGAATGACACTCAACCACACAGACAGACATACAGAATGACACTCAACCACAAAGACAGACATACAGAACGACACTCAACCACAAAGACAGACATACAGAACGACACTCAACCACAAAGACAGACATACAGAATGATACTCAACCACAAAGACAGACATACAGAACGTCACTCAACCACAAAGATAGACATACAGAACGACACTCAACCACACAGACAGACATACAGAATGACACTCAACCACACAGACAGACATACAGAATGACACTCAACCACAAAGACAGACATACAGAACGACACTCAACCACACAGACAGACATACAGAACGACACTCAACCACAAAGACAGACATACAGAACGTCACTCAACCACAAAGACAGACATACAGAACGACACTCAACCACACAGACAGACATACAGAATGACACTCAACCACAAAGACAGACATACAGAACGTCACTCAACCACAAAGACAGACATACAGAACGACACTCAACCACACAGACAGACATACAGAATGACACTCAACCACAAAGACAGACATACAGAACGACACTCAACCACACAGACAGACATACAGAACGACAATCAACCACAAAGACAGACACAAAGAGTGACACTCAATCACTTAAGAAAGACTTTTGCTAACCTGGCACTTGTGTCTCCATCGGTGGTGACACCTTCTGACTTCTTTGGCTCAAGTTTTGTGGCACTTTTCGCACGTTTGAGGTTACTCTTGATCTGACTCGATTTACGGCTAATGAAGCTCTACAAGAAATCACACCTCATCAACAGTCAAATGTAATTTATCATTACCGAGTACAGTAAAAGTAACGTAAATGTATATCTCCCATATTTCTTATTGTTGCACAAAATCTGCCTCAGACAGACCAGTGTAATCACCGGCGCTATATCAACTCAGGCCCATGGGATCCAGTTCCAAACACCATCCACCGGAGCCTGCCTGCCTGCCTGACTCTTGGATCTTGACCTGGAATCGAACATTTCTTGCCCATCGACTTTGTTTGACTGAGCGCCTGTGAATAAGCTGGTTCCCGCGACTTAGCTTTCATTGATTGCTGTAGAAATCTCGGGTTTATGATTTACAAGTTTTACGATTACGATAAGAGTAAGAATGTTTGGTAAGCTGCGGAAGAAACGATTTGCCGTTTACTTCCCAGCTTATGTAATGTAAAGTATCCCATACCGCTCAAGTGAGACTTAGGGGAGGCGCTCATTTCCTTTTCTCTAGACCCTTGAACAGGCAGTGGACGAATCTCAAGGTCCTGGACACGGGGCCAGTGCATCGCAGGACTTGCCGTTTACTTCCCAGCTTATGTGAAGTAAAGTATCCCATATCCCACAAGTGAGACGTAGGGGAGGCGCTCATTTCCTTTCTCTAGACCACTGAACAGGCAGTGGACGAATCCCAAGGTACTGGACACGGGGCCAGTGCATCGCAGGACTTGCCGTTTACTTCCCAGCTTACGCCAGTACCAAATTCTACTGCTTGGTGACAGAGGCACGTTGTGCGCAAACAACTTGCCCAGGGTCGTTACACGCAGTCGAACCCGCAACCGCATGATCGTTGATCAAACACGTTACCGATTAACCACCGTGTCGTCGCCAACACTGTAACTGAACATCCATAATTGAACAGCACGTCAGACAGACCCGATCTGTCAAATCGAGATGTGGTTTCTGTCTCTGCATCGCAAATCCATGGAAAGAATATCCACAGCAAGAAGTAGTAGATGCTTCCACGTTTGGAGTTTTCAAAAATCAGAAGCTCGCATCCGCGTTAATCATTTATAAGCTGATTTTTACTGCCACTGAGAAAAGCGAAAGACAGGCACTGAAACATGTGATTCAATGTGGAGCATTCTGAGCACAGAAGAGCATCAGCATGTTACACAGTCCACATGTTACAGCAAACACATAACCCAGCAAACATGTTACACGGACTGTTACATCTGTCTCTGTTACTTCGGTACTCTTACTTCTGTCTCTGGTACTGTGGTACTCTTTTGCTGTTCAGTCCTGTGCGCTCATATCTGCACATCTGTCTCTGGTGCTTTGGTACTCTTTTTTGCAGTGCAGATGTAACAGTACCGAAGTACCAGAGACAGATGTAAAAGTACCGAAGTACCAGAGACAGATGTAAGAGTACCGAAGTAACAGAGACAGATGTAAAAGTACCGAAGTACCAGAGACAGATGTAAGAGTACCGAAGTAACAGACAGATGTAAGAGTACCGAAGTACCAGAGACAGATGTAAGAGTACCGAAGTACCAGAGACAGATGTAAGAGTACCGAAGTAACAGAGACAGATGTGCAGAAATGAACACTGAGCATCGAAAACAGATGCACTCACTTCAGCACAAGAGCACATTGCTCCAAAGACAGAAGCACTCCCTCGAGCACCACAGACAGATGTGCTCAAGCAAGAGAGCTCGAATGAGCATAAAGAGCACAGGAAAACCATGAACTCATGCTTGCACAAGCAAACCGATCACTCACGACAGACACACGTGCAAACTCACCAGCAACCAACCCGCCCATCACCACGGTTCCAAACCACACTCGTGTTTTGATAGGAACGCAAGACGAACCAATCGCGAACGCCAATCTCCACGGAAACGCAACCCTCTCCATGGCAACGAAACCAGCCTGGTACCCATTTCGAGGCAGATGCAATTACACAGAAAACATAAACACACGTCCCGACCATCCGTCCCAACATCCATCGCGATATTAACAACAAAGAATCGGCAGCGAAAAATGCCAAGCGCACGAGACTTGGAGCCAGCCAGACAGAAAAAGTCTGAACTGCTGATGTGGGGATGGCTTCATCGAGTAGTTCGGATAAAACCGGTGAGGGTATCCCAGAAAAAATGCTCCCGATCAAGATCTGCTCAGATCACTGAACAGCTGAAGTCTCCACCTATCAAACCCAGCCTCCAACTTACAAAAACTTTCAGTACTATCACCCTTAACCTTTAGTTCCTCTTCCACAATCCTGGAATATCAACCCAGCACCTTGCGGCGAAGAAGTTCTTAAAAAGGGAGCCTCTAACTTACAAAAGCTTCCAGTACTGTTACCCATGACCTTTATTTCTCCTTCCACAATCCTATAATAACAACGCAGCACCTTGCGAAGCAGAAGCAGTTCGTAAAAAAGTTGCTCGCTGATATCCTGGCAATTTTTTGAAATTTTATCTTATGAGAAGAACTCTTACACAGCAAACTGCAAGAACTGCTACAAAGAGAACTGCAAGAACTGCTATACAACAAACTGCAAGAACTACTACACAGAGAACGGCAAGAACTGCTACACACAGAACTGCAAGAACTACTACACAGAGAACGGCAAGAACTGCTACACAGAGAACTGCAAGAACTGCTACACACAGAACTGC
>OZ029928.1:17751598-17926598 GCA_964023275.1 Norana najaformis
AAATAGTGATTGGTTCACGTGACCGATGACGTCAGACAACATTTTGTTGCCACTTCGTCAAAATAATGCGTAACTCTCCCCGCATGCCTTGTGCAGTTAACGGTGTTCTGCGCAATTGTTTCCGAGGCGAAGGTAGTTCCCAAAAAATTGTGATTGGTTCACGTGACCGATGACGTCAGGTGACCGTTTGTTGCCACTTCGTCAAAAATAATGCGTAACTCTCCCCGCATGCCTTGTGCAGTTAACGGTGTTCTGCGCGATTGGTTCCGAGGCGAAAGTAGTTCCCAAAAATCCGAGGCGAAAGTAGTTCCCAAAAAATTGTGATTGGTTCACGTGACCGATGACGTCAGGTGACCGTTCGTTGCCACTTCGTTCGTCAAAATAATGATTTGTCTTAATTACGACTGCATAAGTAGAGACAGCTTTGGTGAATGCTCGGACTTCTATTTTTCATCTACTGAAATATTGTTCAGCATTAATTTTTTCTATCAAGACAACAGAATGCTTTAAAATTCGCTTCACTGTGTCGTGCCTTGGCAACAAAAATGGGCGGAGTTGGAAACGGTTTCATCCCGGAACCGATCTCGCACCACTACACCGACTGCCTGAAATTTCGACGGTATGAAGTACCGAATGCCACTGCGGGCCAGCTGCAATCTCGGTGATAGCAGACGCCAAAGGACTTCCTAATTATAGACCACGTACGCCCGAAAACCAACCACCCAAATAAGGTGGTTACTACGTCAACTTCCAGTCATCTCCAACTACGCCCTTAATAAAATTTTGCAATATGCAGAACCTTCATCCTACTGCTAGACTACACGGTCAAACTTCAATATTGAATGCTATAAATTAAACTATTTCCGTCCCACGACTAATGCAACGGCATCCACCCACTTAAAAATACATAATTAAACCACCCTACACTACACGACAGTACACCACACTACACTATGATACACTACACGACACTACACCACATTACACTGACACACTACATGACACCACCACACATTACACTGACACACTACATGACACTACACCACACTACCTATGATACACTACACACTACACCACACCACATTACACTACAATACACTACACGACCGTACCTCCAACTAATGCAACGGCATCAACCAACTTAAAAATACACCAAAATAAACCACACCACACCATACTACACTACACGACAGTACACCACACCACACTACACTATAATATACCACACCACACTACACCACACCAAACTACACTATAATACACTACACGACACTACATCACACCACATCCATAAAAATTTCACAGCAGATATGAATATCGCCCACCTAACGCTACACAGCATGAAGGAAGTCGCCCATATAATTTAAAGCACGAAGAAAAGTCACCCATTTAACGATAGCACAGTGACGAAGTACCCATCTTCCCCACATGAAGGAAAGTCACCCATTTAACGCTAGCACAGTGACGAAGTACCCATCTTCCCCACATGAAGGAAAGTCACCCATTTAGTGCCAGAGCCTGTGCAAGTGGTTCTTGGAACAGACCCTTGAAAACACAATCGTTTCAACGTTTAAGGTAACTAGGCCATGGGGCCAGACAGACAAAACAAGAGAAATCTAACACCTGGTTATGTGGAAACAAGCTAATAGCTATTTTATAGCACGCGTAGCAGTTAAATGCGAAACAAAATAGCCCGGAATGCGCAACAAAAAATGAAAATCGTGACATACTAGCCGGCCGAGCATTACTATAAGCCCCTGCTCTGTAAACAAACTCCTTCCCACCCCTAATCCTTGACTCATTCAGGCAAGTTAGTGAGTGGATCATGGCACGAATCCACATAGTATCTCTTCAAGACATCTACCCAAAGGCTCTCACAGTTCAGCTCTGGCAAAACAGAGCAATCTGACCTGGCATCAAAACTGACCAATCAACCTGGCTCTTGCTGACTTGACTTGATATAGCGCCGGTGATTAAGCTGGTCTCACTGACCCAGTTTTTATATGGCATGGAGTAATTTCGAAACACTACACGACAGCACACCACACTGTACTATAATACACTACTAAACCACACCATAACATATTACACGACACTACACCATACCACACTACACTATAATAAACTACAACACCCTCTGGTTTTTAGCAGAAGACATCATCCTTAAGCCAGAAGATTTTCATTGAGACATTGTTCCTTAGTCATCGGGCTTTTCATTTAAAGATATTAGCCACCAAGTTTTTAGTAGGAGATACTGTTCTTTGGTCATCTAGTTTTTAGTTGAAAGATGTTAGCCATCAAGTTCTTTTAGCATAAAGGCATTTACATTGTCATTTAGCCATCAAGTTCTTTCAGCATAGAGGAATTATACTGTCATTTAGCCATCAAGTTCTTTCATCATAGAGGAATTATACTGTCATTTAGCCATCAAGTTCTTTCAGCATAGAGGAATTATATTGTCATTTAGCCATCAAGTTCTTTCAGCACAGAGGTATTATACTGTCATTTAGCCATCAAGTTTTTTTAGCAGCATTATATTGTCTCGTACCAGCAACCGTGAAACCAAGAAACTCAGTACTACCCTGGTTCGGTGTACGGCAAGATCAAAGTATCCAGCAATCAAGTGCAATACTTACGAGCTCCTGTTGCAATCAGACTACACAGACTAAGAGATAAACCTTCCCAGACGGATGACGCCACAGCTCGAAAGGCAGTCTTGCACGATAAGAAGGTGAGCACACAGAAGCACAGTTCAGTCCAGCCACCGAATGCAAAGATGTAGCAACGTTACACTGCATTATTGTTCCACTCAGAATAACACCAAACATGTAGAAACGTTACACTGTAGTAAAGTTCCATTTAGAATAACATCGGTGAGCTAGCGCCGACTGCAGACAGCATCGTCAAACTCAACTGGCATTGTATTGTATAGAACGAAGCAGAATAAAAACAATACAAAACGGTGATAATGCGTCGCATTAATATGCATCAGGCAAAAGAAACTGAACGGCATATCGTTAGCAGAGAAGAATAATCGCCGCATATGATATTCATGAAACATCACAAGCAGCCGGCTAATGCTGACCACTGACCACTGACTGATGACCAACCAAGCCACGTGTGCGTCAAGTCAAACAGTCAGTGGCCTGACTGATGTATTCTAGAAAGACCAACTTGAGAGAAGAGAAAAACCTAAATGACTTGTAAAGTAAGTAATAAAGCTCCCATGTCCCATGAGGAACGTAGGGGGTGCTCATTTCCTACTCTTCAGTCCTTGAGCCAGCAATGGACGAAACCCAAGGTCCTGAACACGGGGCCAGTGCATCGCAGGACTTGCCATTTACTTCCTCGCTTATGCCCGTTCCAAATGCTGCTTGGTGACAGAGGCACGGTGCGTGCAAACAACTTGCCCAGAGTCGTTACACGGAGTCAAACCCACAAACCATCACTGACCAAACGCCTTACCGATAGACCATCACGTCGCACTTATTGCTTTATGTTAATATGTTATTATTTAATAACAGTGGCCTGACGTGCTCTAGAAAAAACAACCTGTGACAAGAGAAAATCCATCGGCTAAATGACCTCCCACATCAAAAATCCACACCTTAAAAGGCAGTAACTAAAAAGTAGATGGTTTTACAAAAGTCCATGGACAAACTCAGTGGCGTTAGGAAAGTACATTACAATAAACCTTAATGGCTCTACAAAAATTCCAGAAAAACTAAATGGCTAAGATACAATACCAAAAAATACCAAAAATACAGAAATCAACGGCTAAGAGACCATCTTGTTAATTTTAGCTTAAACAGATCAGCACCCAAAATAAGAATGTCTTTCACCTAAATAACTTGATGGCTAAATGACAATATAATACCTCTATCTTAAAAGAACTTGATGGCTAAATAACAATATAATATTGCTATGCTAACAGAACTTATGGCTAAATGACAGTGTAATACCTCTATGCCAAAAGAACTTGATGGTTAAATGACAATATAATACCTCTATGCTAAAAAAAACTTATGGCTAAATGACAATATAATACCTCTATGCTAAAAGAACTTGATGGCTAAATGACAGTATAATACCTCTATGCTAAAATAACTTGATGGCTAAATGACATTACAATACCTGTAATGCTAAAAGAACTTGATGGCTAACATCTTTCAACTAAAACCTCGACCGCCACAGAGCAATATCCCCTAATAAAAACCTGGTGGTTAATATCTTTCAACGAAAAACCCGACGACTAAGGAACAATCTCTCAACTAAAAACTTCTGGCTAGAGGATAATATCTTCTATTAAAAACTTTGGCAAACGGACGCTCGTTCAACAAAAACCTTGAAGGTTAAAGAACAATCTTTCAAATAAACACTTCCGGCTAAAGAACAATATCTTTCAGCTAAAAGCTTAATGGCTGCAGAAAGCCTGAAGGCTACCGAAACTTCTGGCTAATGGACGATATTTTTCATCTACAAACATGTTGGCTACAGGACAAGATCTCTCTATTAGACACTCATTAGGTAAGATCCTTCAAGTAAAAACTTCTCTCCTGGCTAAATGGTAATACCATTCTGCTTTTCAACTTCAAAACTCGAAGGCTGAATATAACACCCTACCGTTGTTATCTTAAACACTTAACGTATTTTTACCGGATGCATTCCGGGGGTAATAACAAATGAGGGTGAAGGGTTGAAGTGGCTCTTACCATAAGCCGATTGGGCGTCGACAATGCATCAGTCGACTCCTCGGTGGCTGTGCAGGGAACGACTACAGGGACACTGCCTCGCCTCTCCTTCAGCAGGGGCTTCTCGTAACCGGAATCTGGAACAAATACACAAGAAACCACACACAATCAGCCATAAAAAAAGCCATACACAATAAGGCTAACACGATTAGCCATACCCAATAAGGCATACAAAAAAGCCATACACAATAAGGCTAACACGATTAGCCATACACAATAAGGCATACAAAAAAGCCATACACAATAAGGCTAACACGATTAGCCATACCCAATAAGGCATACAAAAAAGCCATACACAATAAGGCTAACACGATTAGCCATACACAATAAGGCATATAAAAAAGCCATACACAATAAGGCACACAAAAATCCATACACAATAAGGCTAACACAATTAGCCATACACAATTAGCCATAAACAATGAGTCAAACACAATAAGGCATACACAATTAGCCATAAACAATGAGTCATACACAATAAGGCATACACAATTAGCCATAAACAATGTCATACAATAAAGCATACACAATTAGCCATAAACAATGAGTCATACACAATAAGGCATACACAGTAACAGGCAGCAAGGCATACATATTAAGCCATAAACGGCACACGTAATACACAGCAAGACACAAAGACACACACACACACATACTACGGAACACGAAGTAAGTCACACAATATGCCATAAACAACAAGGCATAAAGAATAGAAGCCAGGATTGCAGAGAAGAGGGAGGAGAGGAAAGACAAGTGATGGGGAAGAGTAAATTGATAACTAAACTGCGCACCTGTTCTCAGGGATCCTTGGCCAGACAATTCGCATTCACTCACCCATCCACTTCACCATAACCTTATCCACCCATCACACAAACTCATCATTTTTTCTGCATCGGCCTTTCACTCAAAACTGAAAACATTCATCTTTCACAGATCCTATCCTGACTCCCCTTCTTCCTGTAATCTTCTCTCTCTGTCTCTGTCTCTGTCTCTCTCTGTCTCTCTCTCTCTGTCTCTCTGTCTATCTCTGTCTCTGTCTGTCTCTGTCTGTCTATCCCTGTCTCTCTCTCTCTGTGTCTCTGTCTCTCTCTGTCTCTCTCTGTCTCTCTCTGTCTCTCTCTCTCTATCTCTCTGCTCCAATCCCAAACACCACCCACCGTAGCTGCCACGTTGTCTCTCTGCCTGACTCTTGGATCTTGACCTGGAACCGAATTCTTTTGCCATCGATTTGGTTTTGACTGAGCGCCTGTGAATAAGCCGGTCTCCGTGACGTGGCTTTCGTTGGACGCTGTTGAAATCTCGGAATCACGATTACGATTATCCAATCCATCCACTAATCCTACCTTTGTTCCATTATCATCTATTAATCCATCCATCCACGATTCCATTATCTGCTCAGTTTTCCCGCAGTCCCTCCCTCCATCCATCCACCCATCCACCAATCCAGTTCCACCATTCCACATGTGCATCCATCCCTCTATACGGCCTTTATCCATCTCTTTTCAGTTTCTCCCTCCTCGGCTACCTCTGTCCCTTTTCACCCATTCAGTTCACTCATCTATCCATCCTCTCTCAACCATCAAGCCACTCGTTATCCATCCATCTGTCAGTCCATCCGTCCGTCCGTTAATCCATCTATCCGTCCGTCCAATCATTCTTCCATCTCTCCAATCCATTCACTCATACATCTACCCATCCACGCAACCATCCATTGCTCCATCCATCCATCCACTAATCAATTCATCCATACACCCATCCATCAATCCATCCATTTACCCTTCCTTCCACCCGTCCGTCCGTCCGTCCGTCCGTCCGCCCATCCATCCATCCATCCACTCATACAACCAAACATCCATCCATCCATCCATCCATTAATCAATCCATCCATATGCCCATCCATCCACTCATCAATCCATCCATCTATAAATCCTTCCGTCCGTCCGTCCATCCATCCATCCACTCATACAACCAAACATCCATCCATCCATCCATCCATTAATCAATCCATCCATTTATACAACCGTCCGTCCGTCCATCCATCCATCCGTTCATCAATCCATCCAACCATACAACCACCCATCCATTCATCTATCCATCCATCCACACGTTCATCCATCCATCCATCCATCCATCCACCCAATCCATCTACCCCATCTCTTCCGAATTCCCTCCCAGGCAGCAGGGCAGCATCCCCACCGCATCAGCGAACACGGAACCCGCAGCCGACGGCAACGACCTCATCAGGGACGGAGACGACACGAAATGCGACGGAATAATTGAACGGCTGAGCAGCGCCACCTTTTGATCGGACGTTTCTTCAGCCGAAAACCTCGAATCCGAACGGAAGAAAGAGAGCGAGCGGGGGTCTCTCCGCTCAGACGGACAGAGGGTGGCCGCCGGAGAGACCCCCGCACGCTCAGACGGACAAACGGACGGAGGGTGGCCGAGAGACGGACGGATATTCGCTTTTCCAGGCCCCTGGACGAGGCGATGTCAACCGAACTGAGTCGTCGGGGAATAAAAGACGGAGGAAGAGGATGCTCGCTTTGTGCACGAAAGCCTCTCTTATACGCCTTTAACTACAGCGCTGATGCAAACATACATACACATACATACACAAACATACATACACAAACATACACACAGACATACACACATACGTACACACATACGTACACATTCATACACATACAAACATATGTACATATACACATACACATATATACAAACATACATAAACACACACATACACACATACATAAACACATACAGACACAGACATACACACACATGCACATAGAAAGACATACACACATATGTATACACATACATACACACACAAACATACATACATACATACAAAGTACATACACACGTACACATACACGCATACACACACATACATACACACATACATACATATACAGTCCCGCAATCCAGATCAATCCCAATCTTCCCGAAGCCCTGTATCAGGCACGGAAAACGTTACCTTAACTTACCTCCACGGCGGCGTTTCTGCTCGAAGGCTCTAATCTCCCGACAAAAACCCAGCCGAGATCCTCATGCAACAGATCAGAACCGCTACCGCTAAGGTACAAACAATACCCCAGCCCGGGCCGCCTCCTATCCTCCGGTCCAGCCACGCACCAGGCTATACTTTAATTCGCGTAAGTCGAGCCGACTGGGAAACACGGATTCGGCACCGATTGCCCGCCGATAATGCCGATAGCGGACGGAGTTCGCCGCAATTCTCTCCGTGTCCCTCCCCTACACGCGATACGATAGTCTTCGGTTTTTAGCCGGGCATAGTTCCGGCAACAGTGATTCAGAGAGAGTGAATCAGCGCCGATGGAATTCGGGCTCTCTTGTCGGGGCAGGCGATACGATACAACCTCAGAAGAAAAGTCGGGCCTAGCAGGCAGAACCAGTGGCCGCAAGAACCAGTGGCCAAACAATCAATCGTAATCGTAATCCCGAGATGTCTACAGTACCCAATGAAAGCCACGTCACGGGGACCACCTTATCCACAGGCGCTCCGTGAAAACAAAATCGATAGGCAAAAGGGTTCGGTTCCAGGTCAAGATCCAAGAGTCAGGCAGAGAGACAGCGTGGCAGCTACTGTGGGTGATGTTTGGGATTGGAGCAGAAAGACAGATAACAAGAAGAAGAGGAGTCAGGATAGGATCTGTGAAAGAGGAATGTTTTCAGTTTTGAGTGAAAGGCCAATGGTCCGAACAATTCATGGCCAGAACAATCACTGGCCAGAAAATCAAATGTGAGAAGAATCCATGGCTACAACAACGATTCGACATTGCTTCTCCAACGAAATTATGAACTTTAATTACGATTTCACTCAAAGCAACCATCGACTGTATCAATCTTTGGTATCAAATTTGGGCATTAAGATAACAGTGCAACCGATGTCATAGGATTAGATTAGATTAGACCAGTGGCCAGAACAATCAAGGATATAACAATTAACGGCCAGAACAATCAATGAATACAACAATCAAGGACATAACAATTAACGAATCAATGATTACAACATTCAAGAACATAATATAAATGATCACCAACTGGAAATCAATGCACTGATACATCAGCAACGCCACGTCAAGCTCAAGTGGCGCTACATAAATGCTTGACTACATTACCTTTGCCTTTATAATTCAGAGAAGCTTCTATAGAGACATGTGTTAACTCTACCTTTAAACTTCTACTGAGTCTTTAAGACGTGTATAAACATGTGAGTTAACTTTGCCTTTATGCTTCAGTTTGTACAGAGGTACGTACTACAGTGGTATGTACCTTTATTGACAAGGTCATACCTCTCTCTCTCTCTCTCTCTCTCTCTCTCTCTCTCTCTCTCTCTCTCTCTCTCTCTCTCTCTCTCACTCTCTATCTGTCTATCACTCTCGTTTCTGCAGAGTTGCACAAAGACCTATGTCTCTCTTAAAAATAGTGTAGAGAATCGGTCTACAAGTGTAGACTTCTATGCAACACTTAATGTTGAGGTCTGGCTCATCGGCAATGTGTGGACCTCTATGCAACACTTTTTGTAGACGAGCCGGCAGTCTACACTAGTGTAGACACAAATTGCAACACTTTTGTAGAGAGCGAGGTCTACATCAGTGTTGCATTTTGGCTACATTTATGTAGCAAGAATGTCTACATTTATGTAGTTCTCCATCTACATTTATGTACTAATAATGTCTACATTTATGTAGTGCGGAATCTACATTTAGGTACTAATAATGTCTACATTTGTGTTGCAGCATCTCTACATTTATGTACTAGTAATGTCTACACTTGTGTTGTGGCATCTCTACATTTATGTAGCGGTCGTGTCCACATTTATGTGGTGCTGCAAATACATTTTAGTGGTTTAGGAGCTAAATTTATAGATTGGAATTTGCTACATTTGTGGAGCTGCATGTACAGTTATGTTATACGTTTTCTGCATTGATTTACTGTTGTATCTACCTATATGCAGCAATGTTTACACACGATGTATAATTATTACTACATGGACGTACTAACGTGCTGAACTCATTACATAATAAGCAAATCATTAACTACAATTTATTAGGTTAAATGACAACTTTTAATCACAAATTAAGGGTTTTCACAGTTCACAAAGCTTAAAAACAAAGCATCAATCAATGAACATGGTAAACAGTTAAAAGTAATAAATGCCGAAACCTTAAGATAGCAAGTAATCAATATAAGAAACTTTTTCTACAATCCAATCAGAGGACTCGATGGTTGTTGATAGGATGACTAGTTGCACATAACAGAATTGGTCAGTGACTGTAACTAAAGAAGTTGGTCCATTTGAGGTAGTAAAATGAATGTCACTATTATATAGTATGATGCTTATTGGAGATCACTGCAAAGTAAGTAAGTAAGTAATGCATTTGTTAACACGCCATATGTCCATCGACTGAGCGAGGAATCGTAGGTGTGGGTGGGTTACATGTCAGACAACAAAAGCAAGACGATACAGATAGGTCTTTAGCCGCTTTACGAATGTGTCTAGCGAGATATTGTCGTGAGTAATGTAAACAGGAACGCTATTCCAAATGGCTGGTGCTGAGTTGCTGAAGCCGCGTCGTGAGAAATCAGACCGAAAGTCTCGGATGTCAGGGAAAGACAGAAGGTTTTGTGTAGCTGATCGCAGAGACCTGGATGGTAGGTAGCGATGTAAGGATGATGACAGGTAAGCTGGTTGATTGGTCGAGAGAGTCTTGCGTGTGAGGAGAGCTATCTTGTAAGCGATTCTGGAGCTGACAGGCAGCCAATGTAGCTGCCGCGATATCCATCTTCACATAACAAGTATTCTGTATTCGAAATAGAGCTGGCTGAGGTTCCCTTCGTCGGCCATTCTCTCAAGTGCACCGTCCACTGTTTCATCCTACAGAGACAAGAGCAAAATTACAAAATCATATTTTAAGGTTGTTCAAAGCCAGTGCAGTGACTGTAATGCAGGGATATTGTGTTGGTAAGCAGTATTTGTCATGGCCCTTGTCATGGAATTTGGAAATCAATTAAGTTTTTTTAGATCTTTCATCGTGATACCTTTGAAAAGTGAATATCAGTAGTCTGGCCAACTAGAAACCAGGTCCACACATGCCACAATATACAGCAATTGAAGCAACACATGGAATTTGGTGCTCAGCCAGGGTCAATTACTTATAATGTAAATTATCAGATTATTGATAAAGTAAAATCTTATACTGTATTAATCTGTATTTATTTTAAAAAATTGAAAGATTCACTTTGTTAAATATTTTCTTCAATCTCTCTTGGATGCAGTGTGGTAAGTAAAACTCTAGAAATAAATAGCCCCTTTTATTAACTTCTCAATGGATATGCCGGCATAAATTTCTAAATGGGTGTAAACCAAGGCACGATGAGTTTGTAACTTACAAGAAGCAATAAAATGCTAACTTCAGCTGCAATGAATAAAACAGAGCATACAACCAAGAAACAGGTAGCATGTGAAAGAATACTCATCCAAAGAATGGCCAATGCATTGTGAACTGGATCAGCGCAGAAATGACAAGTATGTCTTAAAACACAGTAACATGCCAACTAACTCAGGATAGACTAAAAGAGACTAAAAAGCATGCTACATTGCAAATGGCAACATTTATCAACTTTAAAAGGAACTGAGACATCAACATACCTTCATCATAGTCTTTAGTAATGTTGTTAAGAAGGTCCCGAGTTAAAGTCGATGAAGCGGCTAAATTTAGTATCCTTTCCTTCATCTGCTGAAATTCAACAGTCAACGACTTTTCAGCAGAGGTTACAGCCAAAATTCCTCTCCAATCTAAAACAACACAGTCATGCTTGAGAAATAAGCATCACAAATTGCCTAATTGCCATTTGCAGCAACTGACTAGTAAGTGCAACTGGCCTTTGGCATTTTAAAAACATGCTCTGTGTAACTGAAAGAAAAGCAGCTAAAGTTAGTATCCTTCCCTTCATCTGCTGAAATTCAAGTGATGGATGTAACTGAAAGAAAAGCAAGACTCCCAGCCTGTTAAAAGCTGCTATAAAAATGTCCTTTTCACTTTACCATATCTTACCCTTTCTTTTTACCATCTAACCTTACACATACAACTGCAATTGAGATTTTAAAAACTACACAAGTCAGTAGTTGAGAAGACATTTAGCACCACTCTACTGAAACTTCACAAAGCACTACACACTGTCCTCCAGCAGCAGTTCAGGTTGAATGGCAATGCATGTAATATGCACCCCTAATTTTATTTTAAAAAGGAAAACAACTAACCCAGCTTTATGTGGATGAGTCCACAGCGTTTTTAATAAGGGATTTCTTGACCGCCTGGATCGAATGGATGCTTCAAGATGACCTGTATGCGACACTGGATTACAGAACCTCTCCTGTGAAACAGTACAGAAGAAATTTCTGTAACGTGCAAAAAAGTAATGTGTTCATGGAAGTATTGCCAATGTTAAGGTTTTGCAGTCTTGGACATATTCACTCCCAACTTCCTCTCCTCTTCAATCGCTTTCAATACCATAAGTATTATCTCCCATTGTATTCTATGCCCCATATGCCTCACCAAGCACTTGCCACATTAAAAAATGAAATGAGCAACCTCTTCAGTGTTTTGAAAAACTTGAAATTGACAGATTAAGATAAGTAAGCTATAACCTTCTAGGATAAAGTAGAAAACAAAAATTAAATCAAAGAGCAGCAAGGTAAAAACTGTCCTAAATAGTACTTACATCACGGAAAACTGGAAATGAGTCTGTAATGGATCTAGCCATTGCAAACTTCTCCTCTTTACCTGGCCGGTCTTGTCTAAATACAACGGTAAAAAAATTTGTATTTCAAAATCACGTCTTTAATTGTAATATCATGCCTAAACAAAATAAAGACAAGGTTTTTGGGCATACTTATAGTATCGGGGACCGCTCTAATTTGGGACGAGGCTTTCGGCCTGGCTTCTGCCTACTGTGATTGGTTGTAGTTTCTGCTAAAATGACTTTCTCCAAGCTAAGCACTATTTGCAAACATCAATTAAACGTTATTAAAAATTTACAAAGCCGCAATAACCCTTACTTTTACCCCAACCCTTTTTAAACACCAAGCATTAGAATCCATGTTTATTTACTTAACGGTCCCCGATACTATAAGTATGCCGGTATTTGAGGCAGAGCTACATGATATTGAAAGAAAGGTTTTAGTGGTCTCTATTTCACAATACCCTTATCACGCAAATCACACATCAGGTTTGGGATTAATTTCAGCCATACTGGAATGATTTGGGTCAACAGTCCCTGAACTACCTTCACATTCCATTCTAACGCCTACTGGAGATCTGGAAACTATATGCACCATGGGTTTTATATGAGACCTTACAATGTGAAGAAACAGATTGAATAGTTTACGGAAAGAACTTTGCACGGCCTACAAGGCACATGGATTCGCAGCTCGCCAACATTATTGTCTTTGCAAACGGGCTCTGAAAAGTGGGTAAAATGGCTCGCAAATGTCACATATGTAACAAACATTTTAAAAACACAATAACATAAATCTGAAGAAAAACAGAATAAGAATTACGGTTAAATAGTTTTGCTTTCAATCCGGCGAGCACCAAACACAAAAGAACGAAACTTCGCGCCGGACCACGCGTGGCTAAAACGAAAACGACAGATTGCGGCAGATACGCCCGTCTGCATGACGTCATATTATTCTACTGTAAAATGAATATGCATCATGTATCGTAATCGTAATCGTAATTCCGAGATTTCTACAGTGCCCAACGAAAGCCGTGCCGCGGAGACCAGCTTATTCACAGGCGCTCAGTCAAAACAAAATCGATAGGCAAAAAGGCTCCGGTTCCAGGTCAAGATCCAAAAGTGAACATCTTTACTTAACGCAGAAAACACCAAAATCATAGAAAACAAAAATTAACTGACACATGAAAGAGCACCATTGTTCAGAAGTCGGAAAAATCAAGCTCGTTGCGCATAGGACATGAAGTCATGAAACTGGCTATACAATTGGTGAATGGTGCTATCGGGTCGGCATCTCGCTGGCGGCTCATATAAGCGTTTACGATTACCACAAAATCTAATGCTAAAAAATGTTTATTTCAGCCGGGATTTAAACCGTTTGTTCAGTCAGATATTAAAATTTAAGAGACATTTTCCGTTCGAGTCCGTTTCTGCTGACTTTACTGAGTCAACCGAAATCGTGTGCTTCACTGGTTTCGATTATTTCATTCATGCGTATACGAAATTCACTGCATCGAGCGACCAGTATTTTCCATGTGCTTAATCCGTAAACCTATAGATTTGGACTGTCAAGCTGACTCCAAAAATTTCGAGCCACATACTGTCGTCTAGGATATTTCTGAAATCGGACATTGTACTTACGTCAAATTCGGGGTCACTTTGGGTGTCTCTGAATGGCAGTAACAGTTTAACTATATAAACTGCATATTTTGTGACATGTTTGTGTTTGCCTTATATTAACATACTAAAAGATCCATTTTCTAGCAACAAATTTATGCCTCCTTTAAAGAAGAAATATTAGTCCACGTTGGTGTTGCATTAAAAATCCACATTGAGTGTTGCATATTTTTTGCTACACTTAGTGTTGCACAAAAATGTCCACACTTTGTTGCACAAACATCCACATTAGTGTTGCAAAATCCGCTCAACATTAGATGTAGACAAAGTGGTCTACACTTTTTCTTACAGAGTATGCTGATGCTGTAATCCAAAATTAACCAAAGGTAATTCAGAGGTAAATATAGTATACCTGTAATAACACATCATCCCAAATATAGGTTCTAATCCAAAACTAAACCAAAGATAATGCATGCCACCTCTAGTTTTACCTTTACCGCCTCACAAGTACCTTCAATTTTACCTTTACCCCTTTACACGGCAGGTAAGAAAGTGCTACCTCTATCTTTACCGCTTCAAGCGAACTTACCAACGAGTTCATCAAGCGTCCAAAGGCACATGGCACTCTTTCTCATCAACATTTCAAAATACAACAATCCTCAGCTCTCTCAGATCCGAATCGATCCTCCTTCTCCTCTCGGCTCCAACTCGGAAAAAACAGAGTTAGATCACGAATCAAACGCGTCAGATCAAAAAACCCGACTCGAATCTGGAAAACGCCCAAAACATCGAAGCCAGTTTCACGGCCGAACGTAAATTCCGCAACGTCTTAACAAGCAGATGCCATCGACGCGAACACGGCAGAAGTCAAAAGTGCACCGGCTTCATCCACAGACAATATAGTGATTACCACTCTCGAAAAATCTCCAAAACGTGTACTCCAGATGTTAGTCAAGATGTCAGCGTATACACCGGATCACAAAGTTCTTTCCTTTTCCAGTTAAAATTCCATCAAACGAACCGTAAGACTACTACATCTGATGAAATGATCCGGGTATGCTGCCTTGTTGTTTGGGCAAATGTTTGCAGTGAGTTCCAGAATGTACGGCATCATATGAATTTTAATCCATCTGAACTTTGTGAACTTTGTTCTCAGACTTCCTGGTGTCAAAGATACCTTCTGTTATATGTCTGTGTTGTCAAAGAAATTCTCAGTTATACCTCTCTGCTGTCAAAAAGACCTTCCGTAATACCTCACTGTTGTCAAAAACGACCTTCCGTAATACCTTTCTGCTGTCAAAGATACCTTCCGTAATACCTTTCTGTCGTCAAAGAGACCTTCTGTGATACCTCTCTGCTGTCAAAGATACCTTCCGTAATACCTTTCTGTTGTCAAAAACGACCTTCCGTAATACCTCTCTGCTGTCAAAGATACCTTCCGTAATACCTTTCTGTTGTCAAAGATACCTTCCGTAATACCTCTCTGCTGTCAAAAAGACCTTCCGTAATACCTCTCTGCTGTCAAAGATACCTTCCGTAATACCTTTCTGTTGTCAAAGATACCTTCCGTAATACCTCTCTGCTGTCAAAAAGACCTTCCGTAATACCTCTCTGCTGTCAAAGATACCTTCCGTAATACCTTTCTGTTGTCAAAGATACCTTCCGTAATACCTCTCTGCTGTCAAAACGACCTTCCGTAATACCTCTCTGCTGTCAAAGATACCTTCCGTAATACCTTTCTGTTGTCAAAGATACCTTCCGTAATACCTCTCTGCTGTCAAAAAGACCTTCCGTAATACCTCTCTGCTGTCAAAGATACCTTCCGTAATACCTTTCTGTTGTCAAAGATACCTTCCGTAATACCTCTCTGCTGTCAAAGATACCTTCCGTAATACCTCTCTGCTGTCAAAGAGACCTTCCGTAGTACCTCTCTGCTGTCAAAGATACCTTCCGTAATACCTCTCTGCTGTCAAAGATACCTTCCGTAATACGTTTCTGTTGTCAACGAGATCTTTTGCAATACCTCTCTGCTGTCAAAGATACCTTCCGTAATACCTCTCTGCTGTCAAAAAGACCTTCCGTAATACCTTTCTGATGTCAAAGATACCTTCCGTAATACCTCTCTGCTGTCAAAAAGACCTTCCGTAATACCTCTCTGCTGTCAAAGATACCTTCCGTAATACCTTTCTGTTGTTAAAGTGAACTTCAGAATTCTCTTTTGTCAAAGCTTAGGCAACAGTGAAAATTACTTCATGTCAGCTTCACGACGTGTATATATAAAGACATTTTTATTGCAATTCCTTCTATTCAAAAGACCTCTTCAAGCAAAAATCTCAGGTGTTTTGGCAGGTATGACTCACAGCCAATATGCACTTCACGCAAACATCGGCTCCGACTTGTCACTCCGAAAAGTCCACAGCTGAATAATAGAGAACAACCTCAAAACATGCTTCCAAATTTAGCGGTTTTTTCCACAGGCACAATTCGTGTAAATCTTGGGAAATACCAACACAGAAAGATTCCGGTAAAAATGAAAATGAAAGTTGTTCCGGCCTGTACTCACGATTTCCGCCTCATTTTCTGACGGTACCCATATGTGCGACTATTAGGGTAAGGTTAGTGTTACGTGAAAAAATACTTTTCACGTAACGCTATGCTTATATGGTTAAAAAATCCGATGAAACATGTTGAAAGTTAAATATGCCCGCTTGAAATCGGTTTAACAGACTAGATGACCCTGCTAGCGGGGTTGTTGACCTTTTGGTCTCACCTTTCGATGCCTATTAATGTTATTTTACTCTCTGAGTGACGGTAACATCAATTGTTTCTCTACTGCGGTGTTCAATAAACGTCTAGATAATCATCACATCAGCTGACTGTGTACCGATTCGTTAAACGCTCAATTCGGTTCATGTAGCAGCAATTCTATACTCTAGGTCTCCCTCTACTGGCAATAGCAATCCAAAGAAAATAATCCAAAGTCATAGTTAATCCAAATCTAATTCAAAGGTATCAGATGATCCAAAGGCAATAATCCAAAGTCAATCCAAATGTGAAGCAGAGGCACTCATAAACAACAAATAGCTCAGCTGTAATCCAAAACTAACCAAAGGTAATTCAAAGGTAAATATAGGCTACCTGTAATAACACATCATCCCAAATATAGGTTCTAATCCAGAACTAAACCAAAGGTAATTCAAAGGTAAATATAGGCTACCTGTAATAACACATCATCCCAAATATAGGTTCTAATCCAGAACTAAACCAAAGGTAATTCAAAGGTAAATATAGGCTACCTGTAATAACACATCATCCCAAATATAGGTTCTAATCCAGAACTAAACCAAAGGTAATTCAAAGGTAAATATAGGCTACCTGTAATAACACATCATCCCAAATATAGGTTCTAATCCAGAACTAAACCAAAGATAATTCAAAGGTAAATATAGGCTACCTGTAATAACACATCATCCCAAATATAGGTTCTAATCCAGAACTAAACCAAAGATAATTCAAAGGTAAATATAGTCTACCTGTAACAACACATCATCCCAACTATAGGTTCTAATCCAAAACTAAACCAAAGGTAATTCAAAGGTAAATATAAGCTAATAACATATCATCCCAATATAGGTTCTAAAAAGCTTACTATGTAAAACTAGTTCAGGACAATCCAAATGTAAGTGGAACATAATTCAAACGTGATGTAAATGTACTACAGCAGAAAACCAAATGTAATCACACTGTAATCCTACATCCCGTAAACTTCTCACTGCAGAAGGAACTACACCATTACCTCATTACAGCCGACTTCATTAAAATAACACAATAATCTACACCATGACCTCAAGAATGCAGCTTGATTTTGGAGCGCTATCGGTTGATGCCTTGTTCATTAGATATCACCATGACATAAGTTACAAATAACGATAATAATAATAATAATATTAATAATAACAATAATAATAATAATATCCAGTTATCATTTCCAGCGCATTGTTATCACAATTCAACGCTTCAATTCTGTTGCCTTCCACGGTACTTTTGCTCCGCCAGATCTTGACGATTTCTAGCTGTTCCAGAAGTTTGTATTCTCCCGATAATTTTTTAAAACCCGAGGGATCATATATACTTCCGGTAAAAAATAATAATAATAATAATGCCAGCGCTTCAAAGCAGTCACTTTTTGCAGCACCTCTACCAATAAAACGCCCATCAAGGAAGATCAGCCTTCCCAGAATAACGCTCCCCCTAATTTTTTCACTCCCGAGGGATCACGTGTAATCACACGTAGAGTCACGTGACACTGCTTTCCGTTTTCAACGCCTCCCTATCTGTGTTTATTACAGTAACTCCATCACTTTCCGTCGCTTATTTCCTGATCTTGCTGACGACGAGGCCTGATTTCTCAACACATCCTTCAACAGCTCCTGGCGTGACTTTTCAGCTCCTGAGGGATTGATTACACTTACCTCGGGCAAAAAATAATAAAAACTCCGCCTAGTCTCCGAATGTAGCATTGTTAAGAAAAAGTCAGTGTACCAAAGACGTCAACCTAAATAGAACCGGAACAAACTGTCTGCTGCGTTACTTTCAAATTCTCCGCAAAGCGACTACACTAAGCATACACACACATCATAGGCACAAAGCCCATCATGTCCCACCAAACTTGTGGGAACACTATGCCCCCTTTCGAAACGTCTGACCCCATACACCCCCCTCCCTTCTCTTCTTTCTTCTCAAGCAAAGCAGACTGGCGCTTGCTCCAGTCTGCTATGTTACAAGTAGTGTCTGCTCAGAGCAGATACTAGTGTAGCTCGAACGCTTGCTAGTGTGGCTAGAATGCCTGCAGACACTGTCAAAGAACATTCAGTGTGGCCTTTAAAAGTAATAACCACTAAGAGTAGAAACTAATGTGGTTAGAACGCTTGCTGTCATAAATTGTCTGGTTTCAAAGAACATTTGCAGCACAGTGTACAGAAGTTGGGTGACCCATCTCGCGGAACACTGTCATTCCCTCTAGGTTCACCTCTGACCTCTGTCAAGTATCTTGAACTGAAGTATTTTGTATTTTTGGTGATCAGTAAGTGTCTTAAGTGAGTTGAATTGAACTGTTGCGAGCCACTAGACAGTTGTGTCTAATAATTTCAGAAGGCCACAGTCATGTCTGGCTACGGGCCACAACAATACCCCTTCTTCTCTCTCTCTCTCTCTCTCTCTCTCTCTCTCTCTCTCTCTCTCTCTCTCTCTCTCTCTCTCTCTCCTCTCTCTCTCTCTCTCTCTCTCTCTCTCTCTCTCTCTCTCTCTCTCTCTCTCTCTCTCTCTCTCTCTCTCTCTCTCTAAGCTGGTCCCCGTGACGTGGCTTTCGCTGGGCGCTGTAGAAATTGTCGGAATTACGATTACAATTACGATGTGCTTGAATAGTCCTGTCTAATTATTTCAGAAGGTCGTAATAATATCAGGACATAGGCAACAGTGACTGTTTTATTACTACTAGACAGTTGATGGTATGACATACGTTAGTACCAGCTGTGTCTAGACATTTCTTTCTCGAGTATAATGTCTACATCTGTTTCCAACTTGACCCAGTAAACAATGCACTGTTTGTCTAAGCTGAGGTGCCGCCCAGTATACTTGGTCAAACTCCTCTGTACGGACCGTCAGACAATGAAGATGCCTTCCGGAATGTCCTAAGTCCGTTCCCCCCAACACACTAGCAAGTTCAAGGGGTGCAAATCAACCACGGTCTCTCCTGCCTAATTTGGAAGGAGGGTTATGCTTTTGCACAGGTACAATCGATATGGTAGAGCACGCGAATTAGTAGGTGTTTCTACTAATTATTAATTAGTGTAGTGGTGTAGTGGTATGGTCGGTGCCTCGTAGCCACTGAGTCGCGGGTTCGAATCTGCCTCAAGCCCACTGCATGGCGACCTTGGAGAAGTTGCTCATCCAAAATTGTCTGTGAGGAAGGCAACGGGAAACCAACTCACTCATCTCATCATCCCCGGGTGGCATAAAGCCAATGGACCTGCCTTTGGGCAGAGAAATTATCATCATCATTAATTATTTATTAATTAGTAAGTGTTTTTACAGTGCAGACAAAAAAACTCTGTCGTGTAGGACTGGAGTCAGTCAGTAACTTTATAGAACTCTTAAAAGTAGCTTGCTATCGTAAGCGTAATCGTAATCCCGAGATCTCTACAGCGCCCAACGAAAGCCACGTCACGGGGACCTGCTTATTTCACAGGCGCTCAGTCAAAGCAAAACGGATAGGCAAAAAGGGTTCGGTTCCAGGTCAAGATCGAAAAGTCAGGCAGAGAGACAGCGTGCCATCTACGGTGGGTGGTGTTTGGGATTGTACCAGAAAGAGAGGTAAGAGGAAGAAGGGGAGTCAGGATAGGATCTGTCAAAAATGAATGCTACTTATGGAATAAACTTATTCCCAGGCGCTCAGTCAAAAGAAAATCGATAGGCAAAAAGGGTTCGGTTCCAGGTCAAGATCGAAAAGTCAGGAAGAGAGACAGCGTGGCAGCTACGGTGGGTGGTGTTTGGGATTGGAGCGGAGAGAGGGATAAGAGGAAGAAGGGCAGCCAGGATAGGATCTGTGAAAGAGGAACGCTACTTATGGTGGTGAATAAACTGTAATTACAATTACAATTAAAACGGTCGCCAAAGACAACCTTACGAGGAGGTATCAATGTATTTCTACTGGGAAACCCAACGACACAAGATGCTGCCCACCTATCTGTCTGGGTCAGATACCCCCTGGCAACCCAATCCAAACAAGGGGGCTTTCTTCTCAAGCCCCCTCCCAAGAACAAATTGAAGACAGCGTAAACAAAGGGCGACCCATCCCCCAGACATGCGACACCCCACACTTCTGTAAGACATTTCGCGTTCTCACAAGTCATGTCCGGTATCACCAGCTACTAGTGTTTCGCTGTCCACATATGTAAACACGGACGGCTATGATAACAGAACCGGCATTTCTTCTCCAGCCATATTTCATAACTGACTTGACATCTGTTTTAAGTAAGTGAAGCATCTAATATCATCCCACAAGTGACACGTAGGATAGGCACTCATTTCCTTTTCTTTAGGCCCTTGAGCCGGCAATGGACGAATCCCAAGGTCCTGGAGACGTGGCCAGTGCATCGCAGAACTTACCGTTTACTTCCCAGCCTATGTAAAGTAAAGTATCCCATATCCCACAAGTGAGACGTAGGGGAGGCGCTCATCTCATTTTCTAGGCCCTTAAGCCGGCAATGGAGGAATCCCAATGTCCTGGAGACGTGGCCAGTGCATCGCAGGACTTGCCGTTTACTTCCAAGCTTACGCCGGTACCAAATTATAGTGTAACTGTAATCACGACAATTTGTACAGCATCCTCGGTAGCAACCTACTTCAAGGGTGTTTCACGATGTCCAATATCGGCGCACACAACAATAAATGAAAACTGGACTGCTTCGTAACAGAGACACGGTGTGCGCAAACAATTTACCCAGGGTCGTTCCACGGAGTCGAACCCGCAACCGCACGATCATTGACCAAACGCGCTACCGCTAGACCACCGTGCCAGCTAATATAACCGTCTGTTTTCGGAATAGAGAAATCAGAGAGGGTTAAATGGCAAAGGAAATGGATGAGCATTCATCGCTGAAACCCGAAACTTCGGCATCTGTCAACAAAGATGGCAGAACGAGAAGTCGGGGTAAAGTTTCTCAGGGACAATTGTCGACTAGTTGCTCCCTGCCACAATCACCCACGCCGACTTGCTTACCGCCTCAACGAAAACTGTCGCCACCCGATGCGTTTGGCACCCGCAAAAGGGTAAACTGTAACGGGTCGTAGCAGGCATCCGTAATTACGGATTTGTATAGCGCCTCTTCGGACGATACTCATCAGAGTTACCCCACAGCTGTCATCACAAAACGGTCGAACAGAATGATTTTCAATCGCTTACGTAATAGTGAAACTTCTATAGCGCACCGTGGATATACAGGCCGCGTGGACAACCAGGTCATCTTCTGCAGCAGAGCCTTGTTAGTTACATTGGTTAAAGCGTACGTCAATCGTAACCGTAATCGTAATCCCGAGATTTCTACAGCGCCCAACGAAAGCCACGTCACGGGGACCAGCTTATTCACAGGCGCTCAGTCAAAACAAAATCGGTAGGCAAAAGTGTTCAGTTCCAGGTCAAGATCTAAGAGTCAGGCAGAGAGACAGTGTGGCAAATAAAAGCGGCTCTGAAGAAAAATAGAACTACCGTTTTGGGATCTGAGGAAACAGTTGCTTTTTGGGCAGTGAAGAAACAAGCAGTGGTCGTTTCGGGCAGTGAAGAAACAAACAGTTGCCGTTTTGGGCAGTGAAGAAACACGCAGTGACTGTTTTGGGCAGTGAAGAAACACACATTTGCCGTTTTGGGCAGTGAAGAAACACATAGTTGCCGTTTTGGGCAGTGAAGAAACACACATTTGCCGTTTTGGGCAGTGAAGAAACACGCAGTGACTGTTTTGGGCAGTGAAGAAACACATAGTTGCCGTTTTGGGCAGTGAAGAAACACACAGTTGCCGTTTTGGGCAGTGAAGAAACACACAGTTGCCGTTTTCGGGCAGTGAAGAAACACACAGCCAACAAAGATCACGGCTTTCAGAGATAAAAGAACCCATCACTGACAGATCCGTGCAGCTTGCGACTGGATCTACAGATCAGAGAAACCTAGATCGTTCACAGCAACTTACTCATCACAGACCGGTCGCACAGTCCATTACTCACAGAACACTCACCACAGGACCTAAGTGAGCAAGTCAAGCATTTGTTAAAAAGCCATATGTCCATCGGCAGAGCGAGATCTAACGAATTCGGACAGCTCTGATGTGAAATATCTAAGAAGCCGAGATGAAGCAAGGTCATGCCAACTGTTGCATCCACAAATAACCTCTCTCAACATCATACACAAACTATAAAGTGATCGTAATCATAATCGTAGTCCCGAGATTTCTACCGCGCCCAACGAAAGCCGCACAGCGGGGACCAGCTTATTCACAGGCGCTCAGTCAAAACAAAATCGGTAGGCAAAAAGGGTTCGGTTCCAGGTCAAGATCTAAAAGTCAGGCGGAGAGACAGCGTGGCAGCCACGGGGGGTGGTGTTTGGGGCTGGAGAGGAGAGAGAGATAAGAGGAAGAAGGGGTGTCAAGATAGGATCTGTGAAAGAGGTATGTTGTATATAAGCGGCCATAATCCCCCGACTTTAGAAGTCTAGACTGCAACAAGCAATGTCTGGTAGCTGCAGGAAACTGTGGCCAGAATACCTCTGTATCAGGCGTGCGGTTTCGGTGGTGTATCGATAAAGCGTTTGGTCAATGATCATGCGGTTGCGGGTTCGATTCCGTGTAACGACCTGGGCAAGTTGTTTGCGCACACCGTGCCTCTGTCACCAAGCAGTAGAATTGGGTACCGGCGTAAGCTGGGAAGTAAAAGGCAAGTCCTGCGATGCATTGGCCCCGTGTCCATGGCTTTGGGATTCGTCCACTGCCGGTTCAAGGGCTTAAAGAAAAGAAAATGAGCGCCTCCCCTACGTCTCACTTGTACGATATGGGATACTTTACTTTACATAAGCTGGGAAGTAAGTAAACGGCAAGTCCTGCGATGCATTGGCCCTGTGTCCAGGACCTTGGGATTAGTCCACTGCCGTCCAGAGAGCCTAAAGAAGAGTAAATGAGCGCCTACCCTACGTCGCAATTGTGCGATATAGGATACTTTACTTTACTATCAGACGTCCTAAGTCTTAAGAGTATTTTCTAGTGGCCTATAACGAGATTTTAATGCGACCTGTTCACGCCCACAAAAGTGTCTGGCAGTAGTTAGACACTTAATAAGGCGCTGGTAAGTGCTCCACAAAAACACAGTGCGCTACAACAAACTAGATTTGACACAAGACACTTCGTCTAAAAGAGTCCTAACCAGAATATAATGCCGTGCATCTGGTCCAAATGGATCTAATTCAACGGAACAGACAACGAACGAAGACACATTTAGGTCGACAAACAACACATGCCGACAGACTAATTGACAGAGACAGCCAGACAGACAGACAGCCAGACAGACAGACAGACAGACAGACGGACAGACGGACAGACAGACAAGACCAATAGATAGACTGATAGACAGATTGACAGACGGAGAGACAGACAGACAGACACACAGACAGACAGACAGACATACACACAGACAGACAGACGGACAGACAGAGACAGACAGACAGACGGACGGACGGACAGACAAGACCAACAGATAGAGACTGATAGACAGACTGACGGACGGACGGACGGGCAGGCAGACAGACAAAAGGAAGGAAGGAAGGACGGACGGACGGATAAAATAGACAGATCGATAGATAGAGAGACTGACAGACAGACAGACACTGACAGAAAAGACACAGACAAGGACTGATAGGCAGAGACACACACAGAAAGAGACAAAGCCAGAGGAAGAAAAAGACAGACACAGAGACAGACAGACAAACAGACAGAACCGACCATACACGGATCGAAAAAGCATCTGGCAGAAAATGGGATTTAATGGAATTACTGCGGCTGCAGAGGAAGGGGAGGAGCGGGACAGGATGAGGGAGATACAGAAGGATGGGGAGGAGATAGGGGAGGAGAAAAAATGAGGACGAGGAGAAAAAATTGGAGAAGGGAAGAGAAGGATGGAGTGGAAAGAGGAGGAAGGGTACGAAGGAGGATGAGGAGGAGGAGGAGGAGGAGGAGGAAGAGGAGCTGGAAGAGGAGGAGGACGAGAGAGCAGTAGGTAATTAATACACGCCATAGAATAAGTAGTAGAAGAAGGAGAAAGAGTAGGAGTAAAAGGAGTATAGGGGGAGGATAAGGAGTAAGAGAGGAGGAGGAGGAGGAGGAAGCGTTACCATGGCAACAGCGCCAAAAGCATCTCGTGTCATCGGCAGATGTCGCTCGCGATGCAGTCGATGGCAATCTTCGATCATTTCTTCTTCACCCTTCGCCTCTAATCAGCCTCACCTGCGCTTGCTGTGCATCTCCGTCAAAGCAAGAGACACCGATGGAGGAAAACCAGCACAGCCCATTCCTCAAGGCTTACCCTTGATGCCACAGCCGACTGGCCTACATCTCGCCTCGTAGCACCTAATGGCTGGGGTTCGAACCTCAAAGTGTCGCGAAAAAGTGACCAATTTCGACCACAAAATGTAAAAGCTTTATGACGGCAAACGGTAGCATACCTATTTATGAAGGTAAAGGAAGCACCCGTATTTACACAACTCTTTAGTAAATAGTAACTCCTCCAGAAGTATAAAGGCAAAGGTAACATTGTTCACACACCTCTTTAGAAACTCCTTCTAAAGTATGAAGGTAAAGGTAACACTTGTTTACACACCTCTTTAGAAACTCTTCCGAAAGTTTAAAGGCAAAGGTAACACTTGTTCACACAACTAACTTCGCCGCTGCCTTTAATCGAGAAGTGCCAGTCCCAAGCCTGGATAAAGGAGGAGGGCGACGTCAACGGCCTTTGATGCCATACGATGTCATTAAACATTGGAACTACTACTACTTCACACAACTCTTTATAAACTCCTCCAAGAAACCATAAAGGTAATATACTAGTTCACACGGCACCATAGAAACCCCTAAAAACCCCACCCCATCCAAGACCATCGTTTATCGCTGCCCACAGCTCATGGCTGTGTCTCTCTACGTTAGCTCTAAGGACTACTCATCATCATCTTCTTCATCCTTCTGACCCAAAAAATCCTCCATTTAAACTCTATAAATAGACATACGCACCCAATTATCTTTTATCGCAGAATAAAAGCCCGCGAACACGAACACCCATTAGCGTAACTCGAGAAAAAGAATCGACTCTCTGCCCGACATTAAACAGGATGTGGTTCAAACATCTGAGACTTTCTGCTAGGTACTACTTCATGACTGCTGTATGACTGAACAGCCATTATGCACTGGCCTCCGTACGGAGTCCCCAAGGGTGACACATCACCGGGATCGCGAAATTTTAACATCTCGCGCGCACGAGATATCGCGACTGAAGAACGAGATATCTCCTCGCACAAGTGTGTCGCCGAGGCTGTGTTCGCAGTACGGTGATATCTCGATCGGGAGCTACATAAATTATGCACTACATTCTGTTAAACAAAATGCTGATTGGATACTTCCCATCTGAGACGGTTACTGTGTAGGGACTTTGAGCAAGTCCTTCATTCACAAATGCTCAGCGTCATCGGTTGATGCTTAGTCATTAGATAGTGGCGCTTAATATGCCCTAAGTGAAATAATAATAATGATAATAATAATAATAATAATAATAATAATAATAATAATAATAATAAGATATTTCAATTTAAAGACTTATTAATAACAACAATACTGCTGCTGCTGCTGCTGCTGCTGCTAATAATAATAATAATAATAATAATAATAATAATAATAATACCATCTCACTTAAGAACTAATAATTATTAATAACAGTAACACTACTGTTAATAATAATAACAACACTACTGCTAACAATAACAATAATAATAATAATAACAATAATAATAATAACAAAACAACAACAATAATAAAAATAATGTTATATTCCCGGTCAGCCACGTGTCATATAGCTGGCCCGCACGATACCACTTTGCTGCAACAGGTGGATAGCTGGGGCCCAGTGACACGTTCGGCTTTTAGGATTACGTTTTATTCACGTTTTATTATTTCATTTTATTTATTTAGGGTGCGATTTGCAGTTGGCAGCTGTGGGGGAACCCACGGACGGGGCTGAATGTATGAGGCAGATATATCCTCAACGGGAGATAGCCTGAACGAGTGGGGAACTACTCACGGAGCAGACTCTATGGGGAATGTATTCGTGTTTGTATTGCCAACGAGAAATACTCTGAACCAATGCGGTAGGGAAGTTCCCACTTCTTTTCAACAAACTGCATCGAATCTAGTCACCCACTTTTAACTCATGCACACAAGTTAATAAGTTGAGCTAATTATCTCCGATGAGATAATTTAGGCGAACCCTTAAGGGCTCCATAGCTGGGGCAGGGTGTAGTCCAACGGGGTAAACAACGCCAGGACATTAGGGCCACTTATCATCAGTGGGGGGGGGCCAAGTGAAACATATGGGTACTAGAGGGTGGAAATAATTCAGAGTGAAGTGTTTCTGTTTTGCCCCTCTCTATCAGATCCACAGCCCTTGAACAAGTCACGGTCAGGTTAAAGTCTGCCTGTCTGTCCGTCTGTCTCTGTCTCTGTCTGTCTGTGTCTGCGTCTGTCTGTGCATGTATGTATGTATGTATGTCTTTCTGTCTCTGTCTGCCTGTCTGCCTCTGTCTGTCTGTCTCTGTCTGTCGATCTGTCCGTCTGTCTCTGTCTGTCTGCCTCTGCCTGTCTGCCTCTGTCTGTCTGTGTCTGTCTGTGCATGTATGTATGTATGTCTTTCTGTCGGTCTGTCTCTGTCTGCCTCTGTCTGTCTGTCTGTCTCTGTCTGTCTATCTGTCTGTCTGTCTCTGTCTGTCTGCCTCTGTCTGTCTGTCTGTCTGTGCATGTATGTATGTATGTATGTATGTCTTTCTGTCGGTCTGTCTCTGTCTGTCTGTCTGTCTCTGTCTGTCTATCTGTCTGTCTGTCTGCCTCTGTCTGTCTGCCTCTGTCTGTCTGTGTCTGTCTGTGCATGTATGTATGTATGTATGTCTTTCTGTCGGTCTGTCTCTGTCTGAATCTGTCTGTCTGTCTGTCTGTTTGTATCTTAACTTTCCTACTTACATCCTTGCTCCTTTGTGTCTCTTTATCTGCCACCCTGCCCATCCTAACTCCCTTCTTTCTTCCATCCAATCCTCCCTCCATCCATCCATTCCGGTCTTCCACTTTCCATATCTTTCCATCCCTTCCTCATCCATACTGCTATCCCTCCCCACATCCCTTTGTCCCTCCACCAACCCCCCTTCATTCCTTCCTCCCTCCTTACCTCTATCCCTACCTACAGCTTCCTTTCCAATCTACCTACTTACCTACCTGCCTGCCTCCTGCCTGCCTACCCACCTCCTATCTACTTACCTACCTACTTCCTACCTACCTACCTACCTACCTCCCTCCTACCTACCTACCTACCTACCTACCTACCTACCTAACTACCTCCTACCTACTTACCTATCTACCTACCTCCTACCTACATACCTCCTACCTACCTCACTCCCTCCGTCCCTCCTACCTACCTATCTACTTACCTCCTACCTATCTACCTACCTACTTACCAACCTACCTACTTACCTACCTACCTACCTACCTGCCTAACCAAACTTTCCCAACCCTTATCTCCAACTTCCACACCCCAACCCTCTGTCACCTTCCCTTCCCCTCATCGGTCACCCCACTTCCCCAGTCACTTCAAAGGGGCCCAGGCCAGCAACTGGTCGCCACCCACCCATCCCCCAATTCAGAAAACACTCACACAACACCAGCCCGATAACACCATTGCGTAACACTGGCCTCTGGCTCAGAGCCGTAAGGACCTTGCTCGGCTCCGAACACCAGGCGTGTTCCGCGTCGGGACCGAGTACGCCCCGAGTGTACACGGCACTGCTCCGGAACACGCAGCCCCTGCTACGAGCATTTCGAGCCACTCGAAGCGGAGCGGAGACGCCCGCTGCTGCTGCTGCTATCGCTGTTTATGGCTTCCAATGTTAACAGTTTGCGTCTGTTAATAGCAGATGTTAAAGCAATAACGCTGTCAATTACAGCACCCTTTTTCGGCCTCGGCCGTTCTATGGCGCTCTATAAATCGTCTTATTATTATTATTGTTGTTGTTGTTATTGTTGTTGGAAGAAGGATGATGATGATGATGATCATGATGGTGATGGTGATCACGATTATATTTTTTTATTATACTAATGACGATATAACAGCGGTATTGATGCCCGTACTGATGACAATGATGATAATAATGACCTCCCACCCCATTCCATTTCCAACAGAACTCTCCCTTGTGGATTAACTTAAAACAATTTTCCAATTTCCCACAGGCATTATTGCTCCACGAAGCGACACGACACGAAGATATCTGTGACGAACAACGTTTGGCGATGAATATTCAACGCCGACATCCTTTGCGAATACCGCAGACGTCATGAATATTCAACACCACTCATCTTGATGAACACCAAAGACCTCATGAATATTCAAGTCGCATTCTTATTAATATTCAACACCAATCATCTTGATGAAAACCAAAGACCTAATGAATATTCAACCCCATTCTCATTAATATTCAACAGCAGTGCTCTTGTTGCTACAACGTGCACCACGAGCGAAGAAGCTGCAGAAAATACATCATAAATTATCTGGCCACACACCGTTATACGCCGAGGCCAAGAAAATGCAGTCGATAACACTTCATATCCAGGGTTGCCTCTAGGGCTTAGCTCAAGAGGAGTAATCTTCGTCTTCCTCCTCTACTTCTTCTTTCTCCCGTTCTAAAATTGATACCATGCCTTACCATGCCTAACATGGATAGATAGATAGGCAGATAGATGACAGACAGACAGACAGACATTATGATAGACAGACAGACAGACAGGCATAATCATAGATAGATAGATAGATAAAGAGATAGTGAGACAGACACAGACAGACAGACAGACATTATGATAGACAGGCAGACAGACAGACATTATGATAGATAGACAGACAGACAGACAGGCATAATCATAGATAGATAGATAGATAGATAGATAGATAGATAGATAGATAGATAGATAGATAGATAGATAGATAGATAGATAGATAGATAGATAGATAGATAGATAGATAGATAGATAGATAGATAGATAGATAGATAGATAGATAGATAGATAGATAGATAGATAGATAGATAGATAGATAGATAGATAGATAGATAGATAGATAGATAGATAGATAGATAGATAGATAGATAGATAGATAGATAGATAGATAGATAGATAGATAAAGAGATAGTGAGACAGACACAGACAGACAGGCAGGCAGGCAGACAGGCAGACAGTTATCCTTCGCCTATTATTTTAACCAGACCGCTTCATACCTTACGTTACCTCATCATACGCAACGTTAAGTTACGTTCGCTTACCTTACATGAAAACATAAAGCAGGTGGCAAAAGAACAAAGCACTGGACATAGATGAGACTCTTCTCCCCCCACAGGATCCAGGGTTAAAGGTCAGCGGATGAGCAACCTGGATGACTGGGCGTTAAGATCAAAGAGGCCGACGGAGCAAAGGTAAGACCAAGTGCCATCATCTCGAACCTGTGATCAGCCCTTCAAAAGATGAGACACCATCCTCAGATTAACAGTAATGTCTGATGACAGCACGTATTAATGTGGCTAAAAGTAAAAGAACAGCTGTCCCTTAAGTCAACCCTGAAAGGGCGTTAGCGACTTCATTTTCTTAGCATCGGCATATGACGACACGATACTCAGATTAACAGTAATGTCTGATGAAGGAAGATATTAGTGTGGCTAAAAGAACAGCTGTCTCTTAAGTCAACCCTGAGAAGGCGCTAGCGACTTCATTTTCTTAGCCTCGGCATATGACTACGAGTGGCCTCCTAGCTTATCTTCCCACGAGCAGTGCACTGTCCATGTACTCATTTTACGGTAAGATTCGCTAGAGGGGGCGAGTGGAGAAGAAATCTGGAAACATCTTTCTGCGCACTAGCGGGATTCGAACCCCAACCCATGAGTAGTATCGTTGTCAGTGAGGAAGACGGTTGTTCTCGTGATACGTCCCTCACAACCGTAATCGTAATCTCGAAATTTCTAGAGCGCTACCTAAACGCTAAGCGCAGGGCACAAGCTTATTCACGAGCGCTGCGTCAAGTCCGTGGGGTTGTCCAACGATGCCACGTCAAGAACCAAGTTCGGTTGCCAGAAGACCAGAGAGAGAAGGGGAGAGGAGGCTAGGGTGGGTTGGGTTGAAGCTGAGAGAAATGGGAAGACTGATCAGGGTGGGATTTCTTGAAAAGATGAGATAAGGTCACAACTCCAAGACCACATTCTGAGACACACACACAGACAGACACACACAGACACACAGACAGGCACACACACAGACAGACATATACAGACACACACAAACACACACAGGGTCCGTACATGAGGACTTTAAATGGCGTGACACCCATTCAAACGGGGGCAGTGGTGGTGAAGGATCTCACCCAATCAATTCATTGAAACGAACAGAGTCGAGGTCACACGGCCGCTACAGAAAAAACGTCTACACTTACATTCACACAGAAGCAGACAGAAATGCCTGCTATATACCAGACATTTGAAGTTCACCACAACGAAACAAGGGAAACTGAACCGTGGCCTTCTTGCTGATCAGAAATGTCTGATAATATTTAACGACGCCTTCATAACAAGATGATAGGCGTGCCACTGATCAACAATCGAATCCCAAACCTTAAAATAGGCAGCGACTCTCCCGACTAACCGATAAATTGGAATCATTCGTGTAGTCTCTTTAATCCTGACCCCAATCTGAACCCTTAACCAGCGAAACTGAAGTCGTTCTTCGCCACCTGCAAATTGGAATCCTTCACTCACGCACTCACACACTGACGCCACTCCTCTGCTTTGTTCTTCTGCCCCATAAACACCGATTCCTTTTGCTCAGTTCTGACGGTCAAAAATTAAGTCCGATGATTCACTAACCTCTGTCCCTGTAGTGTGTCTGCCTGTCTGTCCATCCGTCCCTCTGTATGTCTGTCCGTCTCTATTCCTGTTTGTCTCTGTCTCTCTGTCTGTCTGTCTGTCAATCCGTCCGTCTGTATGTCTGTCCGTCTCAGTCCCTTTCTAAGGGTGTGCTCGTCTGTCTGTCTGCCTCTGTCTGTCTGTCTGCCTCTGTCCCTTTCTAAGGGTGTGATTGACAGTCTGTCTGTCTGTCTGTCTCTGGCGGTCTGTTTCTGTCTGTCTGTCTTTCTCTCTGTCGGTCTGCTGTCAGTTGTAAATCAGAACATCATGAATGTTTACACACGATTCACATGTAGTCATATTCGAACCTCTCAGGTAGGTTTGGTACATTTCCATACGTCATTGAAAATTGCAGGCAGGCAGGCAGGCAGGCAGGCAGGCAGGCAGGCAGGCAGGCAGGCAGGCAGGCAGGCAGGCAGGCAGGCAGGCAGGCAGGCAGGCAGGCAGGCAGGCAGGCAGGCAGGCAGGCAGGCAGGCAGGCACACAGACACACAGACACACAAACAAATAGTAAGACGACAGACAGACACACACATAAACAGTAAGACACACAGACACACACAAATAGTAAGACAGACAGGCAGGCAGGCACTCAAGCAGGCAGACAGAGACACACACAGACACACACAGACACACACAAATAGTAAAACAGAGATACACACACACAAATAGACAGACAGACACAGAGACAGACAGGCAGTCACACAGAGAGACAGACAGAGAGACAGACAGACACCTGCAAATAAAATTAAAAGTGGCACCCACCGGTTCTGACAACGAATATTCGTCTGCGTTGTCCGTTGAACAGTTCAGCGGCGGCGGTAGCTGCCATCGTAACAAGGCATCGGCTGCTCCGTGTCTGAGTGTGTGTGTGTCTCTTTCCGTCTCTGTCTCTGTCTCTCTCTCTATCTCTCTTTATATGTCTGTCTGTCTGTCTCTCTTTATATGTCCGTCAGTCTCTCTCTCTTTATATGTCTGTCTGTCTGCCCGTCAGTCTGCCTGTCTGTCTGTCTCCCTTTCACTGCTCTCTGCCAGTCGGTATGTCTCTCTCGTTTTCTCTCTCTCTCTCTTTTTCTTCTCTGTCTGTCTGTCTCTCTCTGTCTGCCTCTGTTTCTCTCTGTGTATCTCTCCCCGTCTGTATTTCTGTCTGCCTCTCTCTCCCCGTCTGTCTTTCTGTCTGTCTCTTTCTTCTCACTCTCCCTGTCTCTGCCTCTGTCTGTCTGTCTGCCTGTCTGTCTCTGCTTCTATGCACTTCAGTACGCGTTACTACGCCACCGACGACGACGTCGTTGACGAATAAGCGGCCATCCGACAGACTTGCCTGAGCACTCTAACCGATCGGGCAACTACACGTCCTCCAATTCCCGATCCACAGCGCGACTGCAAACGCTTCCCGCTCGAAGCCGAGTCCCTAAGGCCGCTCCATCGCTCCATCAACCACCACCGGAATAACCAGCACTTGCAGCGGCAGCACCAGCAGCCGATATCAGCCTCCCGTCGACCTGGCATCGCTGCCACCTCCGTTGCTATGGCAACCGTGGAAAGGGCGTTCCGCCGACGACGGAAATCGCGTCGTCATGGAGACGGTCGCTGCCATGACGACCGTTTTCCGGTCGATAAGGACGACGCTGAGCTGCTTAGCGGTAGGGCTACGGCGCGGCTGTGGAAAGGGCACAGGTTCAGATCCTTGGTAAAGAAATATGGCAACACCACAACTGTAGAGATGAACAGCCGTCCTTGAGAGGCATGAACTGTCAGCGACTTCATTTTTCTTAGCCTCGGCATATAAGGGCGTGTGGCCGGTCCTCTGCCTCGCCGTCTGATCTTCCCACTGACAGTGTACGGTCAGTGTATTCACTATAGCTCCCCTTCCCTTCCCTCCCCTCCCCTATCCTCTTCTGTCCTATCCTCTCCTTTCGCCTCTCCTTCTTGTTCTTCTCCTCCTTCTTCACTTCCTCTTCTTCTTCCTCCTTATCCTCTTTTCTTCCTCCTCCTCTTCCTCCTGCTCCTCCTATTCCTCTCCCCCTCCTCCTCTTCTACATCCTCCTCCTCCTCCTCTTCTACCTCCTCCTCCTGCTCCTTCTCCTATTCCTTTCCTTCTTCTCCTCTTCTATGTCCTCCTCCTCCTTCTCCTCTTCTATCTCCTCCTCCTCCTATTCCCCTCCTTCTCCTCCTCTTCTACCTCCGCCTCCTGCTCCTTCTCCTATTCCTCTCCTTCTTCTCTTCTTCCTCCTCTTTCTTCCTCTTCCTCTTCCTCCTGCTCGTCCTCCTCCTCCTATTCCTCTCCTTCTTCTCTTCCTCCTCCTCTTCTGCCTCCTCCTAGTCCTTCTCCTCCTCCTTCTCCTATTCCTCCTTTTCATCGTCCAGGCCCGCTTCTCAACCAGTCCATCACCGACCTGCTCACAGAAGGTCATAAACATTGCCGTCCCGACAAGATTTCTCTTCTTTCAAAGACAAATAAATCGTTGAAGACGCATGAAGCTTCTGCCTCGACGGCTCTTTACACCAAATCATCGACACATCGACGAATAAACCTCCAGACTAGACGAAGCGCCCGGCCTCGGTGCTTACCATAAACACTCTTCCCATAGCGTTTATAAAAACTCCGTCGGCCTCACGGGAACAAACAAACGTTGAAGCCGGCTCCGTAATGTAAGCGGATATCGCTCGCGGTGCGTTTTAGAAAGCTTACGGCGTATGCCTGAATATTTATACGAGGCGTTTTCTTTATAAATTTTCTTTTCTTTTTATGATTTATAATCTTCTATTTTTATTAGTTATTTAGTTTCTTTAACCTTTTTAATTTTTTTATATTTTATAATATGTTTATTTATATTATATATATACACGTTATTTACATATTATTATATTTTATATTTCAATTTTTTATTTATATATATTTTTTCTTTTCTTTTAAAATGTTTATAATTTTATTCATATAAAAAATATATTTTTCTTTAAATACTATTACATTTTATATGTAATATTTTTATATTCTTATCTTAATTTGTGTTCTTTTTCCTTTTTCACATATTTAATAAACAAGGCATCAATTTTTTATATGGAATATTAGAAAAAACGGAAAAAAAACAGCGTTTTAGCAAATCTTCTACAATACGCCCTGTGTATGTGAGTAAGTAAGCACTTGCTCGTCGAAGCTCAATATGAAACCCAAGTTGGCTCACTTGAAGAGACTAATTGGAACCCACACTACACCGAAAAACCTCACTCTTACAAGTAATGTGCCCACCTCACTCTTACAAGTAATGTCCCCTAAAAGCAGAGAAAAATGTGGCGGAAATGCTCACAGACAATCCGAGTGTTAAACTGTTTCTATCAACACAAATTGGCTAATTGGTATAAAAGGTTACTTAATTTAGAGGTCACAGCGACTGTTCTCTTACCAGACACTTACGCCTACAAGCCTTTTAGCTACATCAGTGTCTGGTATTTGCAGACATGTTTTAGGAAATGCCATAATTATGTCCAGATTGCAGTATCCATTGTTCAAAATAAAGACATCTTGTAGTCGTCAGAACCGTTAACGCCGGCCGTGCCTCGCGTATTAACGAGTCGACTGGATATGCAATCTTTCGATTAGAAGTAGTTTCCATTGTTTAACGACATCTTACGGCTGCCAGGGCCGTTGATGCCGACCTTAGCTTAAGCTCAAGGATTACGCTAATCTTCAGCTGTAGATTAGCAGTATTAGTTCCAGTGTTTAACGGCATCTTATGGCATCAAAGGCCGTTGACGTGGCCCTCCACCTTTAGCCAGGCTTGGGACTGGCACCACCCGATTAAAGGCAGTGGCGGAGTTCAGCTGTCGATTAGCAGTGGTAGTTCCTCAGTTTAACGACAGCTTATGGTATCAAAAGGCCGTTGCCGTCGCCCTCCTCCCCTTATCCAGGCTTGGGACTAGCACTACCCCCAAACAAAGCAGTAGCGTAGTTCAACGAACGCTACTGATGAATATATAGCATATATCGAACGCGTTTAAAAGGTGTCTAAATCTATCACTGCATGAGCCAGCTTTTAAACAACTTCTTCGGGCTGCCAGCGTTGCTAACATCGATCATACAAACAGAATAAGATATCGATAGTAGTTCCTCAGTTTAACGACAGCTTATGACATCAAAGGCCGTTGCCGTCGCCCTCCTCCTTTATCCAGGCTTGGGACTGGCACTACCCCCAAACAAAGCAGTGGCGGAGATATCGATAAAATGCAGTTAACGAATATATAACGCGTGTTGACAGCGTTTTAAAGGTGTCTAAATTAGCATGGTATGCTCCATTGTTTAACGACATCTTGCGGCTGTCAGGATCGCTAATAACCATTTCAACGATTCACGTAGTAGTTCCTCAGTTTAACGACAGCTTATGGTATCAAAGGCCGTTGCCGTCGCCCTCCTCCTTTATCCACGCTTGGGACTGGCACTACCCCCATACAAGGCAGTGGCGAGTTAAACAATTGTCAATCAATATATGTATATATAGTTTATTAGGCAACGTTTTTAAAGGTGTATAATTCCAACTGTTTATTTCATGTTTGGCGACATCTTGTGGCTGCCAGGGCCGTTGACGTCCCTCCTTCCGTTTTTCTCTACAATCTCTCCCTTTCAAAACCAATAATTCACCCGCTGGCCGCCTACCCCACCAACCTGATTCTCGTAATCTGTCTTCCTAGCCTCGTCATCGACTGAAATTTTACATCTGTTAAAATCGCTTCCAAACAAACAGAAAGACTGTGCATATGTCCTTGTTCCAATCGTTAATCTCTCTTCTCCACCGGTAATTTCCCCTCCTTATCAAGCACTCTCGTTACCCCACTTCTCGAGAAACCATCACTTCATAAACAAATCCTATCGAATTAACAACTTTCTCTCTGAACTGATTGAACGACTCTATAGAATCTCATGTTCTCAAATCACTTCACTGGCTTAAAATACCTGACTGAATTGAGTACCAAGTCCTATTACTTACCTATAACACACTTCAATCCTCCAAATCCTATCTTCATCATTTATTTACAATCCAATCACTCCGTCCAACCCGCTCCTCTTCTGCCCTAACAGAAGGTTTGTCAAAGATTAGGTGAAATCCAGTTAGATATCCAGACGTCTGAAAGCCAGTAAGAAATAGACAATTTTGAGGTCTTTCTTGAAGAAAGAAAAAATTCGAGCTTCGGAGAAACATTGCCAATCGGTTCAATTGCTTATAAATGGCATCGGCGTGGAATCCACGAAAGCCCACGACAGCTATGCAACGCAGTTCTTCCAAAAGACCCTCCCTCAGTGTTTACCTGCGCACCTGTATTAGCTTTAACGTCGCTGTCATCGACCTTACATTGGAAGGAACCACCGAATTTTTTTATTTCCAAAGTTTATCTTTTGGCTACAGTAGCCGGTAACTATCGGATAATAATGCAGCCGATTAATTAATATATTGCATTAAAGGTGTCTAATCGCATCATTGCATTACCTATTGTTTAACAACATCTTGTGGCTTACAAAAGCCGTTGTCGACGACCTTACTCTACGTTACGTGAGTCCCATTGAGCCACTTAACACCAAACGCAACCGATGACTCTTATAACTCTTATAACCTGTTTGATTACGTTTCAAAGGTGTCTAATCACAGTATCGCATTATCCACTTGTTTTGTCGTCGTCAACCTTAATTAAGGTGTCCAAAATGACATCAGATACTCGATGTCTTCCAACGTTCCGGCTACATCAATATCTGCTGCTTACGGAGTTTAGTTTTAACAGTGATCGCGACCTTAAATAATAGAAATTTAATAGAAAAGGTACAGCAAAATATATTAATATAAACAGTCACTAGATGGCAGCATTTTACAAGTCTCCCGTCACCAATACATGAACTGTGTACAACCCGCAGCATTAACTCACAACTTACTCGCTAGAGGCCGCCAGCTGTAACCTATTCGCCCACAAATCGGGCGCACTCAATATCAGTTCCGGAAGCACGAGATTTCTACAGCGCCCAACGAAAGCCACGTCGCGGGGACCAGCTCATTGACAGGCGCTCAGTCAAAACAAAATCGATAGGCAAGAGTTCGTTTCCAGGTCAAGTCAGGCAGACAGCTACGGTGGGTGGTGTTTAAGCCGTTCGGAGTACAACTAGAGAACGCTCGGTGCAAACACGGATCTCACTTGGAACACACGTAAACAACATTAATACATCGCCCCAAATGCCTCGTCTGAGCAACGTAACACTTATATGCGACAACGTTATAAATACTACGTAATAATATTACGTTACAAAAACAACGTAACAACACTGTAAAGCTCTGTAACAACAATGAAACGTAACATAATATCGTACTGGCTCGGCTAGCTACATTGGTTAACGCGTACGACATGATTCCTCTGAGCGTGAGGATGCCGGTTCGCATACATCGAGTGGCTTATTTCAGAGATTTAAATCTCGGGCTAGCACGGTCCGTACACGGGGACCCTGAACGGCGTGGCGCCCATTCAAACGAGCAACGGTGGTGAAGGATCTCACCCGATAAATTCATTGAAAAATGAGCAGGGTTGAGGCCATATGGTCGCTGAAGAAAACCGTGTACATGTTTGTATGTAGGGTAAAGTAACGTAACGACGTGACTTACCATTGTCGTGTTGGTCTCGTGACTGAGCCTTGGATTTCTTGTCTCTTTTTGATGAACTCCTCCTGGAAACTACACAAGACAGCACGGCTCTGAGTAAGTAAGTAAGTAAGTAAGTAAGTAACCAAGCAGTAAGTAAGTAAGTAAGAAGTAAGTAAGCAAGCAGTAAGTAAGTAAGAAGTAAGTAAGTAAGAAGTAAGCAAGCAGTAGGTATGTAAGTAAGTAAGTAAGAGGTAAGTAAGTAAGTAAGTAAGTAAGAAGTAAGTAAGTAAGCAGTAAGTAAGAAGTAAGTAAGAAGTAAGTAAGAAAGTAAGTAAGAAGTAAGCAAGCAGTAGGTATGTAAGTAAGTAAGAAGTAGGTAAGTAAGTAAGAAGTAAGTAAGCAGTAAGTAAGTAAGTAAGAAGTAAGAAAGAAGTAAGTAAGAAGTAAGTAAGTAAGACAGACATTTCCTGCTATTCTCATCACTCTCGCTAGCAAGGACTGCCTTTAACAAGTTCACAAAGCGTACATACTACTCAAATTAAGGGCAAAGCTGTTTTAACTCTTAACCTGTCTGCATGATTCACGTGTATCAATTCGCCCAAATCCAATCTAAATCTAATCTTTGATAGATAGCACTGGCATATTAATGCAAACGATCAGAAGAGAATATCATATACACACATACATACATACTTACATAAATATATAATATATACTTAAACATGCACATACACATACATGCATATGCATAAATTCACACATACATACATACATATATACATACATACATATATACATACATACATACATACACATACATACACATGCATAAATCCACACATACATACATACATATGCATAAATCCACACATACATACATACATACATATATACACACATACATGCATACATACACACACATACATACATACATATATACACACATACATACATATATACACACATACATGCATACATATATACATACATACATACATATATACACACATACATGCATACATACACACACATGCATACCACCACCATCCCCACTATACGAGGAATAGCATATAAATCAGACCATGCTTCTCTTCAAAAGGCACTTCTTTGGCACTTTCGTAACTCGACGAGTCATCCGGTTCTGAACCAATCTTCAAGGTTGTCGTCTGCTCGCTGTCCCTGCTACTCCCCTCCGCCTCCTACACTCAACAAAAACACAAACAAAAAACGAATTGCAAAAGTCAATGGCGGCAATTATACAGGCTCAAGGTACCTAAGTAAGTAAGTAAGTAATGCATTTGTTAACACGCCATATGTCCATCGACTGAGCGAGGAATCGTAGGCGAAACTACGCAGTAACCGACTCAGAGGAGGAAGTGCTAAACCACACTCCCATCCTCGATAGTAGAATAAAGGGGGGGCGCTCATTCCCGCTTCTTTCTGTCGTTAAGCCAGACTGTAATTGTAATTATTAACTTCTAATGCGCCGGTGTCTAATGCACAAGACATCAAACCGGTGGTGCATCAAAGCCAAACCTGCAATCAGGTCCGTATCAGAACGCATTTCCTTTGCAAGCACATTGTGGCATTAGATTTCAAGAAAGACATGCTTGTAAATGTTTTTAAACGCACTTTGCTTAATACAGTTCAGTCTAGAAGCTTTGCCTTTGTTGAACCTAATAGCTTGAATCGCTTTTCCCGAGAGCTGCGGCTTGAGTTCCTCAGTTTGTCCCTTCCGCAGTTTCGCAAGCGCCTAAAGTCTGTATTATTTGACAGTGGTCTCACTGGTTTGGGTCGGGAGCGCTTCTGATGAGTCTATTCTTGAAGTGGCGCTTTATAAATGTCAGATTACAATTACAATCAGTTATTATTATTGTTAATTATAAACTTCTATGGCGCCGGTCTCTACTGCAAAAGGCATCAACCGATGGCGCACCAAAACCAAGCCGCAATCAGGTCAATTACCCAGAATGTCAGTCCACTGCGACACAGAGGCAGGCTATGGTTGATAAGCCAACTGAAAAAGGGAAGTCTAAAGTCGAGAACGAAATGGCAAAAGAGACTGGGCGCTACGCACAGATGCAGGAAGAGAATTCCAAAATTTAGGTAATCGTAATCCCAAGATTTCTACAGCGCCCAACGAAAGCCGCGCCGCGGGGACCAGCTTATTCACAGGCGCTCAGTCAAAACAAAATCGATAGGCAAAAGGGTTCGGTTCCGGGTCAAGATCCAAGAGTCAGGCAGAGAGAGACAGCGTGGCAGCTACGGTGGGTGATGTTTGGGGCTGGAGAGCAGAGGCAGATAAGAGGAAGAAGGGGTGTCAGGATAGGATCTGTGGAAAAGGAATGTTTTCAGTTTTGAGTGAAAGGCCGAAGCAGAAATTGCAAGCGGTGGAGCATTGGTGAGTTTGTATGATGGGTCCGAAAACTGTCGCAGTTTTGGGGGGAGTTTATTCCAAAGTGGTGGGGCAGCAAGCCCAGAGTACTTTCGCCTGACCATGCGCTGAGCGGTAAGTAAGAGCCGGCAACTGCACGAAGACGGTCGCTGTTAAATTTATTCAACAGCTACACGTACCGGTGATATATCTGGCGATCTGGGAACAGCGGTAGGTATAAACAGGCCGCTATATTTACACAGAATTAGCATCGTTAGACGCTATTGTACCCCAAATCGAGCGCCAACTTCTAAATCCGAGGGGTATTTACTATTAATATCTACTTAACACTAATATCTACTTAATATTAATATCTACTTAATATTAATATCTACTTAATATTAACATCTAATTAATATCTACTTAATATTAATATTTACTTGATATTAATATTTACTTGATATTAATATTTACTTGATATTAATATTTACTTGATATTAATATTTACTTGATATTAATATTTACTTAATATTAAGTGTTTTGGGCGGGAGGACTGGCTGGAGGATTGGTGGGTGGACTGCAACGGTGGATTTAGCCATAGGCGTGAGGGAGGGCGGTTCGCCCCACATGCGCCCCTCTTAGTTATATTCTGGCGCCCCTTACACCAGAGCCGTGCATGGTGGACTACCAGAATTTGGCGGCCCTCTAGAAAAGCTCTAGGCCCCCACGCAAGCAATTCTGGAGTCACCACTGGTGGGACGTTGGACTGATTGGTCGGCAAGAAGTGTGAATAAGCATAAGTGAGCGAGTAAGAAAGGGATGGACTGGAGGCAGACAAGTAAGTGAGTAAGCCAGTGCAGCGCTTCCCAATCACGAAGAAATGGTTCCGCCAAATTTATCACATTAATTAGAAAGATTTCTTATGGGAGTAAATGTATTTCAGCCATTGTAAATGAAAACTAGACATTATGATCGTAAGATTTGTTTTATATTCTCATTTATTAAATCTTATGATACAGATATTCAAGTCTCATTTAAATCTAAATTTTAAATCTAAAGTTCTAAAATCTTTCAAAACTATCAGAACTATTATATTTTTAAAAGTCATAACAAAAACACTAGCTTTTTAAAGGGCAATAGCGTCATAGAATTGGCTAAAATGCATTTCATCATCATCATCATGATCCATGGGCCGAGAGCCCGTAGGTGTTCACTGCATGCATTGTCACTTGTCTCCACAGTTCCCGATCTTGTGCTGTTCTTATCAAGGCGTGCAAGTCTTGCTTACACCAATCCCTTATATCATCTGTCCACTCCCTATTAGGTCTTCCTCGTCTCCCATTTCCGTCCATAATTCCCATCATCACGCTTTTTATTTTTCTACTGTCATCCATCCTGCATATATGTCCAAACAAGCGTAATTTCCTTCTCATTAAAATGCATTTAACACGATTTAAAAACATATCTTAGAAATTTAGGAAATTTTAGGTGCTCGAAAAAGCGGAATAATTAATAAACTGGGCACCGGTCCTGCTGCAGTGGGAAAATTCCTGCCGGTCCGTGACACTGAGAAGTTTTGAGAAGCGTTGAGAAAGTGAGCAATCGAGTAAGTATGAAAGGCTGGATGGATGAGCAGAGAAAATGGGCAAAGTGAGTCAACTGGGTTCGAAACCTGTTCCGAGGTGAATTGCGAGAAGTGATGACCCATCGCTGACGTCGTCTGCAGGACGCAGAACCTCTGGCGCCACCTGGCGGTTAACAGAATCAGCAGACTCGGGTTGCTCGACGGACCAACGTCTACAACACGCACAACATCAACAACGCCACTGAAAACATTAATAGATATTAATATTAAGTATACATTAATATTTAAGTAGATATTAATATTAAGTATACATTAATATTTAAGTAGATATTAATATTAAGTAGATATTATTTATTAAGTAGATATTAATATTGACACTGAAAACACAGCAATCGCGCGCTAGTTCGGTAAACTGTCCCTTCTGGTGGAAATTCTCTGCTACTCCTTTTTTCTCTCTCTCCCCTGCCTCCCACTCCAAGGTAGGTAGTTTCAGCTCAACGACGCTGTGCCTTAACGAAGACGATTAGCGTCGCCTTCCTCCTTTACCCAGGTTCAGGACTGGCCCCACCCGAACGCGGCAGTGGCGGAGTTTCCCCCTCCGCCTAACTTCACTAAATGGACCGACCGCGTGTGACTGTACCAAATGGATCAGGTACCACATATACGTATCGTAGTATATATATAATATATAAAAATATATATGTATATATATACCTACTATGACTGTATATCCGTGGTAACTGGTCCATTTAGTATATATATATACATACACATATATATATACTAAATGACTAAATGGACGTCGGTCACATATATATATATATATATATATATATATATATATATATATATATATATATATATATATATATATATATATATATATATATATATATATATATATATATAGCAACAACGTGAATCCGTGGTCTCCGGTCAGTTTAGTACACCCGAAGGTGTCTATATATACATATATATATATGACTGTAAATAACTGTAGAAGTTCATTGCCACTTAGGATGCTATAAAAAAATTTGTCGTTATACTATATCACAAATCAACAAAGAATTGGCCTATTAATAGCCGCATAGATGTGTGGGCAATTCTCCGTATGCTTTCGGTGTCTGGTCAAGAGCTTTGGAATTACTTTTTGACGTTCTGTCGGTTCTTCATTGTCATTCAGACTTTTGACCAGTATGGGTAATCTATTAATTACCTAATTAATTAGCTTTGTAGCTAATCGTAATTAATTAGCAACCAAAATTTTACTAATTCTAATGAAAAACTTGTCTAATTCTAAATAATTTGTCATAATTAGCCTCATAATTACCTTGTCTAAATATTTCCTTACTTCCTTTATCATGGCTGCTTTCATTGTAATCAATAAATATCAACCAATATTTCGAGTCTTTGGTAATTCTGTGACATGCGTGAAGGAAACTAATTTGTTTCCCTTTTATTCAGGCAGCCGTGGTCGTTTTAGTTTTAAGATGTCAATTTAAAAAGAATTGTCTTTAGTTGTGACACATTTTTATGAAAAATTTAAATACATAAACGAATCTGAAGTAAAGCGAAATTAACTGGAAATTGTAAAAAAATGTTCGGAGTATTGCAGCAAGCTGAATTCCAACACATGACGTCCAATTTTGTTAGCCAGGCAAAGGCATGTCTTCGCTCTTTGATAAGTTATTCCCTAAATTTGAGTTTGGTCATCATTCGAAATATATGCATAATAGATTGCATGCTAAACTAGTAAACCAAATTTCTGTGTCGTTTAGTATTCTGATGTCAAGAACTAATTCTAGCCTAACTTCTGGTTTCTCGATTCTGTAACATTTCGACTGGGCTGCTTCAGTGGATTGCGATTTTTGACGATAGTTTCACTTGGAAGGATGCCCTGCGCATTGTGTGATAACGGCGCTATAGAAGTCATTAGATTCGATTAGATCCAAAACCAGGGTCAGACTTAACCTCAGTCCTAAGGCAACGGCTTCACACGATAAATTTCAAACGTTTGCTCAAATGCTAATCAACCTATTAGCTGTTCTCGGCTACTTATTTGCAATGCTAATGTTGAGCTAGATGGCGAAATGCCTAGTACGGCTGTCTGTGTTTTCTTTCACGCTGTTCAACTCTGAACTTAAGACTCGTCTGTTTCAACTTGCTTACGCACCCTCTCTCGACTCTGCAGGTTCCCTGACCTATCAGAGTTCGACTGAACTTCGACAGACAGACAGACAGACACACACACACACATTCACACAGACACACACACAGACACACAGGCAGACATACACACACAGACAGGCAGCACAGGCAGACAGACAACAGATATTACTCACACTGGTCTGTCGTTCTCTCTTCCTATATTCACGACACCATAAACATCTTTCCTGCCTAACTGGCATCTCGCTGCACTCTGTGGTTGACTTTTCAGAACGGCGACCGTGGCATGTTTCAGCTACCTCACATTATATGACATTACATTATATGACCTTACATTATATGACCTTACATTATATGACATTACATATTATGGCTGCACATTATATGACATTACATTATATGGCCTCACATTATATGACATAACATTATGGCGTCACATTATATGACATTACATTATATGTTTGCTGATGTTTCACTGCTACTGTTGGCCTGTTGTTGTTGATGCCTTGATGGTGTTGCACTGCTACTGTTGTCTATTGACTGTTGTTCTTGACCTAATGTTCTTAGTAATGTCATAATATGTGGGGACATACAAGGTAATGTCATATAATGTGAGGTCATATAATGTCATATAATGTGATGCCATAATATGTAATGGCATATTATGTGAGGTCATATAATGTAATGTCATATAATGTGATGCCATAATATGTAATGGCATATTATGTGAGGTCATATAATGTAATGTCATATAATGTGATGCCATAATATGTAATGTCATATGATGTGTAAGGTCATGTAAAGTCAGGTCAACAACAAAAAGGATAGGTGCAACAGGACAACAGCTGTACAGAATAACAGCAGGGCAACAAACAGTACAACAGCTGAAACCGGCTAAATACAACAAGACAACAGCAAAGCAACAAAAAGGATAAGTACAACAGGACAACAGGTGGGCAGAACAACAATAGCTACCCAGAAGAACAACATCCTCACGACAACAACTTACTTATGCAACCAAGTAGGCAAAAACAAGTCCAAAAAATATTCCACAGGCCAGTTTCGTCAGCTAATTAAAACTTCTGCTGCCGGATAATTAATGTTAAATACAGAGAAATGTTCCGCAGTCGCGTGACTGGGTTCACAAAGGGGTCAACATACAACCCCCACGCCGATAACTTTTTATTTCTAGCCGATACAAGCCCACACTCTTGATTTTATTGCCATAAGCCTGACTCATTTGTGTATGATTTTTGCATGTACTCTAATCTCTGCTGAAATCAGACACTAGGGTGTTGAGAATGGCCATGGCAGACTAATAATATTGTGGTTGAGACATTTATTTAATTATACGTCGTATATACATACATACATACATACATACATACATGTACATACATACGTCATATATACGTTATACATATATGCATTCATACTCCAGAGTAGAGTGCCTCTACTTTTGTGGTTGAGTGTCATTTTGTACGTCTGTCTTTGTGGTTGAGTGTCATTCTGTATGTCTGTCTTTGTGGTTGAGTGTCATTCTGTATGTCTGTCTGTGTGGTTGAGTGTCATTCTGTATGTCTGTCTTTGTGGTTGAGTGTCATTCTGTATGTCTGTCTTTGTGGTTGAGTGTCATTCTGTATGTCTGTCTTTGTGGTTGAGTGTCATTCTCTAAATCCAGACAGCGGCGGTTCAAATCCACCCCAAGGGGTAGAAAGATATCTCGATGTCTGTACCACTAGTTGCTCCATAGCGAACTTGGCTATAAAATGAGTACATCGACTGCACACTGTCGGTGGTAAGATCAGGCGGCGAGGGAGATGGCTCACCTGCCCTCATAAGCCGAGGCTAAGAAAATGAAGTCGCTAACACGTCATACCCAAGGCTGTCGCTCAGGATTAACTTAAGGGACTGTTCTTCATTACCAGACATTTTATGTTCAAGATACGTCTGTGTATGTTGAACAAAAGGTGTCTAATACTTGAAGACACTGTTTGAAGACAGTTTATAACAGCGTGGTCGCATCAGTGTCTGATTGTCGGATACCGTCGCAAAGTCCTAACTCCAGCCGATTTACATCTGTAGGTATTCTGAACACACTGGTATCTGGTGTATGCAGACATTACTTGTAAAAGGCGTGCCCGTATTAATATATGCCGCGAGCGAAAGTCAGTTCCCTCCCACGATTACCAGACAATTGTTTTCCATAAGCGCTCTGTCCGCACTAGTATCCGTTATTGGCAGACGCAATTTGATATAATATATCCTGTATAATTTCCGCAATTGGCCTAACGACACAACAACATTTAACCTCATTTATAGGATAAACAAAGATAATCAGAGCAAAAGCTTCAAGGGTAAAACTGTAGTCTGTGTGATCTGCCATAACGAACAGCACATGACAAATTTAAATACTAGAATTTGAGAGCAAATTAAATGCTCCAGTAAGTCATTTAATTCCATATTCTCCATAACAATTTCAACGGTCCAATTAGGCTTCTAAGTCCATATTCTCCACGACAATTTTAAATGGTCCAATAAGTCATTTAATTCTATATTCTTCATGACAATTTTAAATCGTCTCTCTCTATCTCTGTCTCCAGTGCTTCGTAGGACTTGCCGTTTATTTCCCAGCTTACGCCGGTACCAAATTCTACTGCTTGGTGACAGAGGCACGGTGAGCGCAAACAACTTGCCCAGGGTCGTTACACGGAGTCGAACCCGCAACCGCATGATCATTAACCAAACGCGTTACCGATAGATCACTGTGCCGCAGAAGTGATTTAAGTTGCTAGAGGTCAACTAGAAGCGAGATAGAGATCAGTAGACAGCTATAGGAAGTATTCAGGCTACATTCCGTTCCAGAGTATCAGTAAGATGAGCAGATAAATAGATTGCCAACGATGCAGTTCAATGACACTATGAAAGCCTCCTCCAACTGTATTACCAAAGCCATCCACTCCTATTTCACAGATCCTATCCTGACACCCCTTCTTCCTCTTATCTCTCTCCTCTCCAACCCCAGACACCATCCCCCACAGCTGCCACGCTGTCTCTCCGTCTGACTTTTGGATCTTGACCTGGAACCGGACCCTTTTGCCTATCGATTTTATTTTGACTGAGCGCCTGTGAATAAACTGGTCCCCGCGACGTGGCTTTCGTTGGGCGCTGTAGAAATCTCGGAATTACGATTACGCGGACTTCTAGCCAACAGCACTGGACTCTGTATGCCCAGCTTATGCCACTAACATCATATAGAGCTCTGTAAATCCTGTCCATTGCCCTTGCACAGACGTCCGGTGCACGTATGATGTGTCTGATCAAGAAGAAAAAGAATGAGAAACATCATCGTAAGCCACATCTCTTCAGATCTCTCAGACAGCCATGCTTCAACACCTTCGAGAGGTTCTTCAAGTACACTAAACATACACATACATACATACATTCACACACACATACTAAGACAGCTACATACATACATACACACACATACTAAGACAGCTACATACATACACACACACACATACTAAGACAGCTACATACATACATAAATACATACATACACATATCACAACACGTCAGCATTGGATCAGCAAGGTCGCAGCTGTCCACTTACACAGTCATAGGCAGATACATACACATACACACAAATTCATATACATACACAAAATAAATTTACAAGCATACACATGCATACATACATACATACATATGCATACATGCTCGCATACACACACATACATACACAGTCATAGGCACATACATACACATATACACAAATAAATTCATACACATACACAAAAGCAGTGTAGACATACATACATACACATGCACACATACAGACAAACATACATACACACATACATTCATACATATTTACATGCACACAGAATATTTCTGCTCCAAGTTTCAGCCGGATCTTACTCAATCAAGCCCTTCTGCTTGCAGAGTAGATAGGATTGGCCCAGGGCTGCAAGCAGTGCCAATCAAATTAGATATTTCTGCTTTTGCCAACCTATACACAATATCTAGACTTGAACTCTCAACCCTGGATGAGCCTCGGTTAATTGACTGCTAATCGGTCTGGTGACTCTTTCATCCATCATATCTGAGCAACTGAATATATGAACGAACGAATGAATGAACGAAAGAACGGATGAATGAATGAATGAACAAATGAATGAATGAATGAAAGAACAAATGAATGAATGAATGAAAGAACGCCTTTTAAAGAACTTGCATACTTCAAGAAACCGGTACACTTTGTGAGGTCTTTAAAAGGCGCTATATAAATCGCCATATACAAATAAACATACATACACACTTCCATCCATTTATACATACATCCGTTTATTCATACATACATACATACATACAAATATACATATATATATATATACACACATAAACATACATACATAATCATACATATCTACATACCAGTGCATACACAAATAGATACATACACTCATACTTCCACCCATCCATCAACACATACATACACAAACATGCACACATACAGACACACACAAAGACACATCTATACATACATATCGTCGGTTCAAACATTGAAAGTTCTGGACTGTGACATGGAATTGAACCCGGGCCACAGAGGCGAAAGGCCGAGGTGTTACCAGTCAGCCGCTTAACCTGTTCCAGATGGAAGGATTTCTTTTGGTCGAATCATTTCTCCATTTCCAGGTAACGGAAGACGAACGGATGTGAATGGAATGGAAGCAAAAATTCAGCCACCGCGGCTGCCTAATGCCAACGGAATTCACCGGCAGTGAAGACGTATCCTATGGTACAGCATGATAAAGTAAGGTCTGGTACCACCCACACGCCTATAGGTAAATCCCATCTCTTACTACTACTGCTACTACTACTACTACTACCACTGCTACTACTACCACTACTACTACTACCACTACTACTACTACTACTACTACTACTACTAACAGATACATAAGAAGGTTTTCAAGCGCTTGCGGAAAAGATGGAAAGAGAGACTAAGAAATTCCTGGCATAGGTCATTAGGAAGCCCATTCCAAAAAGCGGGACCAACCATAGCAAAACTCCTACGCTCACCTTTTCAAGAAATCCCACCCTTATCAGTCTTCTCATTTCTCTCAGCTTGAACATAACCCATCCTAATAGCTCCTCCCCCCTACTTTCTCTGGTCTTCGGACAACAGGACTTGAATCTTGACATGGCATCTTTGGACGACCCCACGGACTTGACGCAGCGCTCGTGAATAAGCTGGTGCCCTGAGTTTAGGACTTGGTTCTTCACATGGCATTTTTGGACAAACCCACGGACATGACGCAGCGCTCGTGAATAAGCTGGTCTTTGGACAACCCAACGGACTTGACGCAGCGCTCGCGAATAAGCTGATGCCTTGCGCTTAGGACTTAATTCTTGACATGGCATCTTTGGACAACCCCACGGACTTGACGCAGCGCTCGCAAATAGACTGGTTGTGCCCTGCGCTTAGCTTTTAAGTAGCACTATAGAAATTTCGAGTTTACGATTACGATTAAAGTAGCGTAAGTTAAAGTTAAGTCCCATGGCTATTTGAGCTTAAGGAAAGGAGATATGGAGATCGCTTGCGCCCGGAAGAACACTGTTGTCTTTCCCGATTATCAGAAGCAGATGGACAACACGCTCCAGCCCCACAATGTTCGTGTTGTCTTTACAACCCGGAGCAACAAACAATGGACTCGACCGACTGATGCACTCAAAATTGAACAAATGTGTTTTTCCTAGATTTCGGAAATTTCCGAGACGGCACCAACGTTCTGAGAATTCGTGCAATGTAAATATGGTCCCACACCAGACACATTGATCGCATGTGGGTGCAGTCAGCAACTATCTGCTCGTGCACAGCACCCTTTTAAAGGCCTCAGCCGTACTACGACTCTCTATAAATCGTCTTATTATTATTATTATTATTATTATTATTATTATTATTATTGTTACTGCCATTATTATTTATGCAATCATTTTCTTGGTTCATTCATTAATTCAGTTGCTCCTGCATTCGTTTATTCAATTAGCTGGTGATTTATTCATTCATTTGTTTGGTTACTCATGCAATCATTCACTCATTTACTTAAGCATTCATCTGCTCATTTATTCACTCATTAATGCATTCATTCACTCATCCATTCATTCACGCATTCATTCGTTCGTTCATGCATTTATTCACTCATTCATTCGTTCGTTCATGCATTTATTCACTCGTGCATTCATTCACTCGTGCATTCATTCACTCGTGCATTCATTCAATGCATTCATTCACCCATTCAGCATTCACTTACGCTTCCACTCATCCACCCATTCATTCATTCTTTCATTCATTCACTCAAGCACATGCATTCACATTAGCCACGTGAGATTCCGGACGTGACCTTTGACACTGCAGCATCACACAGCAGATGCTAGCTTTAGAATTCCGGCCACACAAGTGTCTGTTCTTAACAGACATCATTAGCTTTTAAGAGCGTAAACTCTGGAAGAGAAGCGACGAGAAGCGAAGACCATCACGCGCCCCACAGACCATGTTCCAAAGCCATTTGCACGGGGCCATGTAGATCTAAATGCTAGAATCTATATTCAGAACTACTTGACTGGATTCTTCACTGCTGGAACTCAAATCCTTGCCCCCTGTCCCCCCACCGTCCAAGTTCCAGGCAAAACACGTATGCCCTTATCAATCGACTGATCTAAAGGGTTAAAAGCAGGCCACATCCGTTCACTGACCTAAAGGGTTAAACACATATAACACATCAGTTGATTGAGCTAAAGGGTTAAACACACCGCACATTAGTCGAATGACCTAAAGGGTTAAACACATACCACACATCAGCTGACCTAAATATCATACAAGAATTAATGATCTAACAAATTTAAATGCCTAGAATTAAAATTTAAATCCGGTAGAATGAATCAAAAAAGTTGAAGATAAATATGACATGAGTTAATCGTCATACATGGCACTAAATCACTCAATATTCTCTATCTCTCTCTGTCTGTCTCCCTCTGTTGCTGACTCTCTTGTCTGTCTGTCTGTCTGTCTCCCTCTGTTGCTGACTCTCTTGTCTGTCTGTCTCCCTCTGTTGCTGACTCTCTTGTCTGTCTGTCTGTCTCCCTCTGTTGCTGACTCTCTTGTCTGTCTGTCTGTCTGTCTGTCTGTCTCCCTCTGTTGCTGACTCTCTTGTCTGTCTGTCTGTCTACATCTGTTGCTGACTCTCTTGTCTGTCTGTCTCCCTCTGTTGCTGACTCTCTTGTCTGTCTGTCTGTCTCCCTCTGTTGCTGACTCTCTTGTCTGTCTGTCTGTCTGTCTGTCTGTCTGTCTCCCTCTGTTGCTGACTCTCTTGTCTGTCTGTCTGTCTCCCTCTGTTGCTGACTCTCTTGTCTGTCTGTCTCCCTCTGTTGCTGACTCTCTTGTCTGTCTGTCTCCCTCTGTTGCTGACTCTCTTGTCTGTCTGTCTGTCTCCCTCTGTTGCTGACTCTCTTGTCTGTCTGTCTGTCTCCCTCTGTTGCTGACTCTCTTGTCTGTCTGTCTGTCTCCCTCTGTTGCTGACTCTCTTGTCTGTCTGTCTCCCTCTGTTGCTGACTCTCTTGTCTGTCTGTCTGTCTGTCTGTCTGTCTGTCTATCTCTGTCTCTATCTCTGACTCTGTCTGTCTGGTCTCTTTGAGAACTATGGCAATCCAATCAAGTGGACCGATCCCTCCACAGGGCTGGAAATCGACCATCCTGCTTAATCACATGTAAGCGGATTCGATCCCCAGACCCGCAAACAAATGTGAACCCAACTGTACAATCTGTCAGCCGAACTATAATGACCCCGCCCATACAATAATTACTGTGATTAATTACATAAAGGTCACGTCACAAGCGAAAATCATATATGCAAAAATATATAATGGCTCACGCATATATATATATATATATATAATTAGCATATATATATAGATAAGACTACATATACATATATATATATATATAAATTCTATGCATATAAATGAGTATATATATATACAACTTACATGCATACACATGGTTACATATATAAACAGCATACACATTTATAAATAGATATATATATATGAGATAAACATATACATATATAAACATGTAGGTATGTATATATATAAATTACATGCATACCTGTGTATGTGCATATACTGCATTGGTATGTATACATACATAAATTATATAATTACAAGCATATATGTATATATATATGGATTTAATACGTGCAAATATCTATCGAATATTGTAAATGAATATGTTTGTGCATATCGGTTGAATAATACATTGGATATATATCCATGTATACGGGCATTATGTATATATATAGTAGCATATATACACATATCCATACATATATATACATGTATATGGGTATGTATGTCTGTCTTAGTGGTTGAGTGTCATTCTACATGTATGCAAATATGTATATAGTAAATTGTAAGATAAATATGAAAATAATGGTCACTTATCTCCCGTATCAGTTTTATTCAGAGTATCATAGCTTCTGTTTGCAAGTTTACATCTATGTAACTATGCGTGTGTGTGTGTGTAGGCGTGTATGTGCGTATGTATGTGTGTGGCACTGGAGATACATCCCTTATGCATGTATATTCGTAAATATATATACATATATATATATATGTATATGGGCTTGAGACCTTGTATGCATATATATATATATATATGCACAAACACTTAAATGTACATCCATGTAAATTCATGTGTGTTTATAGATATATATATATATATATATATATGGATATGGGCTTGAGACCTTGTATATATATATGCACAATCGCAATTACACGTACATCGCTTATGCATGTATATTCGTGTGTATATATATATGGGCTTGATACCTAGTATATATATATACACACATGCACAAGCACTTAAATGTACATCACTTATCCAAGTATATTCGTAAATATATATATATGGATATGGACTTGAGACCTTGTATATATGTATATATATATATGTGTATATATATATATATATATATATATATATATATATATATAAACATAGATACCCGAAGTCCGAAGACCAACCAGACCGTAGAGAATCGAGATCAGAGGGCATATGCAGGGAAAGGGGGTATGATGGCAGAGGGCAATGGCCTCTCAGGGGCCACGGGGCAGAGGGAGGAGAGAGCCCTTGGTTTAAGTACAGTTGTCTTCTCCTTCAAGGGCCATTCGCCTCCACTCCCACTGTTAATGACCCATGCTTCTGGTAACGACAGACAGACAGACAGACAAAGACAGACAGACAGACAGACATACAGACAAAGACAGACAAAGAGAGAGAGGCATGAACATACATATAAATAAGGTACAGATACATATATATACATATATATATATATATATGTATATATATATATATATATATATATATATATATATATAGAGAGAGAGAGAGAGGCATGTACGTGTGTGTGTGTGTGTGTGTGTGTGTGTGTGTGTAAGGTAGAGATATACTTGCATACACGTAAATATTTAGAGAGATGTAAGGAGAGGCACAGACAGAGAGCCATAGATAAACAGACTCGCAGGCGGGCAAGCAAGCATTCAGACATGTGCATGCACAGAAAGCAGCCAGGTAGACAGACACAGCTGTTGGATGCTGCTGCTGCTGCTGCTGCTGCTGAAGACGATGGACGATGAAGATAATGACGGTGCTAGTGACGATCTCTAACCCAACAGTAATGGAAAGCACTCGACTAAGCTGGCTGGCAATGAACCTCAAACTTTCAGATCTCCTTATTTGGAGCTCCAGGTTGAAGACTGAAGCAGCAGATAGACAGACAGACAAACAGACAGACAGACAAACAGACACGCAAACAGACAGACAGACACACAAACAGACAGACAGAAACACAAACAGACAGACAGATAGAAACACAAACAGACAGACAGAAACACAAACAGACAGACACACAAACAGATGCACACATAGACAGACACACAAACAGATGCACAAACAAACAGACATACAGACAAACAGACACACACAGACAGACACACAAACAGACAGACACACAGACAGACACAGACTGACACAGATACCATAACCCTAAAGACCAAGCCCAGGATTAGGACGAGGACGAAAATTGACGACTTGGGGCAACGATGTCACGGGTAAAAAATACCTAGAAGACACGGGCTAAGAATGAAGTGAATTAAAGACGACTTGGGATGATGGGCCAGATAGGAGGACTAGGGCCAAAGAAGAGGACTAGGACCACAGAGGAGGACTAGGGCCATAGCCAAGGACTTGGGCCAGAGAGGAGGACTATGGCCAAAAAGGAGGACATGGGCCAAAGAGGAGGATATGGGCCAAAGAGGAGGATATGGGCCAAAGAAGAGGATATGGGCCAAAAAGAAGGACATGGGCCAAAGAGGAGGATATGGGCCAAAGAGGAGGATATGGGCCAAAGAGGAAGACTATAGGGCCAGAGAGAAAGGACTTGGGCCAAAGAAGAGGACTTGGGCCAAAGAAGAGGACTAGGACCACAGAGGAGGACTAGGGCCACAGAGGACTAGGACTATAGAGGAGGACTAGGGCCACAGAGGACTAGGACTATAGAGGAGGACTAAGACCCTAGCGAAGGACCTGGGCCAGAGAGGAGGACTAAGGCCAAAAAGGAGGACAAGGGCCAGAGAGAACGAGTAGGCCCAAAGAGGAGGACTTAACCAGATACGAGTTGGTTCGTATCATAATTCATTCGGGTTAGCCCACAACATCAGTTGGTAGGCAAACCCCTCGTTCCAAGAATTCAACGTATTTCGAACCTTAACCAAGAACCGCGTAAATTACGCATGCGCCGAAGGCCGTTACTCAGCCCTTGCTACTTAGGCTTACATGCTGTAGCTCGTTAAAAATCGTCGATGATCGGTCTACCCACTCGCCAAAACAAACCGTTAACACGAGAGATCTGATAAAGACCGACATCGAGAATACTTAATCGTTTCAGATCTGCAACTGGTGAAGGTTCTTTTAAGACATAAATGCCCGTATCTGTAACTGGTGAAGGTTCTTAAGACATAAATGCCCGTATACATGTATACATATATATATATATTCAGTGTATTATTCAACCGATATACATACCATATTCATTTACAATAACAGATACGTATACTTTTTATACCCATACATACACATGCTTGTAATTATATAATTTATGTATGTATGTATACATACCAATGTAGTATATGCACATATACATGAATGCATGCAATTGATTTATATACATATACATACTTACATACCTGTTTATATATGTATATGTTTATCTTATATATATGTAGGTATATAAGTGTATGGTATTACATATATATATAACAATGTGTATGCATGTAGTTTATATATATATATATATATATATATATATATATATATATATATATATATATATATATATATATATATATATATATATATATACATACCCATTTATGTGCATAGAATTTGTGTGTTTGCGAGTGTGTGTGTGTGTGTGTGTGTGTGTGTGTGAAGGTTCTTAAGACGGTTCTTTGCCAGCAACAAAGAGTTCTCAGCCAATGAAAGCCAACAAAACTCAAGTACAGGCGTCTTAGGCTACTTTCAACTGCAGAACCGGATGCTGGGGGATCGATGTCAACAAAGTACGGTCTTCTTAGACTGTACGTGAGGTTTGTTGACACTGGTGCCCTGATATCCGGTTTTGCAGTTCGACACTTTTTTAAAAAAAGTGATGCCCTCGTAATGGACTGGCAAGAGCAGACGATACTAATAAGGGCAAAAGACAAAGAAAACTCACTGATGACGATGGCACTGACAAAGATGATGATGAAGATGATGATTCAACTGATGATGTCAGAGTTGATGATGATGATACTGACGATGATGCTGATGATGATGATTCAACTGATGATGATGATTCAGCTGATGATGATGATGATAATGACGATGATGATGATTCAACTGATGATGATGATGATAATGACGATGATGATGATTCAACTGATGACGGCAGAGTAGATGATGATGATGATGATGATGATGATGATGATGCCAATGATAAAGGAAGTGGCAATGAAAATGATGATTCAACTGATTATGGCAGAGTACCATCAAAGTACCTGATAACAGTTCTTGATCAGAGTACTCAATCAGAGTACTAACAGTACTATCAGAAAGAGTATATACACAAAAGATAGTCATTTAACTATGCTAAAAAAAAACAGAAAATTTACATTTACACTACACCCGGGCTCAACTGTAAATGTAATGTAATAAACTGAAATGTAATAATAAGGGCACAATAAGTATCAAGCTAGTTCAAGAGCACGGTTAAAGGTAAGTGGCTGCTAACTTTTTCAACGTTTAACCCATTTAATGCCACAACCGCACATTTACAACACCACTTCATGTATGTTTAATGTTCTCAGTAAGCTTCAGTATGATCAGGTGGCTGTAGGGTTAAAATAAAAAGCAGCCAATGCCTCTTCTCATAAAGAATTTTCCATTTTCCCATTTACCAGTTTGAGGTTCAAGCTTCCTGTGTTTAGAATATTTTGAATAATAAAAGTTATATAATACACAATATCAAGTTAGAGTCTAGACAACCAATCACTCTGTGCTCTACCACTGATCTAAACGGATCCAAAGATGATCAATCCATATACCCACACACAGCCATTTTTCCATCCACACCAACAAACTCCACAATCTATACAAAACCAAACCCAATCCGTTATCTATTCACCAATCCACACCCCATTTTGACAGGCAAAAATCAAAACCCCACAAACCAACTCATTCACCCACTTATCAATGCGGTTAAACATTTTTACCTAAAAACTACCCACAATCCGTTTCTACAAATAGTTAATCATTTGCATTACCTACCAGTTTAAACACAACCAACAACACTGTCACACTGATGTATCCGGCTGTTAATATTAAGGAGCTACTCGCAGCTCTACAATTTCCCGGATGGTTTACAGTCACCAGTGACCTCCGAAGTTTTCCTCAACACGCTGTGTCATGGGCAAAACCGAATGACAATTGACAAAAGGAATGATGCTAACGAACATACACCTGTGCCGGAAAACAAAGCCTAAAATTCCACCGCTAAAGTAAACTTATGGCCGATTTCGCTACACGATCGTGCGCCACATGAAGCGATTCAACAGAAATATTAGCCCCTGCGGTGTATAAATGGTTTGTTTTTATTATTTAAATGCATACAATTATGCCCCACTCACCCAAGACTTTCATCCACCCCTCTACCCGCTGCGGCGTTAAGTCGTCTTCAGCGCTTGGGATTGCTTCGGATTCAAAGGCCTCCATGGTGATTCAATCAAGTGATTGGAAAATCAGAGTTGTTAATACATAATTTTATAAGATTTTTACTATTATTGTTATTTTTATATAATCATATCCAACATTCTGACTGTCTCCCGACCAAGCTAGGTAATCATACTAACGCTGCTACATATTTACATAGATTCCTCACTACATGACGAAATTAGTTCAGCTTAACGCGCTACGGTGCGACTGAACGATGAGCAGGCGCTGTATTACAAATAACAATACCTTGTTTTGCATTTATTTTATTACCAAATATCTTATCGAACAGTTTAATATGGTAAAAGTTTTGTTACTTCATTATTTCTAGCGTTACATAAATTTATTTTACTGTAAATAATACAGGGTAAACAAACACTCGTTATTAAATAATGTGTAGTATCTATACGTATAGTATATCTTTGTTCAATGCGCCAGAGGATGAAATCGCACCGCGTGAGGTAAGAAATTGCTTCAACAAAAGTAACAGCCATTCAACAAAGTTACAATTTCTGACTACACCCAGTACCATTTTCCTTTCTCAGGTTAATGGTCTAGAAAATAATCGCTCTTTGGGCAATTTGCTTTAATTAGTGCTATCCTGTAGGATGCTGAAACAATTTGTTCTGATTTATGAAATGTCGAGCAATTATGCAGAACTAGTTAATTATAACCCAGACAAAGGCAGCTTATTAACAAAGAACTGTTTGTAAACGTTCTTGTGTATCTGCGCTTTCGTCGAAATGTAAATGTACCGTATGGCCTCGACCCTGTTCATTTTTCAATAAATTAATCGGTCGATATCCTTTACCAGCGCTGCCACTTTGAATGGGCGCCACGCCATTTAAGGTCCCCGTGTCCGGACTGTGCTAGTCAGAGATTAAAATCTCTTAAATAAGCCACTATCGGTATGCGAAACGGCATCCTTGCGCACAGAGGCCCACTGACGTACGCGTCAACAGGGTATTAACTTTCATTTTCAAGTCAAGTGAGGAAGATTCAAATGGGTACAGGAAGCCACCCATTAACTCTCACCCTCCCACGGACTTCAAACAAAGGTCACCGAGTTCAGACACGGGTCAACAAGTTCAAAAAACGATCAATTCATGTTCGGAACCTTTATTTACAATCCAGAAAACTTTGCTGAAACTTTCTCATCCACAGCCAACAACTTCAGCGAATTTTGCCGATTATTTTCACCCTTGTGATCAACATTGTTAGTAATGCACACATACAATTAAATATAAGCGTAATAGTATATGTAAGTATGTAATATAATAATGTATGTATACACAAATATGTACTTGTGCACACATTTTTTAATACGGTGCCACCGGTAGGGAAGTTTAATAATAATAATAATAATAATAATAATAATAATAATAATAATAATAATAACAATAATAATAAATGATTATCTTTAAACAAGAAAAGAAAAAATAATAATACTAATAACAATCTTATAATTATCTAAATAATTATTGCTAAATATTATGTAAGGTCGACTTAGTGGTCCTGGCAGCCACAAGATTCTTATAATAATTAATAAATAATAATAATTAATAATAATAATAATAATAACAATAATAATAGTAACACAGGCGGGATCACTTCCACTTTAGGTAAATCAAAACAATAATAATAAATATTATTACTGTAATTATTTTAAAAGACAATTTCGACCTATCAGTTTACTTTGGTAATACGACTGCAACAGCCATGACATTGACAGTTGTCACGACTGTCAAGTTCTGACGTCTGACACGCCGTGTTTGACTTAGCCTTAGTACTCGGCCAACAAGACCTGAGGGTACGTGTGGATCTTAACAATTATGTAGCACCTTTTTTGAACTACTATGGGCTTTCTAAAGACTGAATAACCATCCGTTAGATCTGCATTCAAACGGCACAACCATTTTGTGGTGTAACGTAAATCACATTTTACGTTACATTACTCGTAGATAAGCCTGCCTTACACCCTTGTGAGCCCACATATAAACACAAAATTGCAACTCAAATGTTTTGGCAAGCTGTAAACAGACGACTACCACAGACAAGGCCAAATGAACAGGTCACTAACACCAGAGGGGATCCAGGTTTTGAAGTTGGGGGGTGTTGAAATGGCGTCAATGTTACCTGCAAAAATGTTACCTATAGAAACTCATCAAATAGATTATATGAACAAAACAATGACTTAATAACTCTGTTCAGCTTGCATTTTCAAACTGTCCTTAAAACACACCCGATCAGTTAGACAGTCATATGTGAAGCACTTTAGAGAACTTAAAAAGTGCTATATAAAGTATTTTGATGCATACATACTTACATACATATATACACGACCACAGCAATCGATACTCTAAACCCTAGACCACCCAAATAAAGACAACTGAACAAGAACAACTGCAGAGACCGTTAAAAGGCATCGACTGCCATGATTACGTATATATGTACAATCATATAGCGCCTTTTAAAGACCTCACAAAGGCACTGACAGTGCTTAATTACATTACAACATTCAGAATTAAAATTACTTCCAAGTGCCAGATACGCGGCTACCTGTTTGGCCTCAAATCCTATCTTTCCCCTTATCTCACTTTCCGGTTCAATTCCAAACACCATCCACCGTAGCCATCCAACTGTCTATCTGACTCTTGGATCTTGACCTGGAACCGAACCCTTCCTGCCCATCGATTCTGTTTTGACTGAGCACCTGTGAATAAGCTGGCTCCTTAACTTTTGTTGGGCACTGTAGAAATCTCGAGTTTACGATTACGATTACAGCTACATGAAAAATTGTATTCAGCCCTTCAGTTTGATTTCGAGCATCGCTCCGGAGCGATCTGCAAATTCAACGTTGCTTACCAAGCCAAAATAAAATCAGCAAAACTCAGAAATCTTTTGCTATTTTAAAATCACACAGATTGATCGTAATGATTTATTTACATTATGGTAGAGTGCTTCGCATATGCCCTAGAAATACGATAGAAAAAGCACAGCCGTATCACTGGCACTGCCAAAATCTGTAAACAGGATTTCACATTTACTAATATTCTCATATACAGCAACAGATCGATGTAAGATTACATTACATTACACCACATATACATGGCATTCCTGGTTTAAACATGTGCTCGGTATTTAGGTAATTAGCCAGGCAATCCCACCCTGATACGCTGAATCTACTGCCTTCCCATTTCTCTCAGCTTAACCACAACCCACTCTAATATCTGCTCTTTCCCCTCTCTCTCTGGTCTTCTGGCAACCGGACTTGGTTCTTGACATGGCATCTTTAGACAACCCCACTGACTTGACGCAGCGCTCGTGAATAAGCTGGTGCCCTGCGCTTAGCTTTTCAGTAGCGCTTTATAAATGTGGATATTACAATTAGATCAGTTGATTGGCAAGTAACTGATGTCTAGAATCCGTCCAGCAAACGCGTTCGTATGCTCAGCACTTTGCATAATCGCTTAACAGAAATCAAGGGAAATGGTTGTACGTTTGCTTAAACAAGACTGCCCAGCATGATTTAACATATACATGACTGCTATTCAGATAAAAATCATGCATGCCTTTTCCTAGACACCACCAGCAACTGTGGGACAGCCACGATGGATTTTCCAGCAAGACAAGGCAACAATGACTCGAATTCCGCTCCTAGATGACCTAGCTATTCCATGCAGGTCTCATAGTATAATAACAAACAGTCGATTTTATAGATGTCAAGCTGAGGTTCAAATTCTTGGTGACATAAATCCACACCGTTGACCACTTTGCTAATAAGACACCAAACAGAAATTTGGTCGGCGTTAGGTAGAACTGTCCAGTGCTGAAACGCTACTGTATTTATCCCTTGCTCGGACTTGTTAGCATGAACACATTAAACGGGCCAGCGTCTGTTACACTGAGGAAATTAGAAATGGCTCAAATCGCTAAATTTCAGTTACTAGTTCTTGGGTTTTCGTTGGTTTCAGACGAGGATGAAGAACTTTCGAAGTCCATGTGAACGGAGGCGGTGGATTCTTCGGACATGAAATCTGCGTTTTTGCTGTCGGAAGACCTCGACTCTATTGAACTGTCAGCAGGATAGTTCCGTAAGTTCGACGACACATCATTCGTTGTTGAATCGCGATCTGACTTTTGATCAGTCGTGGAGATGTCTCCAGCGAGATCATTTACTGTCTGTGAAGAAGGCATGGTGAATTCTGCAGGTGGTTCTTCGTCTCTGCGGCCGTCATCAACCGGCCTCCATTCTTGACTGTGGACGCTGGAAGCAAATATGGAATTGTCAGTGTCTGCGAAGTGTGTTTCGAAAGGCGCGTTGTGCATCTGCTCAGCTGCGTTTTCACCCAACTGTGCACCAGAAGGGTCAGTAAATAGGTTGGTTCGTTCGTTGTCTGTCGCTTCGTTTTGAGATGTTGTCTCTTCTTGATATGTGGCGCCTAAAATCTCTTCCTCCCAGTAACTCTTGACCAAATTCGTACCATCATCGGCTTCGTTTGAAGCTGTTTCCTGGTCCTGCACCGTCTCAGGGGCTTCGTGATCAATTTCTTCGCGATCGTGCACAACATGATCTTCATGATCAATCGTGAATATCTGATCTTTGTACTGCAAAGTGTGTTTGTCCAACTCAGTTGAGGGCGATTCTTGAAGTTCTAGTTCCCCGGTATCTCGACTTATACCATCGCCATCGTGATTTTCTTCACGGGAGGTGGGTTCTTCGTAAAAAGAATCGAGAACTTTGTTGTTCTCATTGTATTCGTTGAGCTCAGAAGACGACTCTTGACCTTCTGGGGTCTCCAAATCGAGGACACTGATCTGAGCAGTCGATGTTAATTCCTCAGAATCCATGCCAGAAGATTCTTCGTCCGCTTTAAAAGACCCCAAAGTATCGGACTCCCATCGGAAGTCGCCTTCGATGTTTCCCACCAGCCCATCTCCGGCTTCCCCTTCGGAACTTTCCGCTTCACCAGTTGGCTCCACTCTCCAGTGATTCTCTTGCAATTTCCACGTCAAACCACCCGACTCAACCACAACCCGTCCACCGGAAGGGTCCTCGACGCTCGCCCCATCATCGGCCGCTGCATCGTCATCACAGACCGTGACGACGTCACGGTCTGCTGCACTTGATCCTTCCTCACTCGATTCGAATTGTACGTTGATCTGGCGCTTGATTTCGTCCAAGCGATCTTCACCGTTGAGACGGTATCCATTCAGGAACAGCAAACTGCCATCCTTACCATCACAGTTCGAAGCCTCCTCTTCCTGTGTCATCATCCCTTGGGGCGTGAATGGCCCTGTCGTGACCACTACTTCCACCGGGGAATCAGACGTCTCTGCAGAAGACGCCACCATCAGCTCCTTCACAAGAACACCCAGCTGGTCTTCGACGAATTTGCTAACGAATTTCCTAAGTACCTGAGATTCCGACGCGGTCGCGTCGTTTCCCGAGACAGTTATCTTCACCCGGACGCCATCGGATGAAGGGTCCTCGCTTTCTTCGTCTGGTGAGTTCGTCTCGCCGCTTTTCTCTTTTACAAGCACATCCGGAACAGCCGGAAACGGCGCCAGGGAGCATTTCTCCGACAATACCAACCGATCGTTGAGACCATTGATCAGAGTCTCCGTGTGGACGCCGTACCCCATTCTCCCGCTCGTGAAGACGCTCTCAGTCAGCCGGGCGAGCGCGTCCATCACCTGGTTGAGCTCCTTCAGCTCGCCAAGGTTCGTGCATTCCATCAGCAGCAGGAGGAACTCAGTGAAGACGACTCTGACGAGCTGCTGGCCTTGCTCTTCGTTCAACATCTCCATCTGGACGCGGTCCGTTTTGTCCTCCGGCATCCGAATCACGCGCACCTGGAAAGCCCCGCTGAGTCTCGCCTCCTGTTTGTCGCGGCTCCTGTGCTTGATGAACGGCGCTAGCGTTTCGAGGCGGATATTCCGAAGCAGAACGAAGATCAGCTCCTTCAAGGCATTTTCCATCTCCGATTCAGACGCACCATCAGAGCCATTCGTGGAGTCTGTAGAGATGTCGTCCTTCTTGTTCTCCGAATCGGCGCTTGCTCCTGAGCCGCCGATGACGCCTGTTGGAGGTTCCACGGCTAAACTACGACTCTTGTAGCTCAGGTACTGAAGCAGGACATCATCTAAAGACAAGAACCATGCATGTAGCTCCTACATCATAATTCGTGTAGCTCCTATAGAACAATAAACACAGCCCCAACAGAAGCTTATCAAGTAACTTTACTTCATTTATAATATAAATATAATATATAATATAAATATATAAAAATATAAATCTTTGCTCAGTCCCTTGATCTGATTTACCACAAGCAGCTGGCATAAAATAGTCTGTGGTGTAGCCAATCCTCGGCACAAGGACGGTTGAAAACAAGACAAATCTAGATCTAAATCTTCAAAATATCTCAGCACTACAGAAAAAACAGCTTATTCACAAATGCTATGCGAAATCAAGTCAAAACAAGCCAAGCTGTGTGGTCAGTTTCAAGTGATTTGACCAGAGAAGAGCCACACGTGGACAAGAATGAGAGTTGACAAGTTGACAAGTCCGACCTGCACCTGATGAATTTCGCACTATACACGGCCTGGAGACATGCCTAGAACAGACACACAGCTGGCATTTTTTTGGAAAACAGCAACACCCCATAGCAGGGCAGACCACAGATGATGATAGAAAAAAGAGCGCTTTGAGAAGTACACAAGAACACAGAGAAAGTGCCATAAAAATGATTAACTAATCATAAATCATGATCTTACATGATGATAAATAGAAAAGCAAACGAATTGTCCATTTCAAAAGAACTGCAGATGAAAAAGCAACAGAAGAACAAAATCTGATAACAATAATAATAATAATAATATACAGTAATACCGGAGATGGTAGAGAAACAGGTTACCTTTTTCAACGTTTATCTATAACATTACAGCGTTTCAATGCAGTCGCCTTCCACAGTACATTTGTGGTGCCGAATCCAGACGAGGATTAGCCATTCCAGAATCCCTCTCTCTTTTTCTCCGGAAATTTTTGAACAACCAAGGGATTATACTTACCTTGGTAAAAAAAAATAATAATAAAAACAATAATAATAATAATAATAACAATAACAACAACAACAATAATATATAATAATAATAATAATCATAAGTCTGCCGGTACACAACACCGCCAATCAACAACGTACCAGACTTCTTGAATCTTTCGCTGACGTATACAACAAGGTAGGGGTTGTTGACGAGGGACTCCTGAAGGACCTTGGCCTCCGAATGGAAGAGGAAGACAAGTGGAATGATAATGTCGGACTTTCCGTCGCCGGACATGGAGAAGAGAGGTGAAGAGTCGGCACTCGACTGCGAGTTGTTATCTACGAAACAGACGCTACATTAACTCACTGTGTTATCTTTAAAATTAACATGCAACTCTCAGGTAAATAATAATAATAGTAGTAGTAGTAATAATAATAGCAATAATAACAATAATAATATAATAATTATAATAATAATCATAATAATAATCATAATAGTAATAATAATTAATAATAATAATATAATAATAATAATATAATAATAATCATCATAATAATAATCATAATAACTATAATGATAATCATAATAATAATATAATATAGTAATAATTATAATAATAATCATAATAATAATAATCATCATCATAATAATAATCATAACAGTTTTTATTTTGTTTTTTTTTAGCACTAACAGTTTTTTATTTTTGTTTTTTTAGCACCCCAAGGTACATATGATCCCTCAGGACTTTAAAACTTATTATAACAATATATAATATTAATAATAATCATAATAATAATAACTTCTAAACTTCTAATGCATCGGTGTCTATTGCACAAGGCATCAACTGATGGCGCACCAAAACCAAGCCACAATCAGGTCGATATCCAGAAGGTCAGTCCGCACAACAGAGAGGCACCCTATGGTGGATAAGCAATTTGAAACAGGTAAGTTTTAAGTTGAGAACGAAATGACAGAAGCGACTGAGCAGAATGGACAGACACAGGGAGGCAATTCCAAAATTTTGGTCCAGCAACCTAACAGTTCTAGTTCTAGGTAGCACCTAACAGTTCTAGTTCTATGTAGCACCTAACAGTTCTAGTTCTAGGTAGCACCTAACAGTTCTAGTTCTAGGTAGCACCTAACAGTTCTAGTTCTAGGTAGCACCTAACAGTTCTAGTTCTAGGTAGCACCTAACAGTTCTAGTCCTAGGTAGCACCTAACAATTCTAGTCCTAGGTAGCACCTAACAGTTCTAGTTCCAGGTAGCACCTAACAGTTCTAGTTCCAGGTAGCACCTAACAGTTCTAGTTCTAGGTAGCACCTAACAGTTCTAGTTCCAGGTAGCACCTAACAGTTCTAGTCCTAGGTAGCACCCAACAGTTCTAGTTCCAGGTAGCACCTAACAGTTCTAGTTCCAGGTAGCACCTAACAGTTCTAGTTCTAGGTAGCACCTAACAATTCTAGTTCTAGGTATGATATCCAAAATTTAGGTCTGCTGTAAGCACCATGTTAACTGATCCTGTCATCTACAAACTAAAGACGTCAAGAAATTCTAAGGTTACCTCTTAACAATGCTCATTTTATTATCTAAAAACTCTCGGGGTACCCGTAGAGAAGACATCATGAAAAATCCCTGTCCAAGAAGCCAAAGAGACCAGCAGACAAGCTCTGGTTGATAAGCAACCTGAAAAGACGAGATTAAAAAAGGATTAATCTAAGACCACTAACCAAAGATGATGCCACCAACAGCTCCTGCATTCTGTAGATGTCTGGCCTGCAATGAAAGCACATCAACTTCTTCATCTTAAGTCATTTTAGCCAATTTAGCTTATGACGCCGAGAGTATGGGTTCAAGCCTCCTCCCCTGAAATGATTACTGTGTAGGGACCTTGAGCAACAAGTCTCCAACCACAAACGTCGATGCTCTGACAAGCCTTAACCGTATGACAAGACTGGGGTCTTTGAAATACATACAACTCTCATGTTGTAATTGTAATTGTAAACCGAGATTTATAAAGCACCTCTCAGATGATAAACTCAACAGAGGTGCTTCCGACCCGAAAAAGTAAAATCACTGTTAAACAGTACCGTCTTCGGGTGCCTGCAGAATACTGGTAGGGGGAGATAAAAGGAGCTCAAGTTGCAATTCAAGGTTGATGATGATGATGATGACGACGACGACGAGGATTATGATAATAATAAAAATAATAATAATAACAATAATAATCATAATAATAATAATAACAATAATAAGGAACTTCTAACACCCTCCTGGTGTTATCCATTCTGAAGATGTGTCCAAACAGATTTAATGGAAAGCAAACTAAATCTCTCTGGACACATTTCCACAACGGACAACACCAGGACGATCAAACAAGTGGTGTTTGGAATGAAGGATTGCAGAGGGATCAAAGGCAGATCGAACACAGAATGGCTGGATGACATCAGACGCTGGTGAGGGACGGAAGTGCACAGGTTAAGTCTGTTGGCAACGACAGAGGACTCTGGGTTGTTGGGCCGGGAGCGCCTCTGAGGAGTTTATCTTGAAGTGGTGCTTTATAAAATTTTCAATTAAATTACGTTACATTACAGTGGAAACAGCGGAAAAGTCTGAATGTTGATTCGATGGTTTACCTTATCAACAAACATGCAGTCACCGCGTTCCACCATGACAAACTTGCTGGCCACCTCCGCTTGGTTTGTCAGCGGCTGGCAACCCCGAAGTGGTTCTGCGATCGCCAGTTGTCCTTCGATCTGAAAATTCGATCATGTCATATTAAAGTGCGGTCTTAGATCAGATATGATAAAAAATGTAACAGTTAAATATTTGGAACAGCTGTTAGAGCTAAATTTCCTTTTAAAAGTCAGTGGGTAGAAGTCAAAACAAACAGATAAGTCAACAGATTGGATAAGATCCAAACTCTGTGTTGGAAATCAGCAGATGAGAAACAAAAGCGACAGAAAAGTCTGCAAACATTAAACCACAGTAAAAATGTTTTCATAAAAAACTTCTGTGACAGCAGATTAGCACCAAAAACCTAAAGGGAAGTCAACAGATTTGATCAGGGCCAAGTAACACCACAGCAAACAGATTAGATTAGTTTTTCCAGTGGTAACAAATAATCCTCTCTGAACCTTTTCTCTTTCTACAGACAGCCTATTGGATAAGAAAGCCAGAACAGAACTCGGCTTGTAGCGTGAAGATTACAGGTTCGAGCCTCTTGTAAGACGGCTACTGCATCAGGACCTTGAGCAAGCCCTTCACTCACAGTTGCTCAGCGCCATCAATTGGGGCTTAGTCAATGCAGAAATAATAATAATATAGGGGCAAAGTCAGATGGGACCAAAAATTGTGCCCCACCCAACCATCTCAGGCATTTCCCCCAAACAGTGTGCAACCCAGAGTTGTGTAGTTCCCTTCCTTCTAAACTGTTCTGGTCCAAAACAACTTACACCCGGATGGTTCTTTAGGTTGACTCCAAACTGGGCTGGTCCGGCTTTCAGTACGACGCTTCCAAAGAATGGAGGTGACATCAGTTGCACCACACGAGGCTCCAGAGACGCTAAAGAGCAAACAAAAATTCATTAATAACAAAATGTACACCAAGTAACTGAACGGTACTCAGATAACTAAAAAAGTCACCAGTGGCAGGCTCCCACATATGTAGATTCCCAACCAGACTTGACTGGGGACACAGTGTTAACGAGGCTACGTTGTAACACAGTCATTTCCAAAGCTGGGTTAATTAATGAACCCCACTACATAATATCAGAACAAAGAGTGCCAAAAGAAGCTCCGGCATCCTTAAATAATACAAACATAAACTCTAGAGAAACACGTGGTAAACTAGCACAGACTGGCAAACACAAGGAATAAGTCGCTGGCCTTACCATCAGTCGTCTGTGCCTTTGACAGTTCGATCATTTCTTGCATGAAGAGCAGACCTTCCGCACTGTCTTCTGGTGAGGCCGCCTACAAAACAAACAAAACCAAAGGTTAAAGGTTAAAAAGTTTCCGTTTTTGAAAACAGATTGAAAGCTAGCATTTATTATTATTTATTATTATTGTGACATAGAAACTCACCATGCATTTATCTGATTTGCTTAAACAGTTCATAATGACCCCCAAATGAGGAAAACGTTCGACTTCTCTGACCTCGTTGGACAAGTGGAGCAGCTGGACTCTTCCGTCGCTCATCGTGACGATTCGTATTCCCATTCGGTTCAGTAGGGCAAGCTGGTCCTTGTTTCCAGCCATGAACTCCGTTGCTCGGAGACGCCGCGCCTCGCTGGAGAAACCATGGAAACACACAAATAGCGATACCACGGAAACATAACAACAGCAGTACCAAGGCAACAGCACGATATTGCTCGGAGATGCCGAACCTCACCGCAGAAAAACCATGGAGACATTTTCTGCCCGTCTCAAGATGTTCCTCTTCAGAGTTCTGCAGCGCTTTGTGAGTTGCCTAAAAGGTGCTATAAAAATTTAGTGATACATACATACACTGGAATTATAAGAGAAATTCCCATTCATTCACTCCGCCACTGCCTTGTTTGGGGGTAGTGCCCGTCCCAAGCCTGCATAAAGGAGGAGGGCAATGTCAACAGCCTCTGATGCCATAAGATGTCGTTAAACAGCGGAACAACTACTATTCACAGCAGAAGCACAGACTGTCACGCACCTCGACTTGGGCTTTGGGCAAAGGTTCTCCACCATGTTCTTGAGAGGTGAGCGCAAGTGGTGAGCGAAGTCAATCTTTCCTTTGAACAGGTGGCTCGTACTTGGACAGGTGTTGTGGAAGTCCAATTCTTCTTCGTCGTCGTCATTCCTCTCACTCTCCATCAGTCGCTCCGACTCCTGTTCAAAAAAAAGCCAATCATGCTTCCTCAATCACCCAATCAATCCAACAATCAACAGATTCATTAAAAATTCAGCGATTAATCAACAGACCAAACGACCAAAAATCTACCCATTGATCCGTCAGTCAGTCAATCAATTAATCAATCATTACTGAATGGTCAACCAACCAATCAAGAAGAAAAAGAAGAGGAGCAGCCCCCTTAAGGTAACCACGAGAGGCAACCATAGTTATAAAGTGTCTTTTCTTGGCCTCAGCATACGTGGGCATACGACGGCATATGAGGGCACACGAAGGCAGGCCAGTCCTCTACCTGGTCATCTGATCTTCCCATCTACAGTGTAAGGTTGCTGTACTCATGCTTCGCTAGGGGCACAAGTGGCACAGAAATCTTAAAATATCATTCTGCTCTGGTTTCAATTTGAACCCTGAATCTCTGGGTTGACAGTCCAACATGCTAACTGCTAGGCTATCACACATACCCACCAAACAGCCGATATGTCAATCAATCAATCAATCATTCATTCAATCAATCAATCAGTCATTAATCACAAGAAAGCTTTCATACCAATCAATCAATCAATCAATAAGTAATGCATTTGTTAACACGCCATATATCCATCGACTGAGCGACGAATCGTAGGCAAAATCAATCTGTATTTACAAGCAAGCTTTCATTCTCTATCCGTTGGTTTGAATCCCAATGGCACAAATTCTAACACAACACGATCCGGGATAAGAATCCAAATTTAATCTACCCTTAGAATGAGACCACATCATAACAGGATCTTGTTAAAACACAGTTATTTATATGTCTCGCAAAGGTCGTGCTATCAAGAGCGCTCAGAGAGTTGCTGCTGGTACCGCTGGCAGTTGAGAAACTGTAGGACAGAAAGTGCAGATGCCCACCTCAGTCCTGTTACGCATGTTACTGTGCATGGACAGAAACAGCGGCAGAAGATGTGCTTCTGTCGTAAAGACGTAATCGTCGACGTTTAGAATCAGGTCTTCCTTTTCGGAGAACAGCAGATACAGGTATTTAAACGTCTCCGCCAAAACGTAGGAATCCATCCTCAGAAACAGAAAACACAAAACTGTCAATATATTTGAAATTGTTTATCGAATCACCAACTACCAACAATCTAAATAGATACGACAGTTTCACCTAAAATATTACAAATGGCATCAAAGGGCAATTCAGAAGGGACAAATGTTCCTCTAAAGTATAATTTATATACAGACGGTTAATGCAATACGGCAATGTAAGCTCAAAACTGATTCACAGTCGAGTTTAATTTTATACAAAATAAACCCGAAAACATTTGAAAACATTTAGCTATTATTCCACATCGAATTCTGCATTCAGAGAACGGAACGGATAAGGCTTTAACGATCATAACATAGACAGCAACCAGTTTACACATTAGCAGACAGGCAACATTTGGTGTCAAAGGGAAAATCAAACAGAACAAAACTGTTCAACTGAAAGGCTGCCCAATTGCTGTGCAAGTTGGAAAGTTAAATCACTGTCGCGTCAACTGCAAAATTCAGAGCAAAAATGTCAACATTCCCTTAACTGTGTTTGAGAGGCCCTCCAAAGGTGTTATAAATGTACTCCAACGATTAAAGGTTCAAATGTGCCGAGCAGACTCCGTGTAATAATGACCCTGCAGACTTGGCTTGTCTCTCAAATTGGGATTTACCAACTCTGCACACATACTAAGTGTAAAACATAAATAAATACGTTAATAAATAAACACGAAAATGTCACCATGAAAGATTCCTACTGGGTCTGCCTTATGACTCTATAAATAGAACTCAAATCTGTGTCATCATGGAAGATTGCTACTCGATCTGCCTTTTTATGACTCTATAACCAGAACTCAAATCTCAGTGTCATCATGGAAGATTGCTACTCGATCTGCCTTATGACTCTACATCCAGAACTCAAATCTCAGTTCATCAAGTGAAACAGATCACATGTTGTCAAGTCAAAGCGATATGGCTACTGCGAATTCTTACTGGTCCTCGTGTGTGCCAGTCGTAACGTCCTTTATGGCCGCAAATCCACACGGAACTCTCGCATGACGATCCAGATTTTCGATCACGGACTTCCCGACTTCAAGGTAATACGGATCGCCAGTTGCCTGTTCAAACAAACCATGTCAGAAATAAAAGAACCTCTCAGTGAATCCCGCAAAAGGATTCACATACTATATAAAATGCCAAGGTGCATACATTCAGACAAAATCCAAACCAGGTTGATACATTCCTGGCACTGAATTTGCAAACTCCGGATTTTTCCGGTTGTTTTTACTTATCCTGATGTTAAAAACTGAAGTATAATAAAGTATCATGAAACATCAAGTAAAGTAAGCAAAGTATCCCATATTCCACAAGTGAGACGTAGGGGAGGCGCTCATTTCCTTTCCTTGGCCCTTGAGCCGGCAATGGACGAATCCCAAGGTCTTGGGCACGAGGCCAGAGCATCGCAGAACTTGCCGTTTACTTCCCAGCTTATGTAAAGTAAACTATCCCATATCCCACAAGCGAGACGTAGGGGAGGCGCTCATTTCCTTTCCTTGGCCCTTGAGCCGGCAACGGACGAATCCCAAGGTCCTGGATACGGGGCCAGTGTATGACAGAACTTGCCGTTTACTTCCCAGCTTACGCCGGTATCAAATTCTACTGCTTGGTGACAGAGGCACGGTGTGAGCAAACAACTTGCCCAGGGTCGTTACACGGAGTCGAACCCACAACCGCATGATCATTAACCAAACACTTTACCGATAGACCACTACGTCGCACACAAAGTATAATAAACTGACGAAATAAATATGTTACTTTGTAAATGAAATACGTGGACTCGAGGAATTCCGGCCGCAAAGGATGCTGTGCCCAGTGCACTCGAAAATCAGTCGTAAAAGCCTACACAAACACAGTTTATTGTAATGTAATAACACAGAAGAAATTTCTATACCTCCATCATTCATCATCATCGCCACCACTACCACCGTCATCATCATCATCACCACCACGACTACCACAATCAATACTAACACCACCACCACAATCAATACCACAATCACCACCACCACAATCACCACAATCACCACCACCACACCACCACCACCACCACCATCTCTGCCCACGGGCTCAAAGTTCGTAGCTGTCCACCATAAATTTAATTATTATTTTTGCATTTATTAAGAACCACTATCTAATGACTGAGCATCAACCAGTGATCCTGAGCAAATATGAGTGAAGGACTTGCTCAAGGTCCTAAACGCAGTAACAGAAGCCTTACACATATCCGCACACAGCTCTCACACTTCAAGGGCCTCTGAGCTGTTTACTGAAAACTGTGCTATATAAATTGCACTACTCGGCTTGATTAGGAGTAGGCCAGCATAGCAGTTAATCCGAACTAGATTTTTTACCATTAAAAAATGATTACCTCTGGGAGGAAATTGTGTCTCAGCGTCACTTGGTAGAGCATTTCGTGAATTTCGATGGCCGACTTTAAATCACCCTTCAGTACCTAATAAGCAAAAACACACATCGTAATCATAAACTCAAGATTTCTACAGCGCCCAACGAAAGCTAAGTTACGGGATCCAGCTTATTTACAGGTGCATAGTCAAAACAAAATTGACATGCAACAAGGGTTCAGTTCCAGGAATAGATCCAAGAGTCAGGCAGACAGTGAGACGGCTAATCGGATTCAAAATAATACTTACATGCCTCTATCAAAAGTAGAATTGACAGATACAATACAATATGATACAATATGGGGCATGGTAGCCGAATGGATAGAGTGCTTGGCTTGTAACATGGACAGTATGGGTTCGAGCCTCCACCCCTGAGGCAGTTACAGTGTAGGGACCTTGAGCAAGTCCCTCACTCACAATTGCTTCATGCCTCAGATTCAGATTTACAGACCTTCCTCGCATAATAAATGCAAAACAATAATAATAAAATAATAAATCACCCGTCCTCCAAGGTGTGGAACTTTCCAATCCTCGGAAAATCACCGTTTACAAAAATTGCTGTTCCGGCTGTTTACAAAATTATAAAGACGTGCGAGGCATTTAGAAAGGGTGCATTTTTGTCTGACATTCACACCAGATGGCAGCACTAACCTGGAGTCCAGGCCAGAAGGCAAGAAGCGAATCCATGAAATTGCGTGAGTTCATCTGCGGCCGATGCATGTGAACATCTAACATGAGTGGCCCATTGCTCACGTATTTCATCACGGCCTTGTAGTGCTACAGAAAAAACCAAACACAACTCGTCTGCACGCTTTACTTACTTGTTTATTCTCTGACATTTATGTAGCGCCACTATCTGTATCTAATACACCACGGCTGATTGATACAAGCTGAGCCCGAAAACTTTACACATTAACCGTCTCTGGAGGTAGGACAAGAATCGTGACCTTTTGACAGGGAGTACTGTGGCTTTTTACAGTAAATAGTAACTAGACTTGATTGTCTGACAGTAGATAACATTGAAAAATGCCCCAATTATTATTATTATTATTGTTTTTATTATTATTATTACAAAGATTTTTAACACATACTGCAAATCTGAAGCACAAAAATGCCAGTTTCTGTCCATAAGCATTCAAGTCTCTGTGCTTATCATACATTACTTTGACAAGTTGATCTTTTACAAGTTGACCTTTCACAAGTTGACCTTTCACAAGTTGACCTTTTACAAGTTGACCTTTTACAATTTGACCTTTTACAAGTTGACACTCTGCAGTAAGCAACCCACACGGTGACTGTCCCTGAGATGGCTTTAATCAGCTACGTAAGCACTACACTGTAATACACAAATGACTACTTTACATGACATGCTCTGTTCTAGTAAAGCTTCTTCAACCTACGGATCCAGTTTCCAGATGTCATACCTTATTAAATCTTTCTAGATAGATATCCTTGCCCAGCATGATGTATCCCTTAAGAAGATACTCGTAATATGAATCGATGCCTGCTCCGATACCACTCTCTGCAACAAACATCACAATTTTTATGTAATGTAATAATTGATACAGCATCGTAAGGAACAACTACTTGTAAGAAACAACAAACATCATCATTTGTATGTAATGTAATAATCAATACAGCATCATAAGGAACAACTACTTGTAAGAAACAACAAACATCATCATTTGTATGTAATGTAATAATCAATACAGCATCGTAAGGAACAACTACTTGTAAGAAACAACAAACATCATCATTTGTATGTAATGTAATAATTGATACAGCATCGTAAGGAACAACTACTTGTAAGAAACAACAAACATCATCATTTGTATGTAATGTAATAATCAATACAGCATCGTAAGGAACAACTACTTGTAAGAAACAACAAACATCATCATTTGTATGTAATGTAATAATTGATACAGCATCGTAAGGAACAACTACTTGTAAGAACAACAAACATCATTTATATGTAATGTAATAATTGATACAGCATCGTAAGGAACAACTACTTGTAAGAAACAACAAACATCATCATTTGTATGTAATGTAATAATCAATACAGCATCGTAAGGAACAACTACTTGTAAGAAACAACAAACATCATTATTTGTATGTAATGTAATAATCAATACAGCATCGTAAGGAACAACTACTTGTAAGAAACAACAAACATCATCATTTGTATGTAATGTAATAATCAATACAGCATCGTAAGGAACAACTACTTGTAAGAAACAACAAACATCATCATTTGTATGTAATGTAATAATTGATACAGCATCGTAAGGAACAACTACTTGTAAGAACAACAAACATCATTTATATGTAATGTAATAATTGATACAGCATCGTAAGGAACAACTACTTGTAAGAAACAACAAACATCATCATTTGTATGTAATGTAATAATCAATACAGCATCGTAAGGAACAACTACTTGTAAGAACAACAAACATCATTTGTATGTAATGTAATAATCAATACAGCATCGTAAGGAACAACTACTTGTAAGAAACAACAAACATCATCATTTGTATGTAATGTAATAATTGATACAGCATCGTAAGGAACAACTACTTGTAAGAAACAACAAACATCATCATTTATATGTAATGTAATAATCAATACAGCATCGTAAGGAACAACTACTTGTAAGAACAACAAACATCATTTGTATGTAATGTAATAATCAATACAGCATCGTAAGGAACAACTACTTGTAAGAAACAACAAACATCATCATTTGTATGTAATGTAATAATCAATACAGCATCGTAAGGAACAACTACTTGTAAGAAACAACAAACATCATCATTTGTATGTAATGTAATAATCAATACAGCATCGTAAGGAACAACTACTTGTAAGAAACAACAAACATCATCATTTGTATGTAATGTAATAATCAATACAGCATCGTAAGGAACAACTACTTGTAAGAAACAACAAACATCATCATTTGTATATAATGTAATAATCAATACAGCATCGTACGTAACAACTACTGGTAAGAAAACAACTGCCTATACTGAACAGACCAAGTGCTTGTACTAAAATACGAACTAAACCACTACTCAGACACACACCAACACCGACTCAACTTAAAGTAAGGGAAGAAGAGCTTTCGGAAGCTGCCTTACCTCTGCGGACCCAGTCGCCGTTGTGAATGTTGATGACGGTGCCAACAAGGTCGCTGGCCCGGTGCCTCGACTCCCACAGGTAATCCATCGCCCCTGAAGCCTTCTCCTGCAAACCAAAAGATCGACAGATGACACCGTGTTTAAGGTCTCGTAATTGTAATCGTAAACTTGAAATTTCAAAAGTGCCACTTAAAATCTAAGCACGTGGCACCAGCGAGCGCTGAGTCAAGTCAGTGGGGTTGTCCAAAGATGCCACGTCAAGCACCAAGTCCGGATGCCAGAAGACCAGACAGAGAAGGGGAGAGGGGCTGGTAGGGTGGGTTGCCATGATGTCTCTTATGTCTGAATCAGCATCACAGCAGAGGTTCAAGGCCACTATCTGCTCATTCATTCATCCATTCATAGCACTTATAAATCGCCTCGCCACAGAAATACTCAGAGGCGCTGCCAGCTCAACTCCAGCAAAAGTAAACAGCTAACCTGAGCTGTAACCAGGAATCAAACGTCCAGCTGGCCAGACTGACTTCCAACCACATTACCATTACACCACTACACCACAGCGTTACGTACTAATGCGGATCATTACCACTTTAATACCAAAACTAATGCCTTCTGAATATCAGACACTAGTGTGGCTTCAGTGTTAATAGACACAAACTGTCTAGTAATAAATGACAGGTGGGGCATACAATTAGTGTGGCCTTTTTTCTGTGACAACAGAAAAGTGACTGGCAGTACGTTAAAATGACTGTGGTTTCCAACAAGAAATTTAACTTCTGAATGCTTTTTCCAAACTACTCTGAACAGCGTAATGGTAAAGTAAAGGCCCCAGACTGTAACCGACCTCGTAGATTTTGTTCCCAGTCAGCCGACTGAGGGCGGAAAACTCCAGCAGCATTGTCCCTGCGCAGGCCGTACAGGTGTCCTTCTCACTCCCTGTCCTCGACATCTCATGCTTCACGCCATAGCGCAAGTTCACCTGAATTTCAAAAGATATGTAAACAAAGCAAGTAGGAAGCCGACAGTTGGTAAAAGAGTGCTCAAAGGTGCTATATAAATGTCCACATATACTTACTGCATCATTTTTGCTCGGCCCATCAAGCGTTAATGCCATCATTTTTCTACCAGGGTCCAATTCGTTTAAGCTAACTGAAAACTGGTTTCTAGGTCAGCCCCAGTTTGTCTTAATCAATTAATCAGTCAATCAGTAAGCCAGCCAGTACATAACCAAACTGCTCAATCAATTAATGGGTAAATCAATCAATAAATTAGTGACTGATTGATAATCACTCCCTCACTCAATCACACTCACTCAATCATTATCACTCACGCATGCACTCACCCACTCACTCACTCAATCCCACCCACCGAAACCCACCCACCCACTCATCCACCCTCCCACCCATCACTCACTCAATCACACTCACTCACTCATGCACTCACTCAATCATTCACCCACCCGCTCACCCAATCCCACCCAACCACCCACCTACTCACCCACTCATCCACCCTCCCACCCATCATTCACTCACTCAGTCAAACTCACTCTGGGGTAGGGCATTCCAGTTGAGGTATTGAATGCAGGCAGGAGTCGGTCACCCAGATCCTGTGCCATGTACAACAGTTCATCAGCGTACCACAGCATCTTGTTCAGCTTTCGTTTAAGGAAGTCGGACATCAGGTGACCTCCCAGTAGACCCCTGCGGAAACAACAAGAGGAAACACATTCTGACACAACATGGCTCTCTCTTGCAAAAGATTTAAAACAGAATCTCACTATTGCTCTTGCGGACTTGATTTGATATCGTGCCGGTTGTCGCGAGCTAGTCGCAAAGTCAGAGTTCAGAAATAAGTCAACACAATAACTTTTCACGCGTTTCTTCTTCTCGTTGTGCAATCTCAAAACGCCATAACTCGAGTCTCTCTCTAGATTGTCAACCTGCCCCTTGTATATGAAATTTAGTAAGTAAGTGGGACCTGCCCACCCCTTGGTCCTGACACCGGTGAACAAGCTGGCCTCCCTGGTAGCAGGAAAATCTGGAGATTCAATTTTACATCTACTGTGTATTGAACTACAGAGTAAAGCAGAATTCCAAAGACAGCATTGTAAGTAGGCTCCTGACAGACAATCAAACAGACAGACATGCATCAAAGCATACAGACAGAAGCTTAGCTCTCTAGTCCGACAGTGTCGTAATTGTAATCGTAATCGAGACTTCTACAGCACCTAACGAAAGCCAAGTCGCGGAAACCTGCTTACTCACAGGCTCTCAATCAAAACAAAATCGATAGGCAGAAAGGGTTCAGTTCCAGGTCAAGTTTCAAAAGTCAGACAGGGAGGCAGTCAGAAGGCTAAGGTGGATGGTGTTTCAGACTGGGAAGGCACCTAAGTACTTTTCACAAAAACTTTACCCGAAACTCACCCTATAACTCGAATGTTCGTTTCAAAAACCGATACAACCACGTCATTGTCAAATCTGATGTCATTTATAACAAGACGGACAGCCTTCTCGAATTCCTCCACTTCCCCAAGAACCTACAGCCAACAGCGTTCAGAATAAATCTATCCATTTTTTTAAATAAAACAAATCAGACACAAACTCACATACAACAGAATCCCCTTAAAACATGCAACAACAAGCTTAGGACATGGATTCCAAATTTCTTTCAACTTTAGAAAAGCATTTAAAACAACCCTGTAACAAGGTAGTACATGGTAACATAATGGCTGTTAGGGTGGGTTGCCATGATGTCTCCTACATCTGAATCGGCATCATGGCAGAAGTTCAAGGCCGTAATGTGCTCATTCATTCATCCATCCATAGCATTTATAAACTGCCCCTGCCAGAGATATACTATAATGTAAACAAATATATAATTTATAAGATATAATGTAAACGAATTGTTTATTTAGTGCAATCCTCCTTTGACAGTGATTTTCAGCAATAGCAGACAGAAGAAGAAGATGATGAGTTCCCAGATGCAGTCATAGCTCCAAAGTTTTAGCAAATTCATCTTCCATAACCTCTTAACCTGAGGGTGGGTGGCGATTCCTCTCTTTATCGCCTGATCTTCCCAAAGGCAGTGGACGCATTTTGTACCCGAGTCTGCTAAGGGGCACAAGTGGAACAGAAATATTGAAACATCTCTCTGATCAGATAATGAATTAATTAATTAAATAACTTAATTAACGATCAGATATACCAAATCGGAGACTTACGACTAACGTGTCTAGAGTGTCGATCAACGTCAGAGAAAAACTGAAACAGAACATCACTGGTATTTTACAGCAGTAGTCTTTCAACTTTTTCATCATAATAATTACATTACTGGCAATGTAACTGCTGATTTTCTTACATTCCTCTATCGCCATTAGCCCACCTAGGACAGAAGGATTTCTCAGCTGAAGCACTGCTATGAAAACAGCAACTGAACAACTAGACCAGGTTGTCAGTTTCACATGCGCTAGGATTCAAACCCGGGACATACAGATGAAAGCCAAACCCGTTAGCAATTGTAACTGCAAATTTATACAGCACCGCTTCAAGATAAACTGATCAGAGATGCCCCCAACCTTACAACACAAAGCAATAGCATGGTTTTCAAGTGCCTACAGAAAGGCTAAGCTGCTCACGTCACAGGTTGCAAGGCATTTCATTCCAGAATGAAGGGCTGACATCTAATCTAATCTAATCTAATGACTTCTCTAGCACCGTTATCATATTGCTCAAGGCAACAACTGATGGTCACTTCAAGTCAAAATCGCAGTCAAAAATCAGAAATCATCGGAGAAGCCAGGTCAAATTCCGATGGGTCAGAGAAACCAGAAGCCAGGCTACGGTGGGTAAGCGACGAGTCGAAAGAGCAAAACCTCTGTGCTGAAACGTGAAAATACAGGTCAGGTCAACAACCAGGTCACCCTACAGAGCACAGTGAATGGCACCGTGACACCCAATCTTAATGTTTCCATTCCCGTTTCTCTCAGCTTAAACACAACCCAACCCTAACAGCTCCTTTCCCCCTTCTCTCTCTCTGGTCTTCTGGCAACCAGACCTGGTTCTTCACATCGCATCTTTGGACAACCCCACTGACTTGACGCAGCGCTCATGAATAAGCTGGTGCCCTACGCTAAGCTTTTAAGCAGTGCTTCTGAAATTTTGAGTTTATGATTACGATGTTTAGACGTAAATGTCCGAGGTGATGTAACTTACAGGTAGTTGAGCGACTTACTTTCCTAAGGCATCGTCAATGTCGCCACGAGATGGGTGGGTTCCTCGGAATCGACCCTTGCAACTGAGGGGCATGAGCTCATCAGCAGGGTAGGCATAATCCTAGAAACACAAACAAACCCTCCCCTGAAATATCGAGAACTCTGTAAAACACATCATGATTTAACACAATGCACAGTCAAATTATATCTCACTGCCAGTGGCATCTTTACTAGTTATCCAAGTATACCTATTCTTGAAAAGGTGCTATGTAAATATGCAATTACGATTACGATTACCTTGCCTTACACATGAATATTTGTCCTTAATTAAACTTTAACCACTTAATGGTCATCTATAAAGGATGTGCAAAAAACCTGACCTCGTTTGAACCCCTTTACCCATCATCCACATCTGTCCTACTTTGGGTGACCCCTCCCTCACCCTCTTTGCACACGTCTGCACCCCAATGCAGTATTTAGACCTAGAATAGGCTATCAGAGTTAACTGTGCCACAGGGTGGGGTACTTAGATGCAGCCAGTAAAGGGAATCTAGATCCAACACAACACAGACAGTTTTCTGACCCATCATACAAACTCATCGATGCTCCAACGCTTGCAATTTCTGCTTCGGCCTTTCACTCAAAACATTCCTCTTTCACAGATCGTACCCTGACACCCCTTCTTCCTCTCATTTCTCTCTCCTTTCCAACCCCAAACACCACCCCCAGTAGATGCCACGCTGTCTCTCCATCTGACTTTTGGATCTTGACCTGGAACCAAACCCTTTTTCCTATCGATTTTGTTTTGACTGAGCGCCTGTGAATAAGCTGGTCCCCACAGCAGGGCTTTCGTTGGGCGCTGTAGAAATCTCGGGATTACGATTACAGACTGAAATTGGTGTCTAAGGTACAAGCTTGAGAAATAACTTTATGTATCTCACTGAACATAACCCCCACCCACTTGTCTGCATTTGGGTGACCCCTTACTGCCCCTCTTTGCAGACATCCTTTAGGGAGTTATAGGGCAATAATGAGATTATAGGGCAATACTGAGGTCATAGGGCAGTAATAAGGTTATAAATATAGGGCAATATTGAGGTCACAAGACAGTAATGAGGTTACAGGGCAATAATGAGATTATATGGCAATAATGAGGTCATAGGGCAATAATGAGGTTATAGGGCAATAATGAGGTTATAGGGCAATAATGAGATTATAGGGCAATACTGAGGTCATAGGGCAGTAATAAGGTTATAAATATAGGGCAATATTGAGGTCACAAGACAGTAATGAGGTTACAGGGCAATAATGAGATTATATGGCAATATTGAGGTCATAGGGCAATAATGAGGTTATAGGGCAATAATGAGGTTATAGGGCAATAATGAGATTATAGGGCAATACTGAGGTCATAGGGCAGTAATAAGGTTATAAATATAGGGCAATATTGAGGTCACAAGACAGTAATGAGGTTACAGGGCAATAATGAGATTATATGGCAATAATGAGGTCATAGGGCAATAATGAGGTTATAGGGCAATAATGAGGTTATAGGGCAATAATGAGATTATAGGGCAATACTGAGGTCATAGGGCAGTAATAAGGTTATAAATATAGGGCAATATTGAGGTCACAAGACAGTAATGAGGTTACAGGGCAATAATGAGATTATATGGCAATATTGAGGTCATAGGGCAATAATGAGGTTATAGGGCAATAATGAGATTGTAGGGCAATACTGAGGTCATAGGGTAATAATGAGATCATAGGGCAATAAAGAGATTATAGAGCAATACTGAGGTCATAGGGCAGTAATGAGATCATAGGGCAATAAAGAGCTTATAGAGCAATACTGAGGTCATAGGGCAGTAATGAGATCATAGGCAATAATGAGATTATAGACCAATACTGAGGTCATAGGGCAATAATGAGGCTATAGGACAATACTGAGGTTACAGGGTACACTCATCTTACTCACTTCTTTGCAGACGTCCTTTATGGACGACCCCTTAGGCTAGCAAACACAGCACTTTTGATACCAGTCCAGTAATTGTTATATAACTAAAAACAATACCATGTAGTTTCTGTACGCGTGGTGGAACATCTCCGAAGCCTTGTCCCTACAAACATACAAACAAAATTAACAGTCTGTGAAAGACATCTTACGGCTGCCAGAGCCATTAACATCGACTTCACCTTACCTTAACTTTTCAGGTTTTTTAAACCAATTTTTAACATTTAATGAATTTATTTTCTTCCGTGTATGTATCACAAACTCAAATTAAAGGGTGTCGATGGATGGCGTTATGCAGTGGTTACTATGGACTTGGTAATGGTTTCTAACAGTGACCGAGTCAAACGTAGAATGGGCGTACATGTCAAAGCTGGTGCACTGACAATTCGCTTTGTGAACTGAAAATATGCTTTGTGTGAAAAGTACGTGACGCCACTCGATTAAAATGCATTATTGGCGCCCACAGCATGGTACTGATTTTATTTTTAAAAAAGCAATCAACAGAGTACCACCCAAAACATCATCTTGCCCTACAGCTCATATCTACAATGATCACACTGTGACGCCCACTGCTTATAATCCGTCTAATTCACTGAATCCCTGCTTAAATTTTCCCTGCGCGTCATCGCATTTGATGGTTCGCTAAATCTAAATTTTAAAAAGTCAGAATACCTCAACTCGCGTTTTTCCGTTCGCGTCATTGCCTCGCAGAGGTGTTGATCAGCTAGCAGTAACTCGATGACAATCGCCGTCACAAGGTAACTCTTAAACACGGCAGTATCCATTCTGTATGCCCTGTATGGTTGACGATCGCTCCCAGTGTTGATCTGTGGATTAGAAAGACGGCATCTTCGAGTTTTAAAATAAAATAAAACGGAAAATAAACAAGTCGTTCGCTGTCTCCATTTCGTTGTTATTTCTTGTCCACGGCAGGGCAACACGTTACGTGGCAAGAACGAGAATTAACGCTGGTTCCCTATTGTCCATGTTAAGGAGCGTCTTGCTGGCCATAGGCGATGCTGGTGCCACGTAATATACGCTGACGTAGATACATGTGACTATCGTAATCGTAATTTCGAGATTTCTACAGCGCCCAATTAAAGCCGCGCCGCGGCAACCAGCCTATAGGACATACTCTTCTTCAGCTCCTAAACCTTAATATTCGGATATCTTTCCCGCGACTTAGCTTTCGTTGGGCGCTGCAGAAATCTCGAGGTTACGATTACGATTTTATTCAAAAACCTAAGTTGTGCTTACTAGCTTATTCACTTGCGCTTAGTAAAGAAATTATTTGAGCCAGGAATTTCGTTCTAATCCAGATTCAAAGGTCAAGTAGGTGTATAATAATACAGACAGCTATGAAGGATGGTGTTTGAAATTAGATCAGCATAAAAACTAGAGATAAGGATAAATGATAATGATAGGATTTTTACGGACTGTTTTCCGTTTTGAATTAACTCAGTCAAGTCAACAGCTTACAGCCTTACTCACAAGCGCTTCATCCGAATAAACCCGCTTTAGAAATTCGAGTTTATGATTACAAAATCCGCCAAGGTAGATCTTGCCTTGGGATTCGTCCATTGCAGGGTTAAAGGCCAAAGAGACGAATGCCTCCCTAACATATCACTTATGGAGTATGGGTATGGGATACTTTACTTCTACTTTACAGGCTAAAATTGCCGTGCCCTACCATCGCTTTGAACCCTAATTGCTGCCTGTATGCATGTATGCAAATATCATGAATGTTTGTAACTTAGAGACCTTGTCTTCCGGTATCTCAATTTTTTTACATTACATCGAGTCTATGCTTTGTTCTCCACGGAGTTTTGCTCCATCACAGCAATACATGTATATGAACTGCAGCTATGCTAGAAATTGCAAGCAATTATAACAAACTAAAAATTTAATTAAAAAATCATCAACAGTGACTTGCAAACTTTAAAAACCATGACCTGTGAGAAATGACTAACGATTCCCCTAATAACTTCAATCTAAGCTAACTAACATCACCTTCCTTAACAAGCTCACTGTTAAGAATGGCAACAGCGAAACATGAAAGCTGAAAGTCATCAATTTTGTTAAAACTCAAGAATATTAATTTTGCAGCTTTTGCACTTTTATTATTTTGGCATTCGTCACGCATACAAAGTCAGTAAATCTGAATCAAAGGCGATTTCTTTTTAATCATCTTCACATAAAAATATCTCATTATTTATCAATGTTTAGCCTTGGCCAATTCTTCGTACTTTTCCTTTCCCTTCAAGATTGCCTGCTTGAAAAGACGACAGTAGAGTTCAATAGCCACAGGCGAATCATCATTGCCCGGAATCGGATACGTGATAAGACGGGGGTCACAGCTCGTGTCGACGACCCCGATGGTTGGCACATTCATCTTGCTCGCTTCGATCACGGCCACGTGCTGCTCAAAAACCGTATTATGCGTCGTCACAAACACGCAAACGTCGGGCAGACGTGTTATCGCTCCAAACTGAACCGTCATGTTCGTGAAAGTGCCACCCCTCCAGTAGTGACAGTGAGCGTACTCGCCGCACTCACGAGCCGTTGCCTCGACCAGGGGCATCACCCGACGGTGCCGGGTGAGGAAGAGCACGATCCCCTGGCCGAAGACGACGTGCGCGAGGAAATTGAGCGCATCCTGCAACATCGGAACTGTCTGCTCGAGGTCGATGATGTCGATGCCGAGTCGGTTTCCGAATACGAACGGCTGCATGTGAGGATTGCGGACGCCGGCCTTGTGGCCGAGATGAACGCGCGCGTTGAACAAGTCCTCGAGGGTGAAGAGGTCGCGGACGCCGAAAAAGTCTCGGTGTCTTAGGGGGTCTATCACCTGTTTTACATCCATCTCAATTCCTATTCAGAGATAGAGAGAAACAACAGATTAATGCCTACGACTCCTCCCTTGCTCAGCCGATGGACAGATGGAGTGTTAACAAATGCATTACTTACTAATAGGTCATAATGAGGGCCATACCAAGATCATAGGGCAATACTGAGGTTATAGGGCAATAATTACATTGTAGGGCAATACAGAGGTTATAGGGCAATACTGAAGTTCATGCAGCAATGACGTCATAGGGCAATATTGAGGCCATAGGGCAATACAGAGGTTATAGGGCAATACTGAAGTTCATGCAGCAATGACGTCATAGGGCAATATTGAGGCCATAGGGCAATACAGAGGTTATAGGGCAATACTGAAGTTCATGCAGCAATGACGTCATAGGGCAATATTGAGGCCATAGGGCAATAACGAGGTTACAGGGCACTAAGATGGGGTTGTAGGGCAATGAAAGGGTTGCAGTCTGCTTCTCCTGCATCAAACATGAAACAGCAACTCAACCATTCAGTCTTCAATGATTACGTAGGACAACACAGCGAAGCTATATAAATTGTTGTCATTACATTACACTACATTACACTGCATTACATTACATTACATTACACTGAACAACAGTTTCCAAAAACAGCAACTACAATTCATTATCGCAAATTAATTCAATAAAAGAAAATGTAAATCAATTATAAATTATAACTAAAATATAAGTATAAATCTAGAAAAATATCTACATCAAATACCATGAGCTGAAGCACTGTCCTTTAGGTCATGCTGCTGCAGAACATTTGACATCTGTAGCCCTGGGGAACCAGTGCATCCAGTAAACAGAAATCGCTGTCCATTAAACATCAGTTTCCTTCCAGTCCCTTTTCGAAAACACAAAAGACTACATATTTAAAATAAAGCCCTAGAACGTTTTAAACAGAGTTGATTGCATTCCTTCCGATACAAGAATTGTTCTCTATACAAACATAATTTATGCGTACGTTGCATTACACACAAGACCGATATCGATTCAAAACTGTTGCTGATTCTTTGTTGCTGATGCCATCGATAAACTGCATCCCAATCCTTTCAATTCAGCATAAACGGTGCAAACCAAACAGGCGCATCGTCGTATGAACACGAAGGTCGTGCCTTGAGCGATAATACGTAGAGCGATCATTTTCTCAACGTTTCTCAAAATAAAAATCAGAAACATAAAGACGAAATGCAACATAAAATGCAGCACATAATAATAACATGGAATTATCTCGATTATTTCAAGAAACGAACAAAATAGATATAGCAACGAACTTAAAACAACACACGATAACTTTCGCAGCGCCATCTTTCTTGCGGCAAGGTTGCGTTTTTTGGCTCTTCTTAAGTCAAATCACATTTCACAAGGGGCCTCAAAATTTCGTTCAGCCCGCTTTGGCCAAACTACATAATGAATTATCCATTATCATCGATATAATCATGTTTATGAAATTTATTGATTTGAATACATACCGCATTTAGTATTTTTTCTGATTTTATAATTTAATTTCGACAGTTTTGATATTAATGTTTTCTGCGTCTCACGTTTGCGATTTTACAAAAAAATTCAAAGTTGATTTGGCTTTTGCATTTTTTACACGTGGTTAAAGAAGTATTTCAATAAAATAGCCCTAAATATCCATTATACATATACGCAATATATACGGTACACAGGCCTAAAATAAATGTGATTGTAAATGTAATTGGTTTTATATAAAAGTCAGCGTCCTTAAAATGTAAATTATGCTAATAGTTCCATGCACAAAATAAATCGTGGATTGCGGTCAAGACTCTATGTACAAAAATATAATTAAATTTAAAAAGAAATCCTATTTCAAACAACATTAATCGTTCTGTTACCTTTTGTGTTAAAATGTTTTTGACTACTTACTTACTGGCTAATATTTTTCATCTTCTCTTCCATATGTGCTTTCAATTTTGTGTCGCTCAGCAACGCAGATTAAAAACAAGATGGAGTACACAGGCAGCAATTATGTGGGAGAAACGTTCAATGGCAGGTTAGCGACTTAAAAAAAGAACATTATCGTGCTCCTTAAAATATACCTTGAGTCCATAATTATTGCCGTGTCTCAGTTAATTTTTAGAACCGTATTATTTAATACAAAACTTTATAAACGCCTGCGTAGACTTCAGTAATCTCAGTTTTCCTTTGCAGGCTTGAAGGCAAAGGCGTGTACACTTTCCCAACCGATACAAGATACGAGGGCGAACTAAGAGATGGAATGTTTCATGGCAGCGGGACCCTCTACTTTCCAAATGGAAGCAAATATGAAGCCACGTGGGAAAACGGTCTGGCTGTCGAGGTAATAAACCACTTAAACTCGCATTGTTCATTTGTTTACCGGGTGTAATGTAATCTATCATGACAAAGAACCAGTAAATGAATTAGGAATCACTAAATCGGTTAAGAATAGGTAAACGCAGTAAAGATTACGGTACCAGTTCTAGCGCAGTAAAAGCATTAGGAATCGCTGAATCAGTTATTAATGAATAAATGCATTAGGAATAAGTGAACCACTTATCAATCAATTAGATATTAGGAATCATTAAACCAGTTGATAATCGTAATGTTTAAAACACATATTGACATTTATTAATCCAGTTGTTTTAAAAGGGGAATACATATTGACATTAACTTTAATATATTAACATTTATATATTAACGTAAAATACATATTGACATTAATTAATCCAATTGTTTTAAAAGGGGAAGTACACATTTGCTGATGGACTGATGTACCAAGAGGACGAATGGGAATACTGTGATGGCTATGACCGACATTTCTACACAGAAATCATCAATGGATTGAAGCCAGCTGGCAAGTTTCTTATGAATGTTTATTTGGTTTTAATATATTCCAGCCATTAACATTAATTTTTTAAAACAAATTTAAGTTCCCATCGTATGAATCAGTTAAGAAAGCACATCAGTGACTTCCTATCCCATAATGGATGTTTTAAGATTTTGCTGTGGGTCTGATTGTGCCAGAACTTCTGCTAACGAGAGAAGCAATTCATATTTCACCACCGTTCACACATGCAGCAACAAATTTTTATTTTTCTGATTTAACATTTTCATTTCATTTGCCACATCATCGTCAGATGTTGGTTTCATTTTCTCACAGGCCGATCTCAGCTTACGAATCAAATTCCTCCACGAACGATTCCAAAGGGCTGTTACGATTGCGGAGATGGTTTCTACGATCCAGTAACTCGAGTCGTCAACGACTACAACAATAAATTCTTACGGAACGCAGGTAGGAAAGCTGTTTCAGGGAGACTAGCATATTCACTGGAGCTATATGAACTAAGGTCTGCAAGAGTCAGGTTGTCGAGTAGTTGCAGTACCAGGTCAGAATCTGGAGAGCTTGCGCTGGGATACGGCATGGCGTTAATGTGCGGCACGGTAGCCTATTAATAATAATAATAATAATAATGATGATGATGATGAGTTCTCTGCCCGAAGGCAGGTCCATTGGCTTTATGCCACCCGGGGATGAGATGAGTGAGGTGGTTTCCCGTTGCCTTCCTCACAGACAACTGTGGGTGAGCAACTTGTCCAAGGTCGCTACGCAGTGGCTTGAGGCAGATTCGAACTCGCGACCCTCCGGTTACGAGGCATCGAACATACCATTACACCACCGCGTCCCACTAATAATAATAATAAAAAAAAAAAAACAATTTATATAGCATCGTAACACAACGAGGTCGAGAAAGGGTGCTGTATGTTCACCAGTGCATTCAGCCATCGAAGGATAAGCTGAAAAGGAATGTTTTTAGCCGTGATTTAATGTCTGTAGTGAAGGGAACAACTTGATTTAATCAGGAAGACATGCATGCCACAGGTTTTTGTCTTTTGGTTGGAGCTCTCGGCTTCTTGTAACGTGGAGAGTACAGGTTCGAGCCTCCCCTTTTACGGCTACTCTAGCAGGACCTTGAGCAAGTTTTTTGCTCACATTTGCTTGGTGCCATCAGTTAATGCTTAGTTATTAGATAGTGGCGCTTAATAAATGCTGAAATAATAATAATAAAGCGATTATGATGGCAGTGGTGGTATCAGTATGATGCAGGATTCGTAATCGTAATTCCAAGATTTCTACGGCGCACAACAAAAGCCATGTCACGGGGACCAGACAAAGCAAAATTGGTAGGCAAAGGGGTTCGGTTTCAGGTCAAGATCCAAAAGTCAGGCAAGCAAACCACGTGGCGATGTTTGGGGTTGGAGCAGAAAGGGGGATAAGATGGAGTGTCAGGATAGGATCTGTGAAAGAGAGAGTTCAGAAGTTTGGTTTACAGTATGGAGTGAAACCCTTCAGGTGGGGGCAAGCAGAGAACTCAGATTAGTGACTGGAACCTTAGAATAATAATTTAATACGGATTAACGTGGGCTGGAAATTGTGTGTGTATTGCAGACGATGATGAACATGACTGGATTGTACGGACTTGTCGGAAGGAATGGGACGAGTATGTTGGACTCCGCAAAAAACATCCAGTCGCTGTCTAACATTCACAAAATATGCTGCATGTTCTGCCCGACTGCAACCCAAAGAAATCCCAGGAACATATTTCCTTGTTCTGTATTCAATCATGGTCGACTTTCTAGTTTTCTTCACATTTTTTGTCTAGGTGCTTTTGTCTCATCACGTTCAATTTGCCATTTTCACAAGTATCCTGTAAAAAATTATTTTAGCTGTGGATTCTTTGTTCTATATTTATCTGTCGATATCATGATTTATGTAATTTTTTGCCTGTGGCCAAAACAGCAAACTTTCACTGTGGCACGTTATTGGGGCAGAGTAGTCTGTTGGAGAGAGTGCTCGGCTTGTAACATGGAGTATGGGTTCGATTCCCCAAGATGGTTATTGCATAGGGACTTTGAGCAAGTCCTTCACGCGCAATTGCTCGGCACCATCGATTGATGTCAAGTCATTAGATAGTGGCGCCTAATAAGTGCAGAAATAATGTTAGTGTTGGTTACATCTTGGCCATGATTAAGACTTGTCGATGTTCATTCAGTCTTAATAACTGTAGCTGATGTTAACTTAGTGCTTCCTCTCCAAGGCGAAGAAATAAGATTCGTGTTTTCTCATGTGGCCAAACAAGAAAAACTTTCACGGTACCCATGTTATTGTAAAATAGATGTTGTGTAAGATTAAGATTTCTGAAGGCTTTGTGATTGTTTTTTGTCAACACTGCATTTTTAAAAGTTTTTTCTGCCTAAGTGAAAAAGAAACCATCACACACTACTTAAGGTTAGACAAACAAATAGATAAACAAAAAGAGAAACAAATAAATTTCTTTATCTGATAAACAAAGATTATTTCCAGTAGCTGAACTAAACATGGAAGCATTGTTTCAGAATTTGTGTTGTAAGAAAGCAAGTTACACATTTAAAACTTCCATGACTGAATCATATTAATTAATTACTATACTTGGGAGAATTTTTGAAAAATCCCAGTTTTGTTGGCTTCAGTGAGCTTTTAAAAAAAGAAGCAAAACCATTCACCAATAAACATTTTTCATTATAAAGCTTTTTCATTATAAACCGATCCATTATGTTGTTACCAGCCAGTGGTGGCACTCCTCAAAAGTGTTCCGTGTTCCATGAAAGGCAACAGTGCTGGGCATTTGCAAAATTCTTGGTACACATGTCAACACCACCAATTCCAAAATCGACATATAAATGGCAACTCTGAATACGAACCCAAAAAACAGTGGCAAAAACAGTGGAAAAATGGGGGTCACTGCCAGGTTCAGACAAAACCCTTCAATCCTCCTAACTCCATGTGTCCTCTCTACACTCGTCTATGAATCTCATATACACTGGAACCCTGTTATAGCACCATCTTTACCACATAGTAACGAGATTGCACTGTACCAAGGTACTGCTCTGAAGCCATATTTAACTTGTGATCTACCGTGCAGTTTTACTTAAGAATCGGGGCCATAACAAAGCATGCAATAAGGAGATTACAGTGTACCTTGAGCTCATTTTGAACAGTGGGTAACTTAACTTTATTAACTTAACTAACTGTGCATTCTTACTGGGCTAATATTTTTATAACAATCAAAAGTTTCATCGCCGTCCGAACCATGTCTGACTTCCAAGGTCATCTCTTGACCTCTGAACGAATTGAGGTCGTGTCATGACCTCAGTACATTCACGGACTCAGTTTGTTCATGCGCCACACAACACTCTACAGATTTCATGGATGGCGAATCTCTTGGTCCCAACGTGTCAAGCCATTTCTGAATCCGTTTGAAGACGTCACCCAGGTAGTAAAATCCAGGTTCCACTTGCTTTATCTGATCAAATACCTCTTCCTCTCTGCAATCAGATCAATACAGGAATTGATTACACTCTTTAACATTTTAATATGTCAGCCTATACATGCATGCACTGATACATTACTATTACAAATATGAAAATTTGCACGTAATGGTGGAGTATTATTATTACTGTTATTACAAAACTTGGGATTTCACTACTCAGTTTCTCAGATGATCGGTACTTTAATATCAGTCAAGTTTAAACTTATGACTATAACTTGCTTAGGTCCGTACATGGGGACCTTAAATGGCACGGCGCCCATCCAAACGGGCAGCGGTCATGAAGGATCTCACCCAATCAATTCATTGAAAAATGTGGGTCAAGGCCATGCAATCGCTACAGAGAAAGATTTACATTTACAGTTTAAAAATATAAAGTTGTGCTTAGACGCCTTTAAATCGTTTTTCCGATGCTATATACTTGTAGATAAAGGTAAATAATAATGGAGATAAAGCCTCCCATTCAAACGGACAGCGGTGGTAAAGGATCTCACCCGATCAATTCGTTGAAAAATGAGCAGGGTCAAGGCCATACGGTCGCTGTAGAAGAAAGTGTACGTTAACATTTAAGTGGTATTAAGTTCATTAGGAACAAGAAGTGTACAGAGCTGAGTTACCGTATGTGACCAAAGTAGTGGGTGAATGTCCATGCGGGGCAGGTGTCCAGTTGTCGAGGCAGATGAACCTCGCAGGCCACCCTAAACGAAACATGAGCCCTTGCGCTGGAATAGTCAGCGGCCACTCTGAAAATAATCAACAAAGATTGCACATCAGTCAAACAGAGAGAAACACCCCTCAAACAGTCGCCATTCTGAGTCACATTTTTTTAAAATTGACCAATGAAAATCCAAACTGTTCGCCAGATACAGTGCAAAATAGAGGTCTACTCAGTAACACACTGGATCTGTAATCCAATGATTGCAACTGCCGAGTGGACTCCTTATAACGACACTTGAAGAGTTTTTTCTACAGACTTGTCTTGTGCCTCAGATTCAGATTTACTGAGCTCTCATGTGTACTAAGCATAATAAATCAATAAATTAAATAAGAAACAAGTAAATAAATAAAACAGACTAAGAAAAACTTTTCCGCTCATCTTAGCAACTGGGCCACATTTAGATCCGTTAAGACAGCCATGTTTTTAAGCCAGTCTGAGAGGTTCGTAAAAGGCATTGTGTAAAAGCTCCAACATATATATTCACAACTCATGGAACGCTCATAAAACATCAAGTAAAGTAAAAGTAAAGAATTCCATACCCCACAAGTGAGACGTAGGGGAGGCGCTCATTTCCTTTTCTTTAGGTCCTTGAGCCGGCAATGGACGAACCCCAAGGTCCTGGACATGGGGCCAGTGCATCGCAGGACTTGCCGTTTACTTCCCAGCTTACGCCGGTATCAAATTTTACCACTTGGTGACAGAGGCACAGTGTGCACAAACAACTGGCCCAGGGTCGTTACACGGAGTCGAACCCGCAACCGCACGATCATTGACCAAACGCGTTACCGATAGACCACCTTGTCGCACACATAACATAAATCAATCCAAGCCTGTAATTCTTGGGACGTCATCATCATCATCACACTGACCTTTGACCTTCGATTTCCACTCGACAGCAAATGTGAAGGGGGTCAAGGTCACATATGTCCTTCCTCACCCGTTCCGCTTGTAAGATCCAAATGAGAATATGACGCAGAACCTGTTACAGGCAAAAGCATACAGTCTAATACACTAGAAACTTGTTACAACACTACAAGTATATATCGGGGTCAAGTTTACAGCCACCTTACAATAAGGTTTTGTAATAATGAGTATATTCATGTAGAACATTTATTTACTGCCCCTTCAAGTACTATACCCAGAGGCACTACCAGCCCAGCTCATGCGAAAGAGAACAGTTTTAACTGTTGGTGAAAAGTGTAGCATCATTCGTCAGAAGGAGACACAGATTAAGAGGGAGGCTATTCCACGTACAGAGCCCAACCATCGAGAAGGCGCGACGTTGCATTGTATAGTTTAGTTTTTATACATGAATTAGTTTTCCGATCCACGTCCAGGACCATGTTATATCAGATTTAGTGTTTTACTGAGTCTCCTGTGAGAATTGTCATTACCATGCCAACCAGGAATCTCACATTTTCACACATTATTGTAACTCTATTAATCCAACTTCTCAGTTTATTACTTCATGATAGGTTGATTGAAAAATTTACTGAATTCCAGTCAAAAGAAGTGAAAGCAATTTGGTGGTAATTTTGCAAATAAATTCACAAATAATTATTCGAACCTTGTCAAGCTGCGAAGTATCTCGGTAGAGACGCAAGACGGATGCATCGACCGATTCGTGGAACAAGAGGTGAGCCAGTTTACACTCCGGCCACATGTTTTCTGGCGCAAAATACAAGCGACTGATTACAACTTCAGCAAATAACACCAATCAATAAACAAGCGACTGATTACAACTTCAGCAAATAACACCAATCAATAAACAAGCGACTGATTACAACTTCAGCAAATAACACCAATCAATAAACAAGCGACTGATTACAACTTCAGCAAATAACACCAATCAATAAACAAGCGACTGATTACAACTTCAGCAAATAACACCAATCAATAAACAAGCAACTGATTACAACTTCAGCAAATAACACCAATCAATAAACAAGCGACTGATTACAACTTCAGCAAATAACACCAATCAATATAATCTGACCACATTTTTTCTTGCTGTGGCCAATTTATTCAGAATTACAATGAATTTTGGATAGTAAACTATGACCAAATATTATTATTATTCTGCATTTATTATCCATGCAAGGTCAGTAAATCTGAGTCTAAAGCATGAAGCAATTATGATTTAAAGACTTTCTCAAGGTCCATACGCAGTAACCGTCTCAGAGGAGGAGGCTTGAACCCGTACTCTCAGTGTTACAAGCTACCGCCCCAAATATATACAAGTACTTACACCCCAGATGCATAAAAATACACGTACTTACCCAAGTATCTTACCCATAAAGATATGCAAGTACTTACTTCTAGTAAGTGCTTACTGGGATAAGTACATACGAGTACTTACTCCCCAGATACAAACATGTACTTATTGATACATGATACATACAAGTATCTTACCCATAGATATACACAAGTGGGGATACAGTACCTGATTGGTTAGAGCACTCAGCTGTAACAAAGAGTGAGGGTTTGAGCCTCCTCAGAAACGGTTAATATGTAGGGACCTTGGGCAAGTCTTTCACTCACAACTGCTCTGCGCCACTGATACTCTGTCAAATGGTCACATTGACCAAGCCCACAACCGCCTAGGCAACAAGGGCCGTGAAGACAAGTCCTTAACCCCTGTACACAGACAGGTAAATTATCCCATATCCCACAAGTGAGACGTGAGGATGCACACATTTCCTTTACTTTAGGCCCTTGAGCCGACAATGGACGAATCACAAGGTCCTGGAAACGGGGCCAGTGCATCGCAGGACTTGCCATTTACTTCCCAGCTTACACCAGTACCAAGCTATACTGCTTGATGACAGAGGCATGGTGTGCACAAACAACTTGCCCAGGGTCATTACATGGAGTCGAACCCACAACTGTATGATAGACCACCGTGTCGCACCCATACTGCAGAGTACATACAAGTACTTACCCTGAAGATTGGACTTTAACGTCAAGGTGCTGATTGCACGAGCTGGTCTGTTGCAAAACGTGACACCCATCACCTCTGATCCAAAGCTGACATCAAGGACCAAGGTTTCGCACAGAAAGCTGAAAGTGCAGCCGGAAGACTTCCATACATCAAGATCCCAAACAGAGAACCTACAGCGCCAAGCAGAAAACAAACTCCAACTAATCTAATCTAAAGAATAATCTAATCTAATCTACAGCAGCATCAGTCAATGATTATCCTTTATCCAAGCTTGGGACTGGCACTACCCCCAAACAAGGCACTGGCAGAGTTAAATCAAGTCAAAATCGCAATCCAAAACCATAGTCCGTTGGAGAAGCCAGGTCGAATTCAGAAAAAAAATACACCTCTTAATGCAATGTAAATTACACAGATAATGTAAATGTTACCTTTATATCTCAAAAACTCAGCAGCTCAAATATTTCTTGTGCTTAAATATCTTACTTGTCCGAGCCTCTTAGTTGTCCAGCAAGCGATACAACCAGGGATTTCATCAGCTCATCTTTCACGCGGTAAATCTGTTTCAGTTCGGCGTCCATCAACCGTAGCTCTGTTAGCAAAACCAACATAAATAGTTTGTTGTTAAAAGCAGTAAATGTAAATTTACACATTTTCTATAGCGACCGTAAGGCCTCGACCCTGCTAATTTTTCAATGAACTGATTGGGTGAGATCCTTCCCCACCATTGCCACTTTGAATGGGCGCCACGCCATTTGGAGTATCTATGACCTGCTTTAGGTAGCCAAATCGGAGTAAATGGAAATGTAGATGTTTTTCCATAGCGACTATATGGCCTTGACCCTGCTCATTTTTCAGTGAATTGATCGGGTGAGATCCTTCACCACCACTGCCTGTTTGAATGGATGCCACGCCAGCTAAGGCGTGTATGAACCGTGCTAGAGATTCAAATCTGTGATATAAGCTGCTAGTCTAAGTTACTTGATGTTTCCAGCAGCTCAGCTTCAATGTCCACTTCAGAACTTTGTAAGGAGAGCACCTTCAAATTACAGCTGTTCTGTATTGTATGTAAATATCAATCTGCAGAAATATGGAGATACCAGTTGGCTACAGAATCAACTCCCCTGGAATGAATTTGCATCTATCAAAGCACACCAGATGGCGTTTGAAATTGCTCCCAAATGGCGAACACGAGTCCTACAAACAAATACACCAATAAATTTCAAAGACTGACCCTCGGTTGCAAAGACGCCAACTTCCTCCACGGCAGTTCCTGAACACTTTGACGCAGACGGCCTTTCCGTTGATGCTGCTAAAGAATTAAACTATGAATATAAACAATGAAGTTTTCTTTCCTCTCAACAACTAAGAGTTCAACATTGATACTTAACCAACTTAACACAACTAGCCATTCATAGAACGCTTTTATGAGCTTATGTGTGTCGGTATGTATACATTAATAAAGTACCTTTCAGAAACCTACCAAAGGTGTTGAAACACAAGTAAGGAAGTAAGTATAACCAAGAACTAATTGCACATTGGTTTACAAATATTTAAGAACACAAGAAAAACTTAATATGCATACAACATCCTAATAAAACATTTACGCATTAAATTGTCAGCGGAAGGAATAACACGATCATGGGTGTGGGGCCGAAGGGAATAACTGAGGATTTTAACTGGCGGGAGTAGCTGATTAAGACATCATCTGGGTTGTTCAAGAACGCTTTAAAGAGACAAGCATCTGCTAGGCCACAGAGTTCATCGAAAGTCGGGCAGTCCCCAGGAAGATAGGGGAGACACACAAGAGTGTAAGTCGTATAGTAGGGCCAGTGCATCTCACGAGTTGCCACTCGCTTCCCAACTTACACTGACACCACATAGAGACATAAAAAGCTTGTCCAGGGTCATTACAAGGGGTTCAAACCCGAAATCTTTCGATTACAGAATAAGCGTGCTGCCAATCAGGCCATCACTGAAATTGTAGTAATGTAAATTATCAAATCAGATGCTAACGTTGCACTGAATTCTGGGTTGACGATTGTTTCTCTACATTTTCTGGCCTTTCAGAAAAGCACTCATTGATTACTATGGAAGGCGTTAAGTCACCCTGTAAAAAAAAGCATTTAAAATTAAAAATTCTACAGCAATTTCAACAGATTTCATACTTGGACATTTTCTAACGGTCTTATAAGAAAGCAATTAAACATTCCACAATTTTCAAGACATTTCGTATTTGGATACCTTTTGAACCATTAAACACAAAAGCAATTTAGAAAGGCAACATAAAAAGAAAAGGCTAACCCTAACCTAATTGCTCTGTATGTGGCATTTTGCAGAGAGCATAGAAACTGTTAAGAGAAAGATCAGTACACGAAGAAAATCATTAGAAAGCAAAAGACTAAAGACAGAATCAATATTGCAGTGTATTATCATACATTCATTACATGTGTATGGTCGTGAAATCTGACTCCCGAGGTTCAAAGCAGCCCGGAATATAGAAAGTACTAATGGTGGTGAAGGATCTCATCCGATTAATTCATTGAAAATGAGTAAGGTCGAGGCCATACGGTCGCTATAGAAAAACGTCTACATTTACATTTACTCCGATTTGGCTACCTAAAGCAGGTCATAGATACTCCAAAGATATTCCAAATGGCGTGGCACCCATTCATACGGGCAGCGGTAGTGAAGGATCTCACCCGATTAATTCATTGAAAATGAGTAAGGTCGAGGCCATACGGTCGCTATAGAAAAACGTCTACATTTACATTTACTCCGATTTGGCTACCTAAAGCAGGTCATAGATACTCCAAAGATATTCCAAATGGCGTGGCACCCATTCATACGGGCAGCGGTAGTGAAGGATCTCACCCGATTAATTCATTGAAAATGAGTAAGGTCGAGGCCATACGGTCGCTATAGAAAAACGTCTACATTTACATTTACTCCGATTTGGCTACCTAAAGCAGGTCATAGATACTCCAAAGATATTCCAAATGGCGTGGCACCCATTCATACGGGCAGCGGTGGTGAAGGATCTCACCCGATTAATTCATTGAAAATGAGTAAGGTCGAGGCCATACGGTCGCTATAGAAAAACGTCTACATTTACATTTACTCCGATTTGGCTACCTAAAGCAGGTCATAGATACTCCAAAGATATTCCAAATGGCGTGGCACCCATTCATACGGGCAGCGGTAGTGAAGGATCTCACCCGATTAATTCATTGAAAATGAGTAAGGTCGAGGCCATACGGTCGCTATAGAAAAACGTCTACATTTACATTTACTCCGATTTGGCTACCTAAAGCAGGTCATAGATACTCCAAAGATATTCCAAATGGCGTGGCACCCATTCATACGGGCAGCGGTAGTGAAGGATCTCACCCGATTAATTCATTGAAAATGAGTAAGGTCGAGGCCATACGGTCGCTATAGAAAAACGTCTACATTTACATTTACTACGTATTACCAGCAAAAGTTAAACATACAAATAAAGGCTCCAAATGAAAGCCACAAACAAGAAAAGTCGATACAAACACTACCAGCAAAATTTCATTACCTCGTCTTGAGAATGCAAGGCCTTTGGTTCTTCGGCGACCGTAACAGAATCAGCCACTGACATCTGCGACTCCTCTGGCTCAACTACAACGATTGGCAGCAACAGCTGCTGATCAGGCACTTTGACGATGTCCTTACCTGAACAGTCTTCAGGTAACAAAATGGACGGATTAATATCACCACGTGAACTTTCTTCGTTGGACTGATTGGGTTTTACCTCATTCGATGGAATTTTCTGACAATTCTCCCGCTCTGCAACATCATTTGCATCAGTCACCATTGGCACACAAGCGCTATTTTCTGCTTCCCTTTGCTCACTGCACTCGCCAGATGGCGCTACTTTGGGGAGCAGATCATCAGCAGTTTTCAAGAGTGGATATTGTACTCCTGAGCAGTCGAGCGTCGACCTGTTCCACTTTTCCGGCAACTCAAATTTGCTCAAGTTAAAAGCAGAAGTTATTCTCATGTCTGTATGGTTCCGCGTCCTCTCAACCTCCTCATCCTCTGAGTCAAACATCGGGTCATTTATCATTGAAGAGAGGTCGCACGCAGGTTTCACTGCGACCTTCGCTGGTCCCTTCAACAGAGCCGACTGATCAAAAGAGATCATGTCAAGGAGGCCGCGGTGGGAAACATTTTCAAAGTCGGTGATATCCAGACGATTAAGATGCATTGAACGATCGAAGAGCACATTTCCTGTTGCCACGTTGGTCAGATTTGCAGAAAAACCCGAACTGTCTTTCAAATGCCCAATACTGCTGCTTAAGTCTTTCCTCGAAAAGACGGAGGTATCTGGTAAAACTGGAAGAGACTGCCTAGGCAAACTGCGAATACTGAGACCAAAATCTGATTGCTGATGAGGTTTCCGTGATGGGAAAACTAGCCCCTGTGAACTAAACGAATTCGGCGTCACTCGTACAACATCCTCTGCTTTGCGGGGGAATTCTGTGCATCGCCCTATCTCTGAAGTGGCAGAATCCAATTCCAAATTGTCCGCCCCACTTCCCAACGCGCCTCCATCGCTTCTGCTGCGAAAGCCTTCAGCCTCGCACAGGCTCCTCCTCTTGGGCTCCTTCTCAAGGGACTCCTCTGACGCGTCAATGCACCTTTTTCGCTGGCCTTTACCCTCGAAGGCAAGACTCTGATTCAGACTGACAAGGAAACCTGTTTCAAGTTTCCACCTGTCGCCCACGTTTAGCGAGTTTCCATCCGTCAGCGTAAATTTTCCGTGGTGTTCCACCTGACCAAGAGAAAGATTTCTGCTTCGGTCTTTGTGTATTTCAGCCAAAACTTGTTCACTTAAAGACCCACTGATGCCCTTTTTCACTTCACTTCTCCAAAATGTCGACCTTTCATCCGACAGGGAGGAAATTCCAGTTGGCAACACGGCGCTTTCATGATGGTCAGCTGTACTTGCAGCAAGACTTCTGTCTCTGCCCTCTTGTAACACGCCGAAGACTCGTTCGTTTAGAGGTTTGTCGAAGTCTTTGAGATTTTCACTAGTGTGCAAACTCATCCCATTCTTCCGCATGTCATCTGCAGAGGACAAATTTCGAGTCAGCAATGCGGAGTTTTCACTACGATCAACTCGAACAACAGGAAGTGACCTGTTTTTCTCTTCTCGTAATACTTGTTCGTTAGTAGATCTGTTTCCGCTCCGACTTTTGACTTTTGTCAGGTTAACCGTCACATCGACATCCATGTCCTCCTCTTCTGTCATTTCTGAAAGTGGCATTCTGGGATTAGTGTACCACGGCAGATTAATGTCACCGATGCTTTTCCCATCTTGATTACCTGGACGGTCAGTGGGCAAGCCGGCTGATAAAGGTTCTGGGGCAGACAGCACAGGTACGTTGGTAGCAATCACCCCTCCTGGATGTACCTGCCCTTCAAACTCAGCACCTGGCACCGACACAGATCTATTTGTTACAAGCCTCTTTGACGCAAGGTCTCGAGTAAACGAATGGGTTGCACATGATGATGAATTCACCCCAGTAACAGGCGCTGCTTCTGTAACCATGACAACTAAATTTTCTGGAAAAATCCCACCTGGCTGGCGTGTCGCTGCACCTTTCCCTGTCATACCTGTCCTCAAGACACCTGTGTTGCTGGCACGGAGGACAACCATTCCAAACTCTGGTGCGTTTGCACTTGCAACAGCCTTCATCATCACACCTTCACTCACAACAGGTGTCTGGCAAAGGGGAACATTCTGCATACCTGTAGTCAGAGCATCGAAAATTACTGGCGTTGCAGCCTTCGAAACAACCTCATCATCAGGAAATGCTTCCTTCTTCTGTTCCAAGACACGCACTGTTTGATCAATCTGTCCAGAAAGTTCAGAGCTTCCTCCGTCGGTGAAGACGGCAAGAAAGTCGTTAGTGTCAAACAGCGGAATTTTCTCCACGGCTTCCTGCGATAGAGAAGATTCGTTCACTTTTCCAGAGGCCAAACTGCCACTCCCATCTAGCACATCAATATCCGACTGGGAAAAAACTCTTGTCTCCATCAGATCCCAGTTGCTGTACGTCTCTTTGGCAGGCCACAAAACATTCGTTCGTACACACTCTGTCTGGTCAACATCTTCTCCACCTCCTTCCGCTGCAAACATCCTAGTCCTATCCAAGTCCTTCCAAGATAAAAACGTGGCCTGATCATTTGCTATTTTTCCTAAACACTCCGTAAATGACATTTCGTTGCAGGAGTCATCCACAAAGGCCCTTGTCCTATTCATATCGGATCCAGCTGCCGTTGGATTGTGGGAATTTTTGTCACAAGGGGGCAGCACTGTTGCATTAAGCTTCATTGTTTTCGTTAAGCAATCGGTCATTTCCATTTTACCTTCACCATCAGCCATTAGGACGCTTCGGTCTGAGTTGAGTTCTTTTAACGTCGCTGAAAAAACCTCTAGTCCACCCCCGCCCTCACCTGATTGGCCGGTTTGGTGGAGGACTGTTCGGTCATCTTTAATCGTTTTTGATAAACACGCAGTCATTTCCATGTCGTTTTCATAATCACCCAACAGGATAGTTTGGTTAATGTCTCCATCCTCTGACGCTTTCATCTGGAGAGTTGCCAGTGACAACGATGTCCCTCCAGCATACTTGGACATCTCAGCTGTGTCTTGACTTCCAGCTGATGCCAGTCGTGTGGTCCTTAACAAGCCGGTCTTTGTTTCAGGACCTACCATTGGGTCATTGGCCACTGGTGCATCCGATTTCAGGTCAAAGGGCATGCTGGGCTTTTCCACCGCCCCGTCTGCTGAGAAGCCACGTCCAGATTTGATGGCAGAAAGGAATAAATTGATATCGATTAGAGAGTCTTTCTGAAACGTCAAAGTTGGAATCGTGGTTCTACCCAACACGCCATCATCATTCAAACGAATCCCGACTCCGTTTTCATCTTCCAACATGGACCTGCCAGGCACAGCAGCAGACGGCTTGCGACCATCATCATCCAGCTCCGAATCCTCATCACCTCTGCAAGCGAGCATAGTCTGATCAAAGCAAGACTCCTCGACGAACGAACCCTCCACTCCATCGTAACAGCTAGTCATCTCCATGCTCATATCTCCAAAAACCTTCGTTCTGTTAAAACTCTGTGCTAGGGTGCAATCAGCTTTTCCTCCTTCATCATCCACATCTAATCTCAATTCCTTGCCCAACGGCGACTGCACAGAGATGTTTCCGTAACAATTAGTCGTTTCAATCGTGTCATTGGCGAAGAGTCTCGTCTCGCTGCTTGTAAGACTGGCACGACATGTTGCAACGACTTTATTCTGGTTGGTGTTGAGCAACGTTTTGAAATCACTCTCGTCAGAAAGCTGGTAGATGCCAAACTGATCGGTGAAAGTCTTTGGAGGCAAAAGCAACGAATGTACAGACGCCACGAAGTCAGCACGGCTAAAATTTTAAAAGGATTACTATATAAGTCAGCACTTCAACTAAAATTTTATTTTCAACAGTTTTTATTACCCGAGTTACATAAGATCTTCGGATGACGGCAAATAGCGAATAAATATTACACCTGAAACAGCAAGTACTTGCACCACTGTCATTTGTAATAAAGACCATTTTATGACAGGGCCATTTATAATAGACCATCTTATGACATGGTAATTTACAATAGACTATTTTATGACATGGTCTCCATGTAACATGGAGGTTTGAGGGGATTACTTAGGGATCATGTGCAATGACCCTGTTAAGTTGTTCACGCACACCGTGCCTCGGTCACCAAGCAGTAGAATTTGGTACAGGCATAAGCTGGGAAGTAAAAGGTAAGTCCTGCGATGCATTGGCCCAGTGCCCAGGACCTTGGGATTCGTAAATTGCCGGCTCAAGGGCCTAAAAAAGGAAATGAGCGCCTCCCCTACGTCTCACTTGTGGGATATGGGATACTTTACTTAGGGACCACGAGCAACTCAACGCCTTAAGGAAAGCTGTCCTGCATCGTTAACAGATACCCTGTCAATACGTACAAGATATGATTACCCACAACTAAAACCAATAATTACATAAAATCAAAGATAATGACTACATTCTTGAACATCGAGCTGATTTATGTTATAAAGTCCATCAAGCAAATCGCTAAAAATGAAGTCACAAACAGAACTCACTTTGCTCCATCAGCCACTGGTGACACCGCAGCCTGAAAACAATATCAACAAAAAGCTAGTCATTTCAATTCGTCAGCATCAGATAACGAAAACAGATCAATTTAAATATCGCAAAGAAACCAATTAAAAGCCAGCTGGCTTGGTTAGCTAAACGGGTACGTAAAGGCGCCTCAACATAGAAACCAACAACTCAGACGCAGTAGAAAATGTCCTACATATAACTTTTTGTTGCTGTTCAGCTGACCAACTTTTTTGCGCCACCTAGCATGTCGCTAACTTAAATGATAGAGTAAATTTTGAGCACTAGCTTAGTATTAATAATAAGCAGAAAAAGTAGTTAGTTGATTATTGTACTCACGGAAGCAGAGTAAGGCCCAGCTGATTCCTTGGCTGTCATGGCTTCAGCACCTATAGCAAATTTCAGCCTTTCAATCAATCAATAAATCAATCAAAACCTAAGGCAAGGTAATCACTTTATTATTAAGGAATTGCTACAGGAACCGAAGGCAATTTTAATGCACAGAAAGCCACCAAATTTATTTTGTTATTTCGGGGACAGCTCAAAACTTCTGACGTCGTATACGGAGCGGTCAGTTCTGTGACTAAACATGGTGATGTCATTGCTGGAGTCAAAATCCGGCTGAAATCACATGCAGTCATTTATGGATGTTCCCCAAGAGCAACTTATTTCTGTTTCAGTTTGCTTTGTCAATTCTTTGACGTCGTTCAGGTCTAAACTAAAGATGCATCTCTTTCAGCTTGCTTACCCACCGTAGCCTGGCTTCTGGTTTCTCTGATCTATCAGAATTTGACCCAGCTTCTCCGTCTTATGATTTTGGACTGTGATTTTGACTTGAAGCGAACATTGACTGATGTCTTGGGCATTATAATAACGGCGCCATAGAAGTCTTTAGATTAGATTAGCCTTTTTATAGAAGATGCTACATAACAGGGACCCACTGATAAAATACAAATGACACTCTTAATCTTCTCTTTATGTAACGTTTGCAAGAAGCAAAATATGTTACACACAAAGTCACTACTGTTAGCAACTTAACTTTACAAAACGGAACAATTCGCAAATTACGATAACAAGAAAACGGAGCCAACCTCTGTCGAGAGACGGTTCATAGCAGTTATATTTAGGAATTTCCCTGAAAAACAAAAACACATTATTTACTGTATTGTATTTGATAAGTTATACAGCACTTCTTACAGAACAAAATACTCAGAAGCGCTTCCAGCGTGAGAACCCCGAGGAAGTAAGAATGTTTTTAAACAATGAGCTGACTCAGTTCTATCACCAACAGTGACCCTTGCACGAAACGATAGCGGAAGTCCATTCCATCTAAATTATTTTATAAATTATTTGTTAACTGCACTTAATATCCACGCAAGGTCAGTACATCAGAGGCGCAAGATAAGCACAAACAACTTGTCCAAGGTCATTACTTGGAGTCCACGAAGCAGACTCAAACCTGCAATTGCTGGATCAATGTATCCAGCGCAAAATTATGTAGACCATAGTACCGTACAAAACTGCATATGATCAGCTTGGATCGATGCACTAGAATTCAAACCCCAGGTGCTGTAGTGCAAGGAAAACGTGCTAGTAATCCAATACGGTGCAACCCGTAACAACACAAACAGTTGTACAGTACACCTTACTCATTATTATTATTATTTCTGCATTAAGTATTATTATTTATTTACTATTATTTATTAAGAGCCAACGACTAAGCATCAACTGATGGCACTGAGCCATTGTCAGTAAACAATTTGCTCCAGGTCCCTACACAGGAAGCTCCTCAAGGAGGCTCAAATCCATACTCTCCACGCTACAAGCTGAGCACTCTAACCACTTGGCTACTATGCCCCACTTCATAAAAAAACAAATTCTGAAATAACATGGTTAATTTTTTTGCCCAAGGTACTGTACTTATAATCCCTTGGGACTTATAAAAAAACACTCCGGAGTAAAAACCTGTCCGGTTTGGCTAAATCTCGTCAAGTTTTGGCAGAGAGAAGGTGCTTCGGAAGGCGACAGCATTAAATCATTGTAAGGCAAATTAATTAATTAATTAATTAATTCACCTATAGAATATAGAATCAATATAACAACCTAGTTATAAGGCGGTGTTTGATATGACTCCCAAAGGCAATGTCGTAATGAATTTCCAGTGTACGACTTCTACCAAACTGACAACGTACCTCACTTGGTGGTTGTTCGAGAAGCTTACTCGCCGAGACTTCTTACTGGTAACATGCTCTGTTGCATCGTTGTCATAGCCATCCAAATCAGACAATGGTTGTCTGCTTTTCAGGATCTGAACAACAACCACATTGGATAACAACTTTTACCGGTAAATTAACTGAAATTTACATAAGATATGTTGACAGCCACTCAAGGAAATACCAGCTGCTACCTGCAAGATGCATGGCTATTGCATTGTATTTGATAACTTATATAGCGCTTCTTACAGAACAAACTACTCAGAGGCGCTTCCAGCATGAGAACCCTGGGGAAATAAGAACGTCTTTAAACAACGAGTTGACTGAGCTCTATCACCAACAGTGATCCTAGCATGAAGCAACAGTGGAAGTTCATTCCATAGAGATGGGCCAACAACAGCAAAAGCCTTCTGCTGAGCAAGTGAGGACTTAACAAAAGGAACAAATAGATCCAGACGATCTAGAGAACGTAAAGGATGGGACGAGGCCAAGGAAAATTGGTCGTCTTATCCGATCTTGTTACTTCCGTAGTGACATGAAAGTAACGCATAAAGCATCACCTGAATGTCTCAACGATGCACTTGACCAAACGAATGTAGGCATATGTTGGCAGAGGACAATAGTATGTCATGCACTTCAGAATCTCAGGCTAGCACGGTTCGAACACGGGGACCTTAAATAGCATAGCGCCCATTCAAACGGGCAGCAGTGGTGAAGGATCTCACCCGATTAATTTACTGAAAAATGAGCAGGGTTGAGCCGTACGGTCACTATAGAAAAATGTTTACATTTACATTTAGACACCAATAATGAAAATTGAAAACTCACCGAGGAGCGTCTCTTTGACTTGGATCGTGGAAAACCAACCCTAAATTTAATGCAAAATCAAACAAAAGATAAATAAGGTAAGGTAGTTGCTAATATATTACATGTACCTCTATTATATTATATATACACATATTTAATATATATTTATAGTATTTATTATTATGTATATATATATATATTCTCTTAACAATGTATGAATACATTCACATTTTTTACTTAGTTTGCATGAGGGAAATATCGATTTACTGTCCGAAAAACATGAATTCAAATTGTTTTATAGTAAAAAGGTCATGAATTGAAACTGGTTATATAAAAAATTCGGCAATGCACATCCTGGCTCAGATGAGGGAGAACCAGTAAAATCAACACTAACGTTACGACTATGGATTTAATATTTATACAAAACTCACTGAGTTGTTAGATCATCCTGGTCAGGATTTAAACCTGACATTGTCAGAATTCCAAATGCAAGACTTGCTAAACAATAACTGAAAAAGAATAATTTATGTTATAACAATAAACATTCACTGAAAATAAACATTCACCGTTTGAATAAACATTCAAGTGCAATTAATTCTGATCTACTCTTGATGTAATGCTAGTCAGACAATATAAGCTACTGTAAGTTACAAAACGAAACAGTTTCAAGTTGAAATTAAAACACTTAAACCACGTACTTCTAGTGGAGCTTGACTGAGAATTTAAACATATTTTAATATAATGGATTTTCTAGATTACAATAAAAGCAAATGGATAGCGTATTACTGGTTACAAAAAACCGCCCATTCCAGGTTTGCAACATATGTTGAACTGAAAATAAATGCGCTACATAAGTACCCACACACCCTCTCAAGTCACGGAGCTTCATAGTATAAATATACGCCCGTTTCCTCATTTCCACTTTAAATAAAGTGAAATAATCATTATGTCCAAATAATATAGAATAGTAAACCTGACAATCTGCAAAGAAATCCGTAATAAAAATTGTCTAAATTGCCTTTTTTACAAAACCACCTTCCCGCTTGTGAAAATATTTGAAAATAACAACCCAGTTATGTATCTAGGTCAGTGGCCTACTTCCTATATTCATGCGCGGCAAAGCGGCGCGTAATGTAAAATAATATAAAATCTGGCAAAATTCTAATGACAGTAAAACATTAGTAACTGTGTAGTGGTTTACACTTTTAAACAACGCAATAGTTTAAAAAATTTGTAATGATAACATGAATATAAAATGCTAGAATGGAGAGTTTCCCGGTCAGAAAAATAGGCTGCAAAGTACAGCGCTATAAAACTCTGTTGACATTCGTAAGATCAGTTTACAGGTTAAGTTGTCTCATTTAACGTTTTGCGAAAAAGTTGTAATGTTTTATTCGAAAAAACTTCTGAATTCGTGTTTTTAAAAGACCGAGCGGCCATGAGATTTGCAGAGCATCTGTCGGCTCACATAACGCCGGAATGGCACAAACAGTACATAACTTACGAGGTAGTGTCGTTTTGCAGGAGACCTGCATACAACTTTACCAGCTGATGAGGCGCAATTGTTTTCTTTTTGAGTACATGTTTTATGCGCAGGACTGATGGCACCCATTCTTCCTCCTCTCTCTCTCTCTCTCCTCTCTTACCCCAAACACCACCCCCGTAGCTGCCAAGCTGTCTCTCCGTCTGACTTTTGGATCTTAACATGGAACCGAACCCTTTTGCCTATCGATGTTGTTTTGACTAAGCGCCTGTGAATAAGCTGGTCCTTGCGACGTAGCTTTCGTTGGGCGCTGTAGACATCTCGGAATTACGATTACAATTATGATAAGAAATTTAGCGAGTTTTGGTTTTATAAATGAACTTGGTTGTATACATTTGATCTAGTATATACGTTGTTTTACGCTGGAACTCCTTCATGCGCAGAGCGTTATCATCATCAGGAACAGCTACAGCTCTGTTATAGATATGACATGTCACATTAAACAAATCAAGTGCATTTGACGGGGTTACAAAAGACAAATCCAGAAACATCTATAGTCCTGCTTAATTATGGTCACTGATACAAAATTGAGAAGGCAGTGAGAGACATTCATGCAGCAAACCTTGATGTGCCTTTAGCGCAGTTGAAGTACATTCGTTTCATATTCGGAGTGAACGTGGAAAGCAGCCTGAGGCATCCATGTAGGAGTATATTTCACAAGCACCACTTCAATTTTCATAGCCCCAAATTTTCGCAGCACTGCTTCAAAAACTCCCACCGATATGCGGCTGAAGTGACATCTTTTTCAGCGGCAGGCAGGGCAAGAAGACTTGGTGGACTTACAGTGAACTGACCGTATGGTAGATGACCTGAGTTGATTTTCTGCACCACCAGCAAAAATTATATTCACTGGTTACTAGGGATGTAGAAGGAGAAGGAGGGTGATGCTGTTAAAGTTATTAGTCTGTTGCTATATTAATATTGCTTTTTCCATAATTTTTTACTTAATGCTTAATCACTCAGGATTACAAAAATAGGGACCATATTTTTCTAGAATGGCTGTTAATATTCTTAATATTATTATTTTTTATATTATTATTTTATATTAATATTATTATTTTGTTATTATATTTATTACCTGAGGTTAGTGTAATCCCTCAGGAAAAAAGGGAAAATCAGGCCTCATCCACAGCCACATTCGGAAACTTGCCTCAGATTATTGTTATAATTGTTATTAGTTATTATCGGTTATTTATTATTATAAGTAATACTGTTATTATTGACATTATTATTGCTATTATTATCACTTAAACTTTGACCTATAATTATTAACAGTTTTCTACGCTGGTTGTCGTACTGTGGAGAGCTCTACTTTCTCTGTGGCTGTTGACCATTGCATGATTCTGTGATATATGCCACCTATTTGACCTTTGACCCCCTGAAGAGGCTTGGAGGCTGTGTTTGTGTTTAACACTTCATTTGTAACAACACAGAGTCTGTATAAAATTTTGTAACAGCACAACTGTAAATCTTTACAAATTGTGTGGTAAAAATTTGTTTTTAGAGCTTTGACCTTCATATGCTGCTTAAATCTGCCGATTGGTTAGAGTGCTCAGCTTGTAACACGGAGAGGATGAGTTCAAGCTTCCTTTCCTGTATAGGAACCTTAAGCACCGTTGCTTTGCGCCAGATTTACTGACCTTGCACACCAGATAAATTAAATTAAATGCAATAATAATTATAATATTAATAATAATAAATATAATGGTTTAATTATTATTGTTGTTATGTTGAACACCCAGTTTTATGTGACCTACATTTGCATGGCCTAGTTTTAATTGACCTGAGTTTACATAACCCAGTGTTCCTCAGTCTGGTTTGACATGACCTAATTGTTGCATGGCCTACTTTTGCATAGCCAAGCGTGTGCTGACATGACCCAGTTTTTTGCAATCTGGTTTGACATGACCTAGTTCTGCATGGCCTAATTTTATGGACCTAAGTTTACGTGACCCAGTTTTTCTCAGTGTGGTTGATATGACCTTGTTACTTGACCTATTTTTACAAGGCCAAGCATTACTTAGACATGTGTTGACATGACCCAGTTTTCTGCAGTCGGGTTTGACATGACCTAGATTCTGTGCCTCTGTTTGTTGTTTACAGGCGATGAAGGAGATGTTGTATGAGGCAGTGGAGAAGGCACCCTCCCAGGAATGTAAGAAAGAGAAGTTTAAATTCCGTTTTGCAGATATTTAGCCTAGTTCTGCAGCATTCGATTCTCACAGAGGGGCATGCACTGCGGTATTTTTTTTCTACAGGATGCAAAATCATGTCATCTTGATCTTATAAACAACACTAAACCAAGACCTATTTGCTTACTTGCTCTTGCTCAGAGCCAGCGGTAGACTTGGTTTGCTGAGCCACTGTTCTTGACAAACTTGTATGTGGTACCAATCAGTCTAGTTTGGTACCGGCGTAAGCTGGGAAGTAAACAGCAAGTCCTGTGATACACTGGCCTCATGTCAGGACCTTGGGATTCGTCCATTGCGGCTCAAGGGCCTAAGAAAAGGAAATGAGCGCCTCCCCTACGTCTCACTTGTGGGATATGGGATACTTTACTTCGTAATACCTTTAGTAGATTTGGGGCTGAATTGGGCAGCAAATGGGTACAGCATGGTACCAGTGGGTACAGCATGGGACCAGCTGGTAAGCAAAATAGCTCTGATATACCAAAATCTCTTTACAACACTTGTAAAGTACTCACGTTACAAGATCAATACACAAGCGACATTGTAATGTAACACAGAAATTTGTTTTGGCTCAAAGGTCAAAGAACAGGAAATTAGTGCCTCTGTATGTTCCATGGAAGATTCAGTTTTACTTTACAGTTTGGTATTGGTTAGTTGGTTGTTTTCCAGTGGAAATAATTTGGAATTTCTGTTGTCCGTTGTATTTCTGTTGTCCGTTGTTAGTTTCTGATGTCGACACGATTCACGCGTACTTTGGGCGTTTTGACGAGAGCTTCTTTCAGTACTGTGATACTGAACTGCGTAAAATCAACACATTCTTTGCAGGTGATGGGTCAAGTTTTTGTAGTAATTTATTTGATTACAAATTCTCTAATTGGAAATTTTTTAAATTAGAAATCTGTTTATTATGATGTATTTCTTAGAATTTCTTTATAAAAGGGTCATTTCCTGCAATTAAAAGGCACCGGATGAATACAAATTAAAATATATATTAAAAGTTACATTACTCTGTTGATCATATATTACATCTGAGCTTGAAGGGGCACAATTGGAATTGCCTCTGTTTATCCAGCCCTTGCATTCCTGGGAACGTCGAGGCACCTCGATGCGTGAGGATGCTGGGTCAGTTACCGATATACCGGCTATATTTCAGAGATTTGAATCTCGGGCTAGCACAGTCCGTACACAGGGACCTTAAATGGTGTGGCACCCATTCTAACATGTAGCAGAAGTGAAGGATCTCACCCGATTAATTCATTGAAAAATGAGCAGGGTCAAGGCCATACAGTCGCTATAGAAAAACGTCTACATTTACATTCACTTCGATTTGGCTACCTAAAGCAGGTCATAGATACTCCACAAGACATGGCGCCCATTCAGACGGGCAGCAATGGCGAAGGATCTCACCCAATAAATTCATTGCAAAATTATCAGAGTTGAGGCCATACACTTGCTATAGAAAAACGTCTAACTTTACATTTACCTCGATTTGGCTACCTAAAGCAGGTCATAGATACTCCACAATACATGGCGCCCATTCAGACGGGCAGCAGTGGCGAAGGATCTCGCCCTATAAATTCATTGAAAAATGATCAGGGTCGAGACCATATGGTTGCTGTAGAAAAAAGGTGTACACATTCTTTTCAACGGATTTCTGAACTCGGATGGAAGCTTGGCTGGTGCAGCTTCCAGAATCGCCCTTGACCCTGCTTGTTCTGAATCATATTAAATGTTGATGTGATTCCTTATGTTTCAGAAAAATTAGCTGAAGCCAGCCGTAAGCACGTCAACCTGCAGTCCGATCTAACCGCGCTCGACAGTGTCAAAGTTGTGCCTGGATTGCGCCGACGTTCGATAGCTCGAATTATGAAGAAGAAAGAGGAGGACGTGGCAGAGCCCCCGGTGCGGAAATCCCTGCACGACGTGAAACTGGCCTTCAGCGAATTCTACTTGAGTCTTGTTCTGCTCCAGAACTACCAGACCCTCAACTTCACTGGGTTTCGCAAGATCCTTAAAAAACATGATAAGGTTCACTTTGAGGCAACTGCATTTTGCTTTGTAAAACATCGTGATATGTGACGTTATCAGTGTATGTAAGTATGTGTGTATGAATGCACATACATATGTAAGTATGTGTACGTATATACGTTTGTATGTACGTGTGTAGGTATACGTGAGTATGCATGTATGTTTGTGTATGTATGTATGTATGAATATATGTGTGTATTTATGTATGTACAGGTGTATGTGTGTTTTTGCATTTATGTATATGTGTATCTGAGCTTTTCTACACCACCTTTTTACCCTTTTCTCTTGCCTGTCTAAATCATGTTATAATTCTAAAAGAACGACTAGTAATAAATGTCAACTGTGTTGGCTGATGTTACCTGAATTCACCTCACCTGACTTGACCTGATCTTGCCATGAACCAGTATTCTTCTTAAGTTGTTTGTAAAGTCGTGGAATCTATTGCATTTCTGCAGTTGACACATTCAGATCGCGGTTCTCACTGGCGCCAGGGAAATGTGGAAACGGCTCCGTTCTACACCAACAAGGAAGTCGATCATCTGATCAAAGAGATCGAGGTCAGGATCATAAGAGCTGGTCTGCAGTCGAGTCTTATCTAATGACTTCTATGGCGCCGTTATCATAATGCATGAAGCACAATTGATGGTTGCTTCAAGATCATAATACACGAAGCCTGAAAACTCACTATTTCTCACTGGCTTTCAAACATCTGGATATCTAACTCTTTTCACCTGGCGACTGACTATACACGCCTCCTATTCGCATTTCTGTGTGTGACTTTGCGCTCGTTTAAAGTTTTCGTAATAATAATAATATAGCACTAATTGATGTTCATTCAAGATCATGATGCATAAAGCCTCAATCGATGGTCACTTCAACATCATAATAAATAAAGCATCAATTGATGGTCACTTCAAGATCATAAAGCAACAATTGATGGTTGCTTCAAGATCATAAAGCAACAATCGATGATCGCTTCAAGATCACAAAGCAACAATCGATGGTCGCTTCAAGATCACAAAGAAACAATCGATGGTCGCTTCAAGATCATAAAGCATCAATCGAAGGTCACTTCAAGATCATAAAGCAACAATCGACGGTCGCTTCGAGATCATAAAGCAACAATCGAAGGTCACTTCAAGATCTTTAAGCATCAATTGATGGTCACTTCAAGATCATAAAGCAACAATTAATGGTCACTTAAAATGAAACTGTAATAAAAAATCACAATCCGTTGGAGAAGCAGAATCGACATCGAAAATCTGGTATAATATTTGCATGACATGGTGGCTAGTATTCCTAGAGCTGGCCAGAGGTACCTGCTTTGAGAGTAAGCAGAGAGGTTCTTGAAGAGAGGTATTTTAGGCTTCATGAGATCCATGTAAGGATGTAAATGCAGAAGGTAGGACATCCATGGTCTTACCTCTTTGAAGAAGTGAAATTTTAAAATTATTTTCCATAATTTAAAATTTACTTCTAATTCAAAATGAAATTTATAATTCAGGTTAATGCCCTTTTTATTTTCATGTTAATTTTTTTTCGTTTTGCTTTGCTTACCGTGTTTTTGCTTTTCGCTGATTTCAAACAACAGAATTTATTCACGATGAAGTTGGAAGGTGGTAACCGTCAGAAGGCCATGAAACGATTACGAGTGCCTCCACTTGGGGAAAAGGTGCAGCATAAACTCTGCAATTACTCTAAATATATGCTGTGCAAGAGAATTATCATGAAATTATTTAATATGCTGTTTAATTTGAACTTTCATAATGGTGTTATCTTTATCTTATCTTTATTCCAGCTACCCGCACTTTTGAGGTGAATTCATAAATTAACGCGATATAAGTATCTGATTAATAATTATAATAATAATAATAATAGTAATAGTAATAGTAATAATAATAATAGTAATAATAATAGTAATAATAATAGTAATAATAATAGTAATAATAATAATAATAGTAATAATAATAATAGTAATAATAATAATAGTAATAATAGTAATAATAATAGTAATAATAATAATAGTAATAATAGTAATAATAATAGTAATAATAATAGTAATAATAATAATAATAGTAATAATAATAATAGTAATAATTTTAGTAATAATAATAATAGTAATAATAATAAAGCAACAATCGATGGTCGCTTCTGCTCACTTATGTCTCCGGACTAATTTTTTCACCACCTGAGGGATTATACCTACCTTGGGTTAAAAAAAATAATAATAGTAATAATTATAGTAATAATAGTAGTAATAATAATAATAACTTATTTACTTCTTGTGGTTGTGTGCAGGAAAATCCATGGACCACGTTCCGTATCGGAATGTTTTCCGGCATATTCCTCATTCTTGCGGTTGTTGCGGTTATTGCAGGTACGTGCGCCTCCTTGTAATCTACAGCCGTAACGTAATCAACGCTCGCAGGTTTTTAAGGTCCTTGAAAGTCACCAGTTACTAACAAATCGATATTCAGACTTTACTGTTACTGGTGATTTATTAATTTATATTTTTATTGGAATATTATGCTTATGATTTATTTATTTTAGTAATTTTAATTTAATATTATTAATTAATTTTTTAATGGAATACTATTTGTATTATTACTTCTGATTTATTGTTTCGTGTTTTGTTGTTAATGCAGTACTAACTTTTGTAGCCGTTTACACAAGCGATCAGCATGCAGCAGACTGGAAACCCGCTCTGCGCATGTACAGAGGAATGTTCCTGGTGATCTTGTTTGTGTTCTTGCTGGGGATAAATACGTATGGATGGAGAGCCTCTGGGGTCAATCACGTGCTTATATTCGAATTGGATCCGAGAAACCATCTTACCCACCAGCAGTTCATGGAGGTTAGAAACGACATGATATTTATATGATGACTACGATGTTGGTGGTGATGAGGATGAAGACCACTATGATGTATGTATGTGTATGTATTATGTGTGTATATATGTATGTATATATGTATGTATGATGTATGTACGATGTATGTATGATGTATGTATTATGTATATATGTAGTATGTGTGTATGTATTATGTATGTATGTTTGTATGTATGATGTATGTATTATGTATATATGTAGTATGTGTGTATGTATTATGTATGTATGTTTGTATGTATGATGTATGTATTATGTATATATGTAGTATGTGTGTATGTATTATGTATGTATGTATGATGTATGTATTATGTATATATGTAGTATGTGTGTATGTATTATGTATGTATGTTTGTATGTATGATGTATGTATTATGTATATATGTAGTATGTGTGTATGTATTATTGTGTATGTATTATGTATGTATGTATGATGTATGTATTATGTATATATGTAGTATGTGTGTATGTATTATGTATGTATGTTTGTATGTATGTGTATGTATTATGTGTGTATGTATGTATGTATATATGTATGTACGATGTATGTATGATGTATGTATTATGTATATATGTAGTATGTGTGTATGTATTTATGTATGTATGTTTGTATGTATGTGTCATTGAACTCCGTGTAGTACCTTTAAGTACCTCATTGGTTAAAGCATATGTCAAGTCGCCTCTGTGCGTGAGGATACTGGTTTGCATACCGACAGTGGCTGTATTTCCAAGATTTTAATCTCATGCTAGCATGATGCGTACACAGGGACCTTAAATGGCGTGGCGCCCATTCAAACGGGCAGCGGTGGTGAAGGATCTCACCTGATAAATTCATTGCAAGATGAGCAGGGTCGAGGCCACACGGTCGCTATAGAAAACCATCTACATTTATTTATGTCTCAAGAGTGTTGCACATTTGGCTATTTTAGGGTGGGTGGAAAATGCTGAGGCAACTCTAGCAACAGAAGGAATGCAGTGGATTCATTTGTAAAAATTAATAGAGATGAATGGAGAAGCTGCACTGCCTGATGTGAAGTAAAGTAAAGTAATCATGCAGTGGAAGACTGTGTCAGGGAAAGGTCCAACACAGGATACAGAATGGACAGCAGTGATCGCCAGCCCGACTGACGACTTATTTTGGTGTGTTTTTCTGTCACCAGGTGGCGAGTTTCTTGGGCGTGATGTGGTGCATAAGCATCCTGTCGTACCTGTTTAGTCACCTCATGCAGCTTCCTGTCCACGTCCATCCTCTCTGCCTTCTCGGATTTGTCATCCTATTCCTCGTCAATCCATTTCCGGTTTTCCATTATCGTTCCAGACGTTGGCTACTCAAGGTCTTGGTAAGTCTGTCTCCTCTTTTCCAGGTGTCAGTATGATCTTCTTCTTCTCTATTATTATTATTATTATTGTTATTGTTATTATTATTTTTATTATTATTGTTATCATCATCATCCTATATGTTCATAGTAGAGTTCCGGAGAAGCAGATGGCGTTCCCACGCTGGACAGCTACTGAGAGTCTTTGAAGCAGTTGTTATTGCAATTGTTATTGTAATTATTATTATTATTATTTTTATTACTATTGTTATTGTAATTATTATCATTATTATTGTTATTATTATTATCATCATCATCATGGATTATTGTAATTATTATTATTTGTATTATTATTATTATTATTGTTATTGTAATTATTAGTATTATTATTGTCATTGTTATTGTAATTATTATTATTATTATTATTGTTATTATTATTATTATTATGTCTGCATTTATTAAGTGCCACTATGTAATGACTACGAATCAATCGATGGTGCTGAGCAATTGTGAGTGAAGGACTTGCTCAAGGTCCCTACACAGTAACCGTCTAAGGGGAGAAGGCTTGAACCCGTACTCTACATGTTACAAGCGGAGCGCTCTATCCAATCGGCTACTATGCCCCACAGTTAGTGAGGTCAGGAGTTCAACTCACTGCCGCTTACCTCCAGTGAACTTGGCAGTAATATGTAAATCTCGTAAACTTCTCAATACCACGCAAAAGCCGCATAAGTGAGATCTACTTATTCGCCAAACGGAGCGAGTATGCTTATTCGCCAAACGGAGCGAGTATGTTATTATTATTTCTGCATTTATTAAGCGCCACTGTGTAACGACTACGAATCAGTTGATAGCACCGAGCAGTTGTGAGTGAAGCGCTTGAGGCTCAAGGCCCCTACACAGTAACCGTCTCAGAGGAAACTTGAACCCGTATTCTCAGCATACAAGCCGAGCGCACTCTAACCGATTGACCACCGTGCCCCGATATTGCTTGTACATGCCTTTAAAGATCCTTGCGAAGGCATTGTACTTTTTGCATTTTGTGGAATTGTTTGCTGTTTTACGATGTTATTCTAAGATCTGGATGGATGTGTTTTGTTTAGTTCTGCATCTTCACGGCTCCTTTCCACTACGTTGGTTTCGCTGACTTCTGGGTGGCTGACCAGCTGAACAGCCTCACGACCGTCCTGCTCGACTTTGAATACCTCGTCTGCTTCTACTCGATCGAAGTCGATTGGCTTGGATCGAACAGTCAGTACATGCACTTATGTATATTGTTGCGAGGACACTTGTGTAATGGAAGGTTGTTTGGGTCTGAAGGTGACACGTGCCCATGAAACAGTCTGTTGAAGGAGAAAGGGTCAAGAGAGAAGGTTGTTTGGGTCCCATGATGGATTGTCCATGTACCGATCTGTTGAAGGAGTGTTTGAAGGTGTGTTTTGGAGGGGGTTTAAGACTATATAAATGGGAAGTTTTATGTTGATGCGTTTTACGAGTTTTCGTAAGAAACGTGTGAAATAACTGTTGAAGCCATGTGAACTGAGTTGTCGCTGAAACACGTATTTTGACTCGTAACAATATGTGTATATATTCATACCGCTTTTTAAAGGTTTTTAACAGGCGCTACTAATGCTTTAATGAGGAAACAGGGTGATTGCTTGGAGAAGGAGATCATGCAAGGAACAGTTCCGGGAGCAAGAGCAAGAGGAAGACCAAGGAAGAGTTGGATGGACAACATCAGCGAATGGTCCGGTATAGCCACAGAGAAGTTGCTGAGAGGAACCGAGGATAGGAGTGGATGGAAAAGAATCGTCTACAATGCGACCAACCCTCGTATCGAGGACGGTTGAAAAGAGAGAAGAGACTAATGCTTTGATGCATACAGTCTCTTTAGAACGTTATTGCAGAGTCCAATCTGTAGTTTAGGACATTATTGAAGAGTCTGATCTGTAGTGTTTTAAGTCTTTGAGTGTTCAGAATACATTGCAATGTGACAGAATACGCATCTTGTATATAAAATGCAATGCCAATACATATATACATAATACATACATCATACATACATGGCCTTGCAGAAACTGAGTAATGCTGGATAGTGGCCGTGATTGAGTAGTAGGAACGAATTTCCTACACGCGTTGGCTGACTGTGCACTGGTTCTCTGTTGCAGAGAAGCACATATGCGGAAGTGTGACGTACGGTGTGCGTCCACTGGTTGCCTGTCTTCCAGCTTGGTTCCGTTTTGCTCAGTGCCTTCGACGTTACCGGGACACGAGGCTTGCGTTTCCGCATATCGTGAATGCAGGGAAATACTCGACTACATTTTTTGTTGTTCTTTTTTCGACGCTGTACAGCGCCTACCGAAGTGAGTCTTAATCAGACCTCCCCATATCTGCCTCACCAAGCTTCTTTTGACTGATAACCTGTGTATATTATTATTATTTTTATTATTGTTATTTGTATTATTATTATTATTACTATTGTTGTGTTGTTGTTGCAAATATTGTAATTGTTATTATTATTATTATTCTTGTTACTACTACTACTATTATTATTGTTATTATTCTTGTTACTATTACTATTATTATTATTACTGATTATTATTAATATTATTATTGCATTTATTATGCATACAAGGTCAGAAAATCTGAATCTGAGGCACGAAGCAATTGTGAGTGAAGGACTTGCTCACGATCCCTACACAGAAACAGTCTAAGGGATAAGAGGCTCGAACCGTGTGTGTTACAAGCCGAGCGCTCTATCCAACCAGCTACAGTACCCCACCAAAGCTGAAAGTAGCTCTTTTACGGGGGCTTTGTAGAAAATGGAGAGTTTACACTGGCGGTACAATGATCTATCTTTGCTTGAAACCTGTTGACCCTGTTTTTTGAGCGCTTCTGAGCAGAGATGTCTTAAAGAAAACTAGTATCCCATATTCCACAAGTGAGACCTAGTGGAGGCGCTCATTTCCTTTTCTTTAGGCCCTTGAGCCGGCAGTGAACGAATCCCAAGGTCCTGGACATGGGGCCAGTGCATCGCAAGACTTGCCGTTTACTTCCCAGCTTGCACCGCTACCAAATTCTACTGCTTGGTGACAGAGGCACGGTGTCAGCAAACAACTTGCCCTGGGTCATTACACGGAGTCAAACCCGCAGCCACGTGATCATTGACCAAACGTGTTACCGATCTTAGAGAGGTGTGATGTAAATTTGCTGATCAGTGATTGGATGAGTCTGGATAAAAATGACATTTGCTTCTGATGTTTTCCTCCTCTGAAGCTCAGCACGGCGAAGAGGTCCTGCAGAACAACGCCTTCTTCTACCTCTGGATCATCTCAGCCTTGATCAGCACCTGCTACACGTTCGCCTGGGACATTAAGATGGACTGGGGGCTCCTCGACAGAAACGCGGGCGAGAACCGAGGCCTTCGGGAGGAAATCGTCTATCCGCACAAGGTCTGCAGCGAGGCTTCAGTCTGTCTTGGCTGTAGAATTGACTGTTGAGAGCTATATAAATACTGTGTTGCAATACATTCTTTCTTCTCGTTACATCTCTATTCTTTTCTAAGCTTTTGTGTTTTATTTCTGGGATAAAAGATGTGTATATGTTTGTTTTTAAGAGGTGTATACTACGTAGCTGTGTATTTCTATAGCATTCTAAGATTTTCTTGAAAGAATTCTGTGCTGGCCTCGAAGATGTAGGAGTTCAGTAAGAGCATGAAGTTTGTGAGTCAACAAATAGTTGTTATTTCCGCATTTATTAAGCGCCACTGTCTAATGACTAATGCATGAATCGATGGTGCTGAGCAGTAGTGAGTGAAGGAATTGCTCAATATCCCTACATCATCTTAGAGGAGGCTCGAACCCGTACTCTCTACGTTACAAGCCAAGTGCTCTACCAACAGACTACCAATTCCTCTGCTAGTAGGCTACTGGTTATGCCACCACTGTTGGGTTCTTGCAGACGCATAGAACCAAACGATTCTGTTTTTGAAAGTGTAGCTCACTGCGTGTAGTGTACCAACTGTTTGTAGTGGTAGCAGCAAAAATCATTATCTAGTCTGATTTAATGACTGCTACAGCGCCATTATCATAAAGCAAAAGACATCAATCGATAGTCGATTCAAGTGAAATCGTAATCAAAATTATAATCCATTGGAGAAGCCGGGTTGAATTCAGATAAGTCAGAGAAATCAGAAGTTAGGCTGCAATGGGTAAAAGTTGGGCTATGGTGGGTAAAAGTTCGGCTGCAGTGGGTAAAAGTTGGGCTGCGGTGGGTAAACGGTTTGGTAGACTCGTATGTAAGTATGTCTATCGTGTACTGGATTATGGTTACTTACTATGTATTTTGTGCATTGGTAAATTGTTGTGTTGTTGTTGGGTAGAGTTACTATTACTTGGCCGTTGTGGAGGATTTGGTGTTGCGGTTGTCGTGGGTTCTTACGGTGTCCATCGACGAGGATGGGGTGATAGATTCGGAGATTTTGAGGACGATCCTTGCATCGTTTGAAGTCTTCAGGTGATTTTCGCTTCGTTCTGTTTTGTCTTCCTTTGAATGGTTGACTTCCTTTGAATGATTGAATTCCTTTGGATGATTGAATTCCTTTGAATGATGAATTCCTTTGAATGATGAATTCCTTTGAATGTTTGGATTCCTTTGGATGATTGAATTCCTTTGAATGATGAATTCCTTTGAATGATGAATTCCTTTGAATGTTTGGATTCCTTTGAATGATTGAATTCCTTTAATGTGGATATCTGGGCACTGTCTGATGAACTTTTTATGCATTATTAACTTTGACACCATGTAGGCAATTTAACTTGAAGCGACCGTCGATTGATGCCATGTTCATTATGATAACGGTGCTATAAAAGTCATTAGATTAGATTTTTGGTTCAAAATGCAGACGATTCGTGTGGAACTTTTTCCGTCTGGAGAATGAGCATCTTAACAACTGTGGTCAGTTCCGAGCGGTTCGCGACATCTCGATCGCGCCGTTGAACGCAAACGATCAGGCTCTTCTCGAACGGATGATGGACGAGGAAGACGGCGTCACGAACCGACGGAAAACTGGAAGCAAACCGTGGAAACTGCCAAAGAGGTGAGATAACTGATTTTCAGGTCGTATGGGGGCCTTTATATGATGCATTTGGTGATCATGCAGTTGCGGGTTCGACTCCATGTACTGTAACAAACCTGGGCAAGTTGTTTGCGCACACCGTGCCTCTGTCACCAAGCTGTAGAATTTGGTACCGGCGTAAGCTGGGAAGTAAACGGCAAGTCCTGCGATGCACTGGCCCCGTGTCCAGGACCTTGGGATTCGTCCATTGCCGACTCAAGGGCCTAAAGTGAAGGAAATGAGCACCTCCCCTACGTCTTACGTGTGAGATACGGGATACTTTACTTTATGGGGGCCTTCTGTCATAGTTCATCTGTGTGATGATTACACTTTGCACTTCTTCCACGGTGCAATTTCTTCCCCTGAGACGGTTACTGTGTAGGGACCTTGGGCAAGTCCTTCACTCACAACTGCTTCGTGCCTCAGATTCAGATTTACTGACTTTGCACGCTTGATAAACGCCAAATTAATAATAATAATAGTAAAAAGCCAGTTGTAATAAAATAAGTAGTCACTCAGAGGTTTTTCTAAATTGATTTGTTTCTGTAGTCATTCACCAACTGAATTCATTTGTTTCTGTAGTCATTCACCAACTGAATTGACTTGTTTCTTTAGTCATTCGCCAACTGAATTGACTTGTTTCTGTAGTCATTTGCCAAGTGAATTGACTTGTTTCTGTAGTCATTCACCAACTGAATTGACTTATTTCTGTAGTCATTCACCAACTGAATTCGAGCTTCTAGTCGCCAATTCTCAGGATGACGATGAAGAGGACAATTGAACTGATATGAAAATCCTGTTATCGCCTTGAACAAAATTTCAACAGAGTCTATTTTTCTAATGTTTTTATTCCTTTTTGAATTGTGCTTAAGAACAATTCCCTCCGAAAGTAGGAGTGTTTGTGTGATATATGTTAACATATGCATAGCCCCACCCGTTTTTGTTAACATATGCTTAACCCCTAGTTAACATATGCTTAACCCTCACTGTGCTTCCTCTGTGCATATCGCTAGACTTCTGAAGTATTTACAGGCAGCTCAACGACTTTCGAGTGTATGCTTTCCTATGCAATTGTTACAAATTATGTTATTTCATTTCGGGGTTATTAGGATTTTTAAAATATGGAGATGTTTTTCTGCATGGTTTATCATGTTTTTCTGTTGTTATTATTAATTATGTGTAAATCTTCTGGATATTATTACTAATTTGAATTGTTAGTTTTGACAGAGATTTTTTATGAAGATTATTTTTTACGTGATGATGATGGTGATGATGATGATGACGAAGACGATGATGGTGCTGATGATAGTTCTGCTGCTGCTGATGATGATTTTAATAGATTATTATTATAATTATTATAATTCATGTATGACGTTTTGTCTGCAGAATATGGTTTCAGTTCTTTGTACGTTAAATGGTGCTTTAAAAAGGAAACTGTTTTAAAAGAAAAATGACGAGTTTCACCTGAAAGTGTTTCTTGTTTTTATAGTCCTTAAAGTTTTTATAGACTGAATGGGTGCTATATAAATGGTATGAATGACTGACTGAATGAATGAATGAATGAATGAATCCCAGGTGCAATTAATCGTAATCGTCATCTCCAGATTTCTACAGCGCCCGACGAAAGCTAAGTCGTGGGAACCAGCTTATTTACAGGCGCTCAGTCAAAACAAAATCGATAGGCAAAGGGTTCGGTTCCAGTTCAAGATCCAGGAGTCATACAGTTGGACGCCTATGGTGGATGGTGCTTGAAACTGAACGCTAGAACCCATACTCTCGAACCGTTTGAAGAAACAGTTTCTAAATACATTTTGCTTCTGTCCATAGTGTGTTCTCCCAATGGTACTCTCGAACCCGTTGAAACCGTTTCCACGTGCATTCTGCTCCTGTCCATAGTTTTTCCTAGAGATGCTCTCGACCCGTACTCTCGAACCCTTTGAAGAAACAGTTTCCACCACATACATTTTGCTTCTGTTCATAGTTATGTATATATATATTATATATATTATATATTTATATATAATATATATATATATATATATAATTTTATACAGCCCACATCACGACAACCTATAATATAATATATATATATATATATAAATATATGGCAAGTGATATTGACTCAGAACTGGCCTCTAAATTGTAGATCTTATCTCTGCATAGGGGGCGTGTTTCATTCCGGGACGGCCCGCAAACACACACGCACGCACACACACAGCGATACATACACCGGCAGAACGAGAGTGCTAGAACCAGACAGACAGACAGACTGGACCTATGTAGGTCTAGACCCTGAGCTATGGCGACAGCGGGATACGATGTTCGGCTGACCAGCCCACCAAGCAATCACGTGACACCGGCTCACATGAAATCGATTCATTTGTCGCCGCTAGATGTCAGATGAATCGCAGAAAGACGCCCTCTGTCGGGAATTGATATTCGACGAAGCCCGCTCTGTGTTGAAAGGATTCCTTTTCCGCGCCAGGTAAGAACGCACTTGGGTCTCCAATTAGGCCTACCTGTATTCCTTTTACTCTTCTCTCTCTCTCTCTCCCTCTCTCTCTCTCTCTCTCTCCTCTCTCTCTCCTCTCTCTCTCTCTCTCTCTCTCTCCTCTCTCTCTCTCTCTCTCTCTCTCTCTCTCTCTCTCTCTCTCTCTCTCTCTCTCTCTCTCCTCTCTCTCTCTCTCTCTCTCTCTCTCTCTCTCTCTCTCCTCTCTCTCTGTCTCTCTCTCTCTCTCTCTCTCTTGCAACCGGACTTGGTTCTTGACATGGCATAGTTGGACAACCCCACTGACTTGACGCAGCGCTTGTGAATAAGCTGGTGCCCTGCTCTTGGCATTTGAAGTAGCGCTTTAGAAATTTGGAGTTTACGATTAATCGTAATCCCGAGATTTCTACAGCGCCCAACGAAAGCTAAGTCGCGAGAACCAGCTTATTCGCAGGCGCTCAGTCAAAACAAAATCGATAGGCAAGTGTTCGGTTCCAGTTCAAGATCCAAGAGTCAGGCAGAGAGACAGCGCGGCAGCTACGGTGGGTGGTGTTTGGGATGGGAGCGGAAAGAGGGATAAGAGGAAGGAGAGGAGTATTTATTATTATCATTACGATTATTTATAGGCCTATCATACCAACTATTCACCAATCCATATGCGTAATGTTACAAAGCTGTAGGCCTACTTCTCTAGGCCTGAAATCATATTATAGTTCTAGGCCCTTTGCATTTCGTGTTGTTTATTATTAGAGGCGTAACAATTATAAATGGGCCCGTAGGGCTACTAGGCCTGAGATCGATTTGTAATTATAATTTTGTGATTAATTTATTGTTCATATAATATTTATTGTTCATTATTCTTTCATTGTCTAATATATCTTATGATTTCTATAGAGCCGTTATCATAATACCCAAGTTAATTATAAACTTATTTAGCGCCGGCGTCTAATGCACAAGGCATCAGCCGATGGCGCACCAAACTCAAGCCGCAGAAAGTCAGTTTATTATTAAAGACTTATTATTTTTATAAATTGATCTGGCCTATTTTCCAAGGCCTAGAAGTACGTGTAGGCCTATTTTAAATTTATCAACAGGCCTTTTGTTTTATTTACTATGTGTAGTAGGCCGCTGTTTATGTGATACGTATTAGGCTTGGGGTATTTAAGAAAGTGAGGAATGTGTTGACCCGAGGCCTAGCTTTCGTATCAAAGTCAGACAGCGAATCAACTGAAGACAGAATCCAAAGAGCAGAACTTAGATGTAATGTAATGTAAGGTTCACGCTTATTCATCAAAAATATATAGAACATACAGGGCAGAAAATTAAATGCAAAAATTAGCAAATGTAATCTGACCAATCCTACGGTCCGTATACGGAGACCTTAAATGACGTGGCGCCCACTTAAACGGGCAGCGGTGGTGAAGGATCTCACCCGATTAATTCATTGAAAAATGAGCAGGGTCAAGGCCATACGTTCGCTTTAGAAAAACATCTACATTTATGTTTACATTTTACAAATATTAGGTTTTTGTTCTTTTTAGGTCAGACCATTGGCACCAATGTATGTGATTGTATTTGTTAATTATTTTGGTGATACTAATAAAAATCTCTCTCTCTCTAGGTTTTGCTTAGACACCTTTAAATCGCATTTTCCGACGCTATAATTAAATTCGACAATTTATTTCAATCCATGTCGGCTGGCTCTGTTAGTTGGAGATAAGGTTGACGTTAACGGCGGTGGCAGCCACAAGATGTCGTTAAATGCTGAATACAAAAACACAAAAGGCGTGGGGTCCATTCAAACGGACAGCGGTGGTGAAGGATCTCACCCAATGAATTCACTGAAAAATGAGGAGGTTCGAGGCCATACGCTATAGAAAACATATACATTTACACTTTATTTTACACGATGCGTAACTCCTTTTAGACACCTTTAATACTCGTGCGTTTTAAGCTATAATTTCGGGCTAGCATGGTCTTGTTTGGGGGGTAGTGCCAGTCCCAAGCCTGGATAAAGGAGGAGGGCGACGGCAACGGCCTTTGATGCCATAAGCTGTCGTTAAACTGAGGAACTACTGTACGGAGTTACATATGTGTAAGCCTGGATAAAGACGGCAACGGCCTTTGATGCCATAAGCTGTCGTTAAACTGAGGAACTACTGTACGCGGGAACTCCGCCACTGCCTTGTTTGGGGGTAGGGCCAGTCCCAAGCCTGGACAAAGGAGGAGGGCGACGGCAACGGCCTTTGATGCCATAAGCTGTCGTTCAACTGCGGAACTACTACTGTACACGGGTACCTAAAAAGGGCATCGGTGGTGAAGGATGTCACCCGATTAATTCATTGAAAAATGAGCAGGGTCGAGGCCATACGGTTGCTATAGAAAAAAGTCTATATTTACATATATTTATAAATTGCCTACAACACACCTCGACCCTCCCAGCTCCCTCTCCTCGCTGTTCCCTTTCTGTGTAAGTGAGTAAGTAAGTAAGCCTGTATGTGCTTGTAGCTGTGGAGGAGACGATGTATCAAGGTCACCAGGCTCCGTATCTACAGACGGTGACTGGATTCTTGCATCATTCCCCGCTGCCGGCTCTTCCTCCGCCATCCAACCTCCATCAGCACTTCCAGACTAACAACGCTGGCGGTAACTCATTCGTTCATCCCCTTACACACTCCATTCTTTCGTCATTGTCGTCGTCATCATCATCATTATCGATAATCATCATCATCGTCTTCATCATAATCGTCGTCGTCGTCATCATCAGCATCATCATCATCTTCATTTTCATCATCACCATCACTATCATCATCATCACCACCACCACCACTACAACCATCATCATCATCATCATCATCATCAATAAAAACAACAACAACAACAATAATAATATTATTAGTAGTAGTATTAGTATTAATAATAATAATAATATTATTATTAATAATAATAATAATCGTTATTATTATTATTATTATTATTTTTATTTTTATTTTTATTATCATCATCATCATCATCATCATCATCATCATTATCGTTATCATCGCCACCACTACAACCATCATCATCACCATCATCATCAATAAAAACAACAACAACAATAATAATAATATTATTATTATTATTATTATTATTATTATTAATTTTATTATTATTATTATTAATAATCTTTATTATTATTTTTTTTATTATCGTCATCATCATCATCATTATCGTTATCATCGCCATCACTGACATCGTTATTTCCAAGGCCACCTTGACCACCACAACCACCACCTTCATCCATCTCAATTCTAATGACCAACCACAATTCCTTAGCGATTGATTTCGTCGTAAATTGAAGGTGATGGAAATGATGCGGATGCTTCGTCTGCCTCAGCATCTGCGGTTCTTCTGTTCGAATCGAGACAGACGAACAGAGAACTTCGCCTTCAGCTGACGGATGCTTTGTTGAAACTCGACCGACTTCTCGTCAAGGCAAGCTTACAGTTTTCATTCTGCATTCCATCGACCTCGTATGCTCGTAAACGGTCCTCATTCTGCATTCCATCGACCTCGTATTCCGGCCTGGTTAGCTACATTGGTTAACGGTTACGTCAAGGCGCCTCTGAGCGTGAGGATGCCGGTTCGCGTCCCGGTCGTGGCTTACTTCAGAGCTTTGAATCTCGGGCTAGCACGGTCCGTACAAGGGGACCTTAAAATACCCTTCAAAATAATGGTAATAATGATGTGAGTGATGGCGATAATAATGATTATGATGATGATAATGATAATGATGATGATGATGATGATGATGATGATAATAATAATAATATTATTATTATTATTATTATTATTATTATTATTATTATTATTATTATTATTATTATTATTATTATTATTAACAACTATAATTTTATTATTATTAAAATATCCGAAACAGAAATCTCTCTCTCATTGGACACCTTTAAAACGTTTTCATATGATGTTATATGAAGCATCGATTTCGCCAATGGTTGAATAAACCCTACGCGTCCAGTGTAAGCGTTAGCAAATGTGACATCGACTTCAATTCTCTGATAGCCACAAGATGTCACTAAGGTTCTGGTACAAGATCCACTACATTCTGTTAGCTACATTGGTCAACGCATACGTCAATGGAGCTCTTTGTTCGTGAGGATGCCGGTTCGTGTCCCGGTCTTGGTTTATTTCAGAGAGTTGAATCTCGGGCTTAGCACGGTCCGTACACGGGGACCTTAAATGACATCACAGTATTGTGTGTGTATATGTATATCTAGTTACATATATACAGTAGAGTATTTAGTAGGGCCGGTGTAACGTAATCGTGATTTGTGGATTTCTTTAGCGCCTAAAAGCTAAGTCGTGAGAACCAGCTGATTACAGACTCTAGATTATAGGGTAGTACATTACTGCATTGTTATGTAGTGTTCTGTATCGCTTCCTAGTGTATCGTCTCTGGCCTACGAGTCAACGCTCAGTTGATGGACATATGGCGTGTTAACAAATGCATTATTTACTTACTTACTTAGTGACTTACTGACTGACTGACTTACTTGCTCGCTCACTCTCATTCACACCCATCTACCCACCCACCCACACACACACCCACTCACCTACCCGCTTACACCCACTTACTCACCAACCCACTTACTCCCTCATTCACTCACCCACCTAGCCACCCACCCACTCACCCACCCACCCACTTTCTCACTCACTCACCAACCCACTTACTCACTCACTCCCTCGTTCACTCACCCACCTAGCCACCCACTCACTCAATCATCCACCCACCCACTTGCTTGCTCACTCGCTGACTCACTCACCCACTCACCCACTCATTCACTTTGGAATGAAGAACTGAGATCACTGTGTTCTTCTTCACTTAGGTCGATGAAATCGGTGCAGAACGATCTTCAGATGTTGTTCTTCGTGGTTCTTCTCTTTTAGCAAATGCCTCGGGCTTCGAACCCGGGCCATCGAGGTCCACTTACTTTCAACTCACCAGGGCAAGTGCCGTAATCGTAAACTCGATATTTCTACAGCGCCCAACGAGAGCTAAGTCGCGGGAACCAGCTTATTCACAGGCGCTCGGTCAAAACAAAATCGATAGGCAAAAGGGTACATTTCCAGCATCCGTTTCCATTGTAGCCTGGTTCCTGTTCGTAATCGTAATCGTAAACTCAAAATTTCAAAAGCGCTACATAAAAGCTAATCGCAGGGCATCAGCTTGTTAGTGAGAGGTATACGTAGCGTCCGTAGCCTTAGATCTAGAGAGACGGCCATATTCTCGAACCCTTCCTCTGAAACATACTCTCGAACTCTTGTCTAAAACTATACTCTCGAACCCTTCCTCTGAAATATACTCTCAAACTCTTACTCTAAAACCGTACTTTCGAACTCTTGTCTAAAACTATACTCTCGAACCCTTCCTCTGAAACATACTCTCGAACTCTTACTCTAAAACCGTACTTTCGAACTCTTCTCTAAAACTATACTCTCGAACCCTTCCTCTGAAACATACTCTCGAACTCTTACCCTAAAACCATACTCTCGAACCCGTACTGTCCCCGTTACGACTAGGCCCTTTAACCAATCGGCCACCGTGCCCCACTAGGCTTTGAGGATATGCAGAATGAGATTGGAATTGGGCAAAATTGCAATCACTCATTTTGACTTTGTTGAATGATTGCAGGAAAACGAGGAGTTGAAATCGAGGCTGTCTGAAATGACGGTCAAACTTCAGTCACATCAGGACAACATTTCTCGTCTGCTTGAAAACAATCAAAAGTATTTAATGAAGAAAATCCAATTAATAGATTCATTTTGGTGTTCGACGTCAATTCATTCATTCATTCATTCATTCATTCGTTCATTCGTTCATTCATTCATTCATTCTTTCATTCATTCATTCATTCATTCATTCGTTCATTCATTCATTCATTCGTTCGTTCGTTTGTTCGTTCATTCATTCATTCAGTCAGTCAGTCATTCATTCATTTGGTCGTTTATTGATCTATTTATTCCTTCATTCGTTCATAGTTTATTCATTCATTCATTAGTTCATTCGTTCATTCATTTGTTCATTAGAAATTCATTCGTTCGTTTGTTCGTTCGTTCATTCAACTATTCGTTCATTCTTTCGTTCATCCATTCACGCGAATATTTCAGGCTGCTGGAGCAAAATGTTGATTTGATGGGACGAAGTTTCGACTCTTCTGGAAATCAGTTCAAGCACGCGACGAACCTGGAGGTGAGCTTCACAAAAAAGATGATGATGACGACGACGATGATAATTTTTATAAGGATGATGATGATGATGATGACGATAATGATGGTGATGGTGATGGTTATAGTGATGATGATATTGTTGTTGTTGCTGCTGATGATGATGAATATGTTGCTGTTGTTGTTTTTGGTGGTGGTGGTGGTGGTTGGTGGTGGTGGTGGTGGTTGGTGGTGGTGGTGGTGGTGGTGGTTGGTGGTGCTGGTGGTGGTTGGTGGTGCTGGTGGTGATGGTGTTAGGACCAAGGTGTAGCTGATGGTCTGACGGAAATTTTTTCAGGCTGACCTCACGACGAACTCGTTCAGTGCTGCAGCGAGTGAAGAGCTGAACTCTTTGAAAGTGGAACTGGCTTCCATGCGAACCCGAGAGACGGAATGTCAGAGGCAGATCGAAAAGTTGATCCAATTGGACCAAGAAAACAAACAACTGATCCAGAAGACCGATATTCAACTAACAGGTAATCAATCAACGGGTAATGTATCAAATTAAAAAGTGATCAGTCACGCATAGATTCATGCATACATGCATACACACACATACATACATACATAAATATAAACATACATACATGCATGTATGCATACATATATACATACACGATTAAATGCATATATACATACATATAAACATACATACATACATACATAAAACATATATACATGCATACATAAATACATACATACATGCATACATATGCAATTAAATACATACATACATACATACATATATGCACCATTAATTACATACATACATACATACACAATTAAATACATACATATATACACCATTAATTACATACATACATACATACACAATTAAATGCATACATATACATACGTACATACATACATGCATACATAAATACATACATACATGCATACATATGCAATTAAATACATACATACATACATACATATATGCACCATTAATTACATACATACATACATACACAATTAAATACATACATATATACACCATTAATTACATACATACATACACAATTAAATACATACATATACATACATACATACATACATACATACATACATATATGCACCACTAATTACATACATACATACATACGCAGTTAAATACATACATATACATACATACATACATACATGCATACATGCATACATAGCCCTAAATAGACTTACAGGGACACATCTTCTATTTCCTGCATAAAACCAGGATTTTGATTGTTGGCTTCTTGAGGATTCTTTTAATTCGTCGTTGACGGTTTCTGTTCGGTTCGAAGATCATTCGCAGACGACTGAACGACTGATCGCTGAGCTGAAGGAGGAGAAGAGAAGAAGAAGGGAAGCGGAAATGACGTCACGAGCACTTGCGAACGACGCCGAAGAGACGAGGGCGAAGAACACAGCGTTGCAGAAGGTCACCCTGTCACGGTTTACGAGCACAGCATCCAATGTCATCATCACCATGATCATAGTCGTCATCATCAGCGTTGGCATCATCATTACTATTATCATTATTATCATCATCATCGTTCATCATCATCATCTTCGTCATCATCATCATCATCATCATCACTACCACCATCATCTCTATCCTTACTATCAGCAGCAGCAGAAGCAGCAAAATGGTTATCATCATCATCATCGCCCTAGCTGCCACGCTCTCTCTGTCATCATCATCATCATCGTCATCATCATCATCGTCGTCGTCGTCATCATCATCATCATCATCGTTCATAATCTTCATCATCATCTTATCCATCATCATCGTTCATCATCGTTCTTCGGTGGTCGTGATGTGGGCTGTATAAATTAATATATGTCTATATTTAGAATGAATAAATTTATATTCAGTTTGCTCTCTTGAAGCCTTAAAAATATCATTCTAAACTTATTTCTAGGCTTTGTCAGACTTGAAGAGCAGTTCGAAATTTAAGGTCACGGAACTTGAGAACGATATCAAAAGTCTTCAAGACAATCACCAGGTGAGCTTCTTTCCAGGTAAGTCTCATCCAGGTAAGTCTCATCCAGGTGAGTTCCAATCCAGGTGAGTTTTTTGCTGATCAGAGGGTAAACACAACGATAGAACAGGTATTAGACGCCATCTGGCTGGAGATCTATGTTGCAGTAAGAAAGTCATTTTTTTGTCAAAAACTGACATATGCTAATCTGTATTAGCTAGAGTATCGCTGTTAATCGTTTTCAGAAATGTCATGCGATTATGATGATGATGATGATGACGATGATGCCAAGGATGATGATGATGATGATGATGATGATGATGAGTTCTCTGCCCGAAGGTAGTTCCTTTGGCTTTATGCCACCCGGGGATGAGATGAGTGAGGTGGTTTCCCCCTGCCTTCCTCACAAACAATTTTGGGTGAGAAACTTGTCCAAGGTCGCTACGCAGTTGCTTGAGGCAGATTCGAACGCGCGACCCTCCGGTTACGAGGCACGGGCCATACCACTACACCATCACGTCCCACGTGATGCACGCTAGAGTGAATTGCCATAAGGAAACTTAGAGCTTGTGCCTGTGTGTTTTCAAGAAAGAGTTGTCGCTGGTCAAGGAAAGATTCAGAAAAGATAAATCAAGAGTTCAAGAAGAGCATTCGGAATTGGTAATTCGATCCTTCATTCATTCATTCGTTCCTTCCTTCCTTCATTCGTTTGTTCATTCATTCATTCGTTCATTCATTCATTCGTTTGTTCATTCATTCGTTAATTCATTCATTCATTCATTCGTTTGTTCATTCATTCATTCATTCATTCATTCGTTTATTCGTTTATTTGTTCGTTCACTTCATTCGTTCATTGGTAAGTTTTGATTTTGACTGAGTGATTGATTGATTAGTTCACTCATTCATTCAGTCAGTCTGTCAGTCAATATTTTTAGATATTGTCACTTGCTTTCAATCAGCCTATATTTACTGTTGTTTTCAGCTTTCGATTTCGTCTTATTAATTAATTAATTTATTTATTTATTTAAATGATCAGCTGCGTCAGACGGAGGAGAGCCTGAACAGTTCTTGGAAGAGGAAGTACGCGAATCTGGATAAGACTTTGAAGGAGCGACATTCGCTGGAACTGGATGAGCTGTCGGCTGAGAAGGCATTCCTCGTCGACCGAGTAGCCTCACTGGAACAGAAGGTCGGTCTCTGTCGTTGCGTTCGAGGTTCGAATCCGGTTTCTGATGAACCGTCGCCGTTAATCTGTTCTCTTTCGTTGGGGTTTGGCTCATAGCGCCTCCTAATAGGTATATTACGAAAGGATGCTAAACAAATACTCTGAAAAATGAATGAATGAATGAATGAATGAACGAACAAATAAACAACTGAACGAATGAATGAATGAATGAATGAATTATTGAACGAATGAGTGTATGAACGAATGAATGAATGAACGAATGAATGAATGATTGAATGATTGAATGAACGAATGAAACAATGAACGAATGAATGAAGGAATGAAGGAATGAATGATTGAATGAACGAATGAAACAATGAACGAACGAATGATTTTAATCGATTATTAATTGATTGATTGATTGATTGATCTATTTATTTATTTATTTATTTTTTGATCTGAAATGAAGTTTACAACAATGTTGTGCTCACTGAAACCTTCTATGTAAATTTATAAAATCCCTTGCAAAATTGTTTCTGCATACAGTCGTAATGTAATCTAATGTCATGTAATGTAATGCATATCAATGTAAGTTAATGTCAATGAACGTTTATATAGCGCCATTTCTATAAACTCCTACTTAGCACTTCTGATCCTGCAATTTCATTCTGCCGTGGAAACGACGGTTCTAGTCTTATTTCTAGCAATGCAATGGTAGAAAAATCTTCCTTATTTTGGAATAAAGCACTTCGTTTCATCGATGTGACTGGAAAATGTGTCTTTTTGGCTTCTTTTACGTCAGTTGGCTGAACTAAAAGCCCAAGGAGCGGCGGAAGAATCTAGCCGAGCAGCACTACTTTCTGAAGTGGAGGAATACAAGACGTGGAAAACGAAAGTAGGGCTATTCACAGAAATTTTATTTTAATTAATTAATTAATTCGTTCGTTTGTTCGTTCAGAATGTATGAAGGCAGGAAGAGATATGATAGGCAAAAGATATCATGAAGTATTGTTGCAAGAAATCAATTTGTAACTCAGTGGTATTTGATACAGGATCGTAGACAGGACCACTGAGTTATAAATTGACTTCAGTAATTTTAGCATCTGTTATCGTAATTGTAACTGCTATTATTATTTCTGCATTTATTAGATGACTAAGCATCAATCGATGGCGCTGAGCTATTGTGCTTGAAGAACACCCTTCTTCCTCCCTCTCTCTCTCTCTCTCTCTCTCTCTCTCTCTCTCTCTCTCTCTCTCTCTCTGTGTGTGTGTGTGTGTGTGTGTGCTTCAACACCCAACACCACCCACCATATTTGCCACGCTGTCTCTCTGTGTGACTCTTGGATCTTGACCTGGAACCGAACCCTTTTGCCGATTGATTTTGTTTTGACTGAGCGCCTGTGAATAAGCGTGACGGGGCTTTCGTTGGGCGCTGTAGAAATCTCTGAATTACGATTACGACTTGCTCAAGGTCCCTACACAGTAACCGTTTCAGGGACCAATCGAAGAACCAGAAATACAGACTGCAGACGGAGATATGATGTAATAAACGGAAAGACCTTTAGCGTGGCGACGCTGAGTGATTCTTCAGCTTTATAGTATTTCTCCGTCATTCTGTCGTTTTTCTCCTCGAGACGACTGATTTCCTCCTTCAATTCGTTCATCTGCTGCGCATACCTGTCTCGACTCCGTACTCTCGAACCCATACTCTCAAACCCATACTGTCGAAACCATACTCTCAAACCCATATTCTCGAACCCATACTCTCGAACCCATACTCTCGAAACCATACTCTCGAAACCCGTACAAGCCGAGCACAATAACCAAATGGTCACCATTCCCCCACAGCATGTATATAGTTTCACGTTGCAATGTGATAGTAATTCTGCAATTACGTATATTTTAAAGTAACAAATTCTTTTTAAACAATAAATCTGTTATAATTTCTTGTTCTTTTTTGAATTCTCGATAGTATGACAACCTGCGAACTCAGGCGATTGCGATGAAGGACAGGTATGCGCAGCAGATGAACGAATTGAAGGAGGAAATCAGTCGTCTCGAGGAGAAAAACGACAGAATGACGGAGAAATACTATAAAGCTGAAGAATCACTCAGCGTCGCCACGCTAAAGGTCTTTCCGTTTATTACATCATATCTCCGTCTGCAGTCTGTATTTCTGGTTCTTCGATTGGTCCCTTATTCCTGGATTCGGTCCTGGATTCGGTCCTGGATTCGGTCCTGGATCGGTCCTGGAATCGGTCCTGGAATCGGTCCTGGATTCGGTCCTGGATTCGGTCCTGGATTCGGTCCTCTGGTTCTTCGTTCTTTCGATCCTTCGGTCCTGCGATCGCTCCTTGGATCCTTCGGTTGGTCCTTTTGGTCCGCAGAGTCTACCTTAAGAGAGTACTAGTCACTCCAGGCCGTTACCCTTGCGCTTTTTAAATTTCTCCACTTTGATATTCAACCTGCTCCAGAGGTAAGACTCCTCCCTTTCGGGAGTGCCCCGGAGGTGGACTCCTGCAAGCACTCATCAGTCAAGTGAATCGATACAGTTTCCGTCACCAGTTCAAAGAATGCTGTAGTAACCTCTCCCTCTGCCCCTGGGGACGGGGTTTCAGGATTTCACCCCACACGCCACAGGGTACGCAACCCACTCCGAGCCGATCACTTGCTTTAAAGGCGGCTGCTTGTCTCTGTTCAGTTCGAACCGGGCTACCGGCACCAGTCCCCTCAGGTGCTCCATCACAGCCCTCGACAATGGTGTGTAATCGTAATCGTAATCGTAATGTCGAGATTTCTAAAGCGCCCAACGAAAGCTATGTCGCGGGAACCAGCTTATTCACAGGCGCACAGTCAAAACAAAATCGATAGGCAAAAGGGTTAGGTTCCAGGTCAAGATCCAGGAGTCAGGCAGTCAGACAGTCGGACGGCTACGGTGGATGGTGTTTTAAATTGAAGCGAGAAGAGTGATAAGGAGAAGAGGAAGAATCAGGATAAGATTTTTGGAAAAGAAGTGTGTGTGTGTGTGTGACAGCCCTCCGCCCCGGATTACATACTCCTTTGTTCTTTCCATTCCTCCTTTGTTCTTTCCATTCCTCCTTTGTTCTTTCCATTCCTCCTTTGTTCTTTCCATTCCTCCTTTGTTCTTTCCATTCCTCCTTTGTTCTTTCCATTCCTCCTTTGTTCTTTCCATTCCTCCTTTGTTCTTTCCATTCCTCCTTTGTTCTTTCCATTCCTCCTTTGTTCTTTCCATTCTTCCTTTGTTCTTTCCATTCCTCCTTTGTTCTTTCCATTCCTCCTTTGTTCTTTCCATTCCTCCTTTGTTCTTTCCATTCCTCCTTTGTTCTTTCCATTCCTCCTTTGTTCTTTCCATTCCTCCTTTGTTCTTTCCATTCCTCCTTTGTTCTTTCCATTCCTCCTTTGTTCTGCCCTTTGATCTATCAGTCCTTCGGTCTTTCGGTCCTTTGTTTGGTCCTTTGCACTGTCTGGTTTTTCTTGGCTTTTGCTGAGCCATAAGCGACGAAGTCATGTCATGTCATGTGTCGTGTCATGTCGTGTCATGTCGTCTGTCGTGTCATGTCGTGTCATGTCATGTCATGTCATAGTGGTATCGTTCAATTTATTCCATGGTCCAATTTCATCATGCGCAATTCAGACAACAATGGAACAGTGTTTATTATTTCGTGACTCTTTTCCTTTCAGTACGAAGAGTTCAAGGTTCGATCGCTAGATGGCCACAGGGATCTCGAGGTCAGGGTTCACCAGTTGGAGGCGGAAGTGGTCAGCACCAAGTCCGAGCTTGACGAAGCCCTAAGACGAGGGGTTCGACTTCAGCTGGACCTCGATGCGGCCTCGAACAAATACCTACGCCTGGCTAAAAGCGCTGAGGCACTGGAGATAGAACTGGAACAAGGAAAGAGTCACGTGACTTCAACGACGGTGGCGCCTCTGGCGAGACCAGAATGCACCAAAAACGAAAAGGATATTCAACCCCACTTCCCACTCCCCGAAAACGCCAACGAAGTTTTATTGATGTCACCAGGTGACGCTAGCAACATCTTGAAATGCGAACCAAAGACAGAAAAACAAGAACACGAGCAAGAACGCAAAGAACAGGAAGGAGAAGAACAGGAAAAACAACCGGAAGTGAAAGAACGAGAAGAAAATGCTGAGGAGGAGGATGAAGACGATGATGATGGAGCTAGTTTCGTGACTGCTCTGAGTGACGATGAAGTCCTCGGATGCCTCGACAGAGCCGCTGAAGGTTGGTTAGATGTTGGCGTGTTTATTCGCTAGGGGCGCTTGTGTCGCTGAAGGTTGGTTAGATGTTGACGTGTTTATTCGCTAGGGGCGCTTGTGTCGCTGAAGGTTAGCTGTTGGTTAGATGTTGACGTGTTTATTCGCTAGGGGCGCTTGTGTCGCTGAAGGTTGGTTAGCTGTTGACATGTTTATTCGCTAGGGGCGCTTGTGTCGCTGAAGGTTGGTTAGCTGTTGACATGTTTATTCGCTAGGGGCGCTTGTGTCGCTTGGGGGCGTTAGTCGTCAAATCAGAGGTCAAGTAAGGCAATAAAAAGGGTCAAATCATAAACGGGGTCGGGTTAAAAACTGAACTGGATGCAGTCGTGGGGCACTCCCTTTCCATTCTTTAATTGTATACATACATGCAAATATACATACACACATAGGTACATACATACAAATGTATATATAAACTAACCAACCTTCGGCTGCCCTATCGAGGCATATAAATAATATATATATATATATATATATATATATATATATATATATATATATATATATATATATATATATATATATATAAATAAATATATCAATATATATATATATATATATATAAAGTCAAGGCTATTAGATATGTGGTTCTTCGTGTAGATATATATGTATTATATATGTGTATATGTACACGTTTTTCTATAGCGAACTGATGGCTTTGACCCTAGAGCATATATTGCCGACAAACACTAATTATACTGTCTGTCTGTCTGTCTTTAGGCTTCTCTGTCTGTCTGTCTGTCTGGCTGTGTCTGTCTGCCTCTCTGCCTGTCTGTCTGTCCTTCTGTCTGTCTGTCTGGCTGTGTCCGTCCGTCTGGCTGGCTGTCTCTCTGTCTATGCCTGTCTGTCTGTCTGCCTTTCTCTCTGTCTGTCTGTCTGTCTCTGCCTGTCTGTCTGTCTGTCTCTGCCTGTCTTTCTGTCTGTCTGTCTGTCTCTGCCTGCCTGTCTGTTTGTCTGTCTGTCTGTCTTTCTGTGTCTGTCACGCCATGACTCGCTAAATTGCACTTTCATCACGATATCATTATCACCATTAAGGTCAGGGTATTAGGACTCACCGCTGTCTACTTTGGACAAATGATTACCCCCGATAACGATCGCAATAATCATGAAGATCGCTTTGTTTCGATCATAGGGATCATTATGATCATAAGGATAATCACGGTCATAAGGATCGTGATGATAATCATGATCATTATGGTCATAAACATCATTATGATCATAAAGATCACGAGGATCGTTATGATCATACGTATCATTATGATCAGTAGGACGATAAGGATCATATGGATCATAAGGATCCTTATGATCATTATAATGATCATGGCTTTTGTGGTTCTTATTTTCTGGCCGCAGACGTCACGTGCTTTTTTTAGATTTCTTGACAAGTGATGGAAGAACCTGTCGCTCTGACCTTGAAAATTACCTGCCCATCGAAAGTCACCTTGGCCTTGGAAAAGACGCCGCAGCGACCTCATCCAACGACCTTGAAATTACACGTAATTTTCTACAAGCAGACGAGCAATATTTTGGAAACGGTCTCGACCCAAATGACCTTGAAGAAATAAGTGAACTGAATCAACCTATTGACCGTGAACTCTCACGTGACGCTAATTTAGCAAACGAAAGTGACATGCCAAATGGCCTTGACCTCAACCCAACAATTGACCTTCAAGATACAGAGGTCACAGATGAACTGAATGAAACCGATTTGACCTTGCCAGATAAACTGACTCTGACATCGTGTGACCTTCCCAGCAGGGCGTATTACGAGTCCACATCCGGTAGTGTTCATTCTTCAAAAGACCCTGACCTTCGGACGAGGGACGATCTTGAAGCGGTCACAGAACTCGACCTTGGTGTCGACCTTGACTTCACTGAAGACATCAAAGAACCGCGTTCTTCAGATGACCTTCAGCAAAGCACACTTGTCCCTCCACCTTCAATAGCAGCTGTGCCTACAGCTCAAAGTTTGAGCTCAAAATTGGAATTGCCATTTTACGAGGGTCATGAGGTTGTTGGAACTCCCTTTACAAATCAGAAAGGAGGTTTCAACCACGAGGAAAACACTTCGGAAGCTGGAAAATTAGAAAACATTGACGATGACGAATTCCAAAATCAAACAACATCTGATAGTGAATCAATAAACTCTTCAAGTAGTAAGAATGAAAGCTGCGGTAAAGATCTTCTTGATCGAGGCCTAGGGAAGTTAGAAAAGGGCTGGATAGCTGCAAAGCTGGAAAGCGCTGACGATAAAGAACTCGATAAGGAATCAGAAACCGGAAATGAATCACTAGAATCAACATCGTCAGCTGTTAGTAAGAACGAAAACTGCGATGAAGCGATTTCTGATTTGGAAAACTTGGATCTACCGACGCTGCCTGAACATTTTTATGAGCGGAAGGATACACTGACCTTCCAAGCGGAAGACTCGACGTTATATCGTGACTTCCGGTGGGCAGATAGTACCCGGATGGACCGATAGCAACGTCCTGACACTAGGTGGAGTCGGTCGCACAATACCGGAAGTCGATCTCCAACATCCGGTTGGCAGAACGACTGGTCTTGATATCACTGGGGAATCCAGTTCCGTTAACTGGATCGCAGAGGCACTGGAAGCATTTTCCAGTCGACTAGAAGAAGTACCTGGAACATCAGAGGTCCCTGAAACCGGAAGTGAGTCCTTGCGGCGAAAACCGGAAGATCCGGTGTTGAGGGTCGGCGCATGCGTGATTCTGCGGGAGGAGGATATAGAGAAGATGATGAAGAGGAGAAGTGGTTCGTCGGAGAAGGAAGATAAGAGGACAGGCTGATAAACAGACTTGCCGAACGAAGAGGGGCCATTGCCATCCAACTGCATGCATCTGAGCTTTCAACTGCTCTAGCTTCTGTCTTTTTCACCTTTTATAACCTAATTTAATTTGATGTAATTAAACCCAATCTCGCACAAGCCATCTCCGTCCAATTCTATCAGAACCAAATTAATTCCAGACAACACAAAGCTACCCAACTCAATCCCATCCAACTCAATCCGATCCAACCCATGCAACTCTGTCTAACCCAATTCTTTCCAACCCAATTCCATCTAATCCAATCCGATTCAACCCAACTGCGTCTAACCCAACTCCACCTAATCCAATTCCATCTAATCCAACTCCACCTAACCCAATTCCATCTACCCAACTTCCTCTAGACTCAACTACATATGATCAACTTCCACTCAACTCAACGCACTCTATCTAGCCAAACCCAATCCAACTCAACTCTATCTAACCCAATCCATCTAACCCAACTCCAACTGACTCCACTCAACTCAACCCATTCTATCTAACCAAACCCAATCCAACTCAATTCCAAAGCTGAGAGCAGTCACCCAGAATCCATTATTAACCAACCTCCTCTTATTAACGCTGAACTTAACCTATGAACCAAGATATCTGCGCTTTAGAAGTTAACCACTCTACAACCTAAATCATTAATTTCTAAGTATTATACATTTTTCAAAAACAAAAAACAATGTTATCTTTTAAATAATTCTATTTAAGGTGCTATATTACATTATATATATATATATATATATGTATGTATGTATGTATAGTGTGCGTGCGTGCGTACGTCACAGACTTGATGGTTTTAAGCAATAAAAATTTAATTTACTTTTTAATTTTGATGTTCAGTGGATCTTAGTATGAATAGCGCCCTTTACCTCAGTCCATTATATCTTCCATCTGTAATCCGTCACTCCATCCAATCATCCATCCGTCCAGACAGCCATCCATCCGTCCATCCGTGCATCCATCTGTCCATTCACCCATTCACTCAGTCAACCGTCCTTCAATCCACCAATCATTCCATCTGTTTATCAATCCATCGATTGTCCGCTGTTATTTTAAACACCTCAATTAAGGGAATGCGTGGTCGATGACTACAAAGGCCCCGGCAGCCACAATATGCCACCGCCTTGTTTGGGGGTAGTGCCAGTCCCAAGCCTGGATAAAGGAGGAGGGCGACGGCAACGGCCTTTAATGCCATAAGCTGTCGTTAAACTGAGGAACTACTACCACAATATGTCGTTAAACAATGGATTATGGATTCGTGTGATTAATCGTATTCGTAATCGTAATCGTAATCTCGAGATTTCTAAAGCGCCCAACGAAAGCCAAGTCGCGGGAACCAGCTTATTCACAGGTGCTAAGTCAAAACAAAATCGATAGGCAAAAGGGTTCGGTTCCAGATCAAGATCCAGGAGTCAGACAGTCGGACGGCTACGGTGGATGGTGTTTGAAATTGAAGCGAGAAGAGAGGTAAGGTGAAGATGAAGACTCAGGATTAAATTTTTGGAAAAGAAATATCTTCAGTCTTGAGTGAAAGACCAGCGCAGAAACTGAAAGAGGTGAAGTGTGGTGTGTGTGTGTGTGTGTGTGTGTGTGTGTGTGTGTGTGTGTGTGTGTGTGTGTGTGTGTGTGTGTGTGTGTGTGTGTGTGTGTGTGTGTGTGTGTGTGTGTGTGTGTGTGTGTGTGTGTGTGTGTGTGTGTGTGTGTGTGTGTGTGCTTATGATTAGACACCTTTAAAAACTTTTCAACATGTGCTATATATTCATCGGTTGCGCTAAATAGGCAATCTTTTTTGTTGCTCCGGACTCATAATTAACATTGCAAGTTTAAATAACATAAATGATTAAATAGATCCAAAGGTTGACCCAAAGGGAGCCAAATCATCCTGTGATTACATTCTTTTACTATAGGCTTCATGCAACGTAAGGTAAGGCAACGTAATGTAAAGACAACGGCCGCGCAAGCCACAAGATGTCGCTAAACAGTGGATGATGCAATGCTATGATTAGACACCTTTAAAACGCTCTCAACTCATGTTATATATTCATCAGCTGCGCTTAATTTTCAATTTATAATTTCTCTTTTAATGGTGAAATAATCTGTTATAGGGACCTAGAACATACTTTTTAATAATAATAATAATTTTTAAATCTCTCTTAAACAGTTGTTTAGAATTCATTTATAAATACCGGTGCTTACTAATGGATTATACATTAAATTTATAGTACAAGTACAAACCTGTTATCGGGCCTAAAACATCACTTTTTTAGTGTATAATTATTAAAGATAATGTTATGTCTTTTAAACGACATGGGCCTGTGTGCCAAACTCACATTTCTGTATGTTTATCAATTTTACCTTGTGTAACATTAAGTCATTTTACTTGGTAAAATACACATGTCTATACCACTTTGTTAGGACACCACCGTCTTAGTAGTAAATGGTATTGTCTGTAAACATTGGCTCCCTGTAATTGTTGCACCTACCTAATTTGTATATAGTCTTTGTTGATTTCGTTAAATATATTTTATTTCATTTGTATTTTGTGAAAAAAAAGAAAGAAAAAAAGGAAAAAAGAACGAAAAACAAAACACCGAAAAAGAACCTGATGGCAAAAAAGAACCCGATGGCCACAAAAGAGCCTGATGGCCACAAAAGAGCCTTAAATGGCCACAAAAGAGCCTGATGGCCACAAAAGAGCCTTAAATGGCCACAAAAGAGCCTGACGGCTACAAAAGAGCCGAAATGGCCAGTGAAAAGAAAAAAATACAGAAAATATATAAATCAGATATTGAAAAAAAGGCAACTGAGAAGACCCTTAATGGACACACAAGAGCCGTAATGGACAGTGGACAGTCTTCCAACAAGAAGAAAACCAACAAGAAGTCGACAAAGGTGCCATCAACCAGTCAACAAAACCCCCTTCGCCTGCATTTGGTCTCTCAACCATGTCGTGCTGCAATCAGTTAAAAAAATACATACATTACCTACGGAAACAAAAACCTTAAAGGAAACGATAAGAAGAAAGAAATGAACTTATGGACAACGTCAACAACATTTTCATATCGAAGACGTCAACGGCCTTAGTTGCCATAAGATGTCGTTAAACCCATGGACATATCTATATTAATTTTCAATGCGCTGTTGGTAATTACTTATGTGCTGTGGGTTTCATGAAACGTAAAGTAAGGTAGTCGACAACGCCCCTTAGAAGCCTATAACTGTCGTTAAACAGTGGATAATGCAATGCTACCTTCAGACGCCTTTAAAACGATTTAATCTACAGCGGGAACTCCACCACTGCCTAGTGTAGAAGTAGTGCCAGTCCCAAGCCTGGATAAGGGAGGAGGGCGACGGCAACGGCCTTTGATGCTACAATAAATAATGAAATGCTCTCTTTATACACCTTTTAAGCGTGTTTAACCGATCCTATAATAAACGTCTACTGGTATAACCGTTTAAAAACTCCGCCAATGCTTTGTTTGGGGGTAGTGCCAGTCCCAAGCCTGGATAAAGGAGGAGGGCGACTTATTTGGTGTTCTTATTCCGCCTTCTCTCCCGTCGGCCTTTAATGTCACAAGATGTCGTTAAACACAGGAACTACCACAAGAAACAGAAAACTACATAATTTTTTCCAATCGACGTCAACGGCCTTTGATGCCGTAAGATGTCGTTAAACTGAGGAACTACTAATATTCATCGGAACTCCGCCACTGCCTTGTTTGGGGTTAGTGCCAGTCCCAAGCCTGGATAAAGGAGGAGGGCGACGTCAGCGGCCTTTGATGCCATAAGATGTCGTTAAACATTGGAAACCACAGACAATTGATCCGTCTGTCCATCAATCCATCCATTCACCACTCAGACCCAAAATAAACACACCTATCCATCAGCTGGCCTTCCACAGGCCAGACAGACGGCCAGACACAAGCACAAACACATACACGGACGGACACACAGACACGTAAGCAGACAGGCCTTTCACAGGCCAAACAGACAGCCAGACACAAGCACAAACACATACACGGACGGACACACAGACACGTAAGCAGACAGGCCTTTCACAGGCCAGACAGACAGCCAGACACAAGCACAAACACATAGACGGACGGACACACAGACACGTAAGCAGACAGGCCTTTCACAGGCCAGACAGACAGCCAGACACAAGCACAAACACACAGACGGACGGACACACAAACACGTAAGCAGACAGGCCAGACAGACAGCCAGACACAAGCACAAACACATACACGGACGGACACACAGACACGTAAGCAGACACACACCTTGCTGGCTGTGTATTTCTTCTGGAACAAGTGAGTTTGGAATGGTATCCTTTAGTCACGATTTTTATAGGAATCGATGCCATCGTCAGTGCCAGTCCCAAGCCTGGATAAAGCAGGAAGGCGACGTCAACAGCCTTTGATGCCACAAGATGTCGTTAAACTGAGGACATAACCAACTAAATATTCATCGATGCTGCTGCTGCTGAAATCTATGCCGCGTATCCATCCATCCATCCATCCATCCATCCATCCATCCATCCATCCATACTTCCTTCCTTCCTTCCTTCCTTCCTCCTTCCATTCACCCATCTATTCCTCCACCCCTCCCTTTCTTCCTCTATCTCAGCTGCGGCAGCTTCCACGTTCTTATTCCGCCTTCTCTCCCGTCGGCGTGCACTCGTCGTCATGGCAACGAAACAAGTGCGCGCGCATGCGCATTGGCGTGGCCGTTTAACAGGTAACTCCATCTAATACTAAAAGGTACATCAACTCCACAGCATATCGCAGAACATCTTCTACACCTGCTTCCTCTACACCTCGATTGTAATTTACATTTACATATCAAGGCGCGGTGATGTAGTGGTATGTTCTGTGCCTCGTTACCGGAGGGTTGTGGGTTCGAATCTGCCTCAAGCCACTGCGTAGCGACCTTAGACAAGTTGCTCACCCATGATTGTCTGTGAGGAAGGCAACGGGAAACCACCTCACTCATCTCATCCCCCGGTGGCATTAAAGCCAATGGACCTGCCTTCGGGCAGAGAAGTCATCATCATAGGCCTATACATCAATACAGGCGAAGGACACCGCCCCTGTGTGCGTATGTTTGAATGTGTATGTATGTATGTATGTATGTATGTATGTTTGTATGTATGTCTATGTGTGTGTATGTGTGGATGTGTGTATGTATGTATGTATGTCTGTGTGTATGTATATATGTATGTGTGTGTGTGTGGGTGTGCGTGTATGCGTGTGTCTGAGTGTGTTTGTGTGTGGCGTTTAAATTCTACATAGCTACGTATCTAACTACATGTAGTTAATCTTGCCCCATGGTGCCTCAACTACTTACTACTGATTAACCCATGTCAAGCTATCTCAATCTGGGGTTCTCACGCACGTCGGTCTCAAAGAGAAAAGTCATTAACGATTTCATTAAGCTCGCACGCAATCTCCGAGATTACCCGCCTGTTTGTCACAGCACATTAAACTCTGCTTTACACACGTGCATTAGGCTTCGGGCCGACGCAGATGCGTGCATTAGTCGCCAAAAAGCGCGCATTAACGCACGCGCCTAATAGGAAAGGGCGCCGACTTGAAACGGATATGACGTCGGTCTGAGATTTTAAACTCGGATGCAGCGAATTTTAGTCGGCAGTTTACAAGTTGACGTCTGTTTGGTGACGTCGTCGAAACGTGTCTAAGTCTAGAAGCGAGATTACTTAGACAATTACGTCGGTATGATGACGTAGGAAGCCAATGTGACGTCACTTAAAGATGACGCCGACAATATGACGCAATTTCAGTGGGACAGTAACCTGGTAAAGTCGATACACGTTGATTAGTTGCCATGACAGCGTCTTGTCGCCATGACGACGAGTGGTAGAGCAAGTGATGTCGTATTGTTTAAGGGTGAAGCAAAGTGACGTCAATTCTACGACGTCCGCGCGGCAGAACAACGATATCAGAAATATATGACGTCAGAAAGGGACAACAGAAAACCAAGACACCACAAAGCGACAGCAGAAATGCATGACGTCAGAAAGCGACAACAGAAAACCATGACATCACAAAGCGACAGCAGGAATGCATGATGTCAGAAGGCGACAGCAGAAATATCTGACGTCATTAAGGTGACATCGGCTTTTGTGATTTATTTTCTCCGTTTTCCGTTTCGTAATCTCTACGCGGGCGAATGACGTCAGCAGATCGTGCGGTTTGGACGGTTTACTTCGTTTCCGCTTTCCTTGTCATCCTAACAAACGCGTCCTCGCTCTGGATGATCCACGCCGCTCGGAAACAGCGATTTCCGGTAGCCAACTGTCGCCCCCTAGCGGTCAGCCTGCTCGTCGCTGACCTACTTCGCGGCATTTCCGGTTTGTGTCAGGCGCTCTTCGCCCTTCTGAACTCGACCAGTGGCACTCCCTCTGAGCAGGTGCGTCTCTGCCGAATTCTAGGACTGACCCAACAATGGTCGAGCGTGACCTCCTGTTCGCTTACTGTTATATTCTTCTACGAGGGTCTGGCTCGCACACGTGACCCTACCGTCTACTTCCGGCGTTCCCGGGTCGCGGCCCTCGTCGGAGCGGCGGGTTTCCATGGTTTCGTGACGTCATTTCTGCCGATCGCAGGGTGGGGTAGCTACGCCTACCACCCTCAGCTGTACGTCTGCGAGATCGATAGCAGAGAATCGATCGACTACCAGCTTTATCTCGTCTGCAGCGGCTTGCTGTTGCCATGGTTATCGGGCGTCATCATCTACGTCATAATCTTGTTGGCCGTTCGTCGGAGGTCGCTTTACGTCGACCCCGCACGTGACCTTTACGTGACCCCGGACGTGACGAGCGGAGTTGATCGCGATACTTCGGAGCGAGTAGTCGTTAGTCGTAAAGTAGTCGAAGAATCGTTCGAGTACTCGGGAAGGTGTGCGGTAATGTTCGCCTTTTTCTGCGTCTCTTGGTTGGACAACGCCATCTTGCGACTTCTTCACAAGCGCGGAGTATTCGTTCGCCTAGCAACGGGCGGACTGTGGCTCTACGTTGTCATGGCAACAGTCGGATTGATGACGTCACTCGTCAATCCTTTGGTGTTGCTAGGAATGCCGTTGAGACGTTGCCTTGGTTACTGCGTAGCGGGAAAATGCCGCCACGGTGGAGTCAGATATAAGAGTTCGACGCCCGAAATCGTTCACGGCGCTGGCGAACACGACGACGGTTTCCAAGTACACGGTTGCTTAGCAATCGTTGCTAGGGTCTGCGTAGGTGGCGATAAAGGGCAGTGTCCGGTAAAACCGACTGAGGTCCACTGTCCAGCAACCACTCACTTTGAAAGATACTGATCGTATTTCTGATTTGCTTGTAATCGTAATTGTAACTGTAATTTAAGATTTATAAAGCGCCTCTTAGAGAATAAATGCATCAGGGGCGCTCCCTACCCGAAAATCACCGTTAAATAGTTTCTTAAAGTTTTTTAAAGGAAATTATATCAGCTTCATTTTAAGACAGTTTTGCTTATAAACTGATTTTGGAAAAGATGTTAAATTGTTTCTAAATTTGTAATTGTACATTTGAGTGTCCTAATTCAGAGGGGATTTAGACAAAGCTATACACTTTCAAATGCAATGTGTTTTGGAGAAGTTCAGAAAATGCATCATAAGAATGCACACAAGCATACAGAAGTACATACCCAGGTACACAGATATACATACAGATATACATATATACGTACATATATACATACATATATACATACATATATACGTACATATATACATACATATATACATATATACACACATATATACATACATACATTTACATACACACACATATATAAATACAAAATACATTCATATATGCATACACATATATACACATACAAAATACATACATACATATGCATACATATATACACACGGAATACATACATACATTCATACATTCAAACCTGCATTCTTGTACATACACACATGCATACATATACAGACATACATACATACATACATGCATACATATACAGACATACATACATACATACATACATGCATACCAACATATACATACATACTCAATCACGAGTGTATTGGCTCCATATAAATAGGCTGCCATGCAACCTGCGACATGAGCTTCTTGATCTTTCTGTCTCTATGTCACAAACAGTTGAAGACCATTTCGATTGGGTCAGATGGAGGGAACATCTCTGAGCAGCTTTCTTTAGAGGCACCACATAAATGCTACGATTACGATTACGAAATAACAATTTCCTAAACAATGCCCTAATTGTCGAGGCACAATGTGACGTCATCTAATCATATAGCGCCGTTTTATTTAATCGATAAGTGAGCTCATCACAGCTGGCCGATCAACCATGAAGGACCTCAAAATTCAGATTTCAGTCTAGAAGACAGGGTAACTGGATGACCAGGTGGGGATTTCCAGCTGTTTCCTACATCCGGAGGAGTCCTTGAGATTTTTAGGCGGGAAATGAAGATCGTTTTTCGTCTGCTTCTCAGCTGCGACTCATTGAACGATGTTCGTTTAGTTCACCGTTTAGCCACCAGGTGTTCATGCTTCCGCGGTCCTTTAACATAACATAACATAGCATAACATAACATGACATAACACAGCACAACATCAGATAGCATAACATAGCATAACATATCATAACATAGCATAGAATAACATAACATAGCATAATATATCATAGCATAACATAACATAGGATAATATAACATAACATAACATGACATAACATAATATGTCATAACATAACATAAAATACACCTTAACATACCCCTTAACATGGCACAACATTATATGATGATGATGATGATGATGATGATGATGATGATGATGATGATGATGATGATGATTCATTCTTCCACGGCTCTACAGAAATTTTATAATAATTTTTTAATATAATAAACATTACAAATCAGTGGATCGTGATGATGATGGTAATGATGATGACGATGTGATAAAGAGAGTGAATGATTATGATAATGACGACGAATGATGCTATTAATAATCACCACCATCATCGTCGTCGTCTTACATCTAGGAAGATGATAATTAAGATTATGCGGGTGGAGATGATGATGGTCACAACGACTACACCAACGACGTCGGCGATTACGACTTTTACCTTGAACATGATCTTCCCTCGCGGTTCCAGACTGAAGGTTCCAAAAGTGTCGAGAAGTTCCTTCGATTGAGGACTAACGTGAATTCTCAGTGCTTTTAACAATCATAACAGTGGAATTTTTAACAATCATTCTTAACAATGGAATTTTTAACAATCATTCTCAACAATGGAATTTTCAACAATCATTCTCAACAATGGAATTTTTAACAATCATTCTCAACAATAGAATTTTTAACAAACATTCTCAACAATGGATTTTTTAACAATCATTCTCAACAATGGAATTTTTAACAATCATTCTCAACAATGGAATTTTTAACAATCATTCTCAACAATGGAATTTTTAACAATCATTCTCAACGATGGAATTTTTAACAATCATTCTCAATGATGGATTTTTTAACAATTATTCTTAGCAATGGAATTTTTAACAATCATTCTTAACAATTGAAGTTTTAACAATCATATGTCAACAGTCGAATACTACTCATCAAATGGAACACAATGAATTCAGATTAGCCGTTAGGCAGGACTTGATCCTTGATTATCATCAATATTTTCGTCATCATGAAGAACTTTTCGACATGCTTGTACTCTTCTTTCGAAGTAATAAAGAAAAGAAGGAAGAAAGGAAGAAAGGAAGGAAGGAAGGAAGGAAGGAAGGAAAGAAGTGAAAAAGAAAGTAAGTAAGAAAGTAAAGAAACAAAGTATGGATGAAATAAGGAAGGAAGGAAGGAAGGAAGGAAGGAAGTAAGGAAGGAAGGAAGTAAGGAAGGAAGGAAGAAAGGAAGGAAGAAAGAAAGAAAGGGAAGAATAGATGAAAAAGGAAGCAAGGAAGGGTAGAAGAAAAAAGAAAGGGATGAATGGAAGAAAGAACGAAAGAAAGAAAGGAATGAATGAATGAATGAAGGAATGAGGGAAGAAAGGAAAGAAGGAAGGAAGGAAGGAATTAAGGGATGAATAGATGAAAGAAAGGAAGGAAGAAAGGGATGCAAGGAAGAAAGAAGGAAGGAAGGAAGGAAGGAAGGAAGGAAGGAAGAAAGGAAGGAAGGAAGGAAGGAAGGAAGGAAGGAAGGAAGAAAGAAGGAAGAAAGGAAGGAAGGAAAGAAGGAAGGAAGAAAGGAAGGAAGGAAGGAAGAAAGGGTGATATTTTGGTACTGACATTCCGAATGTGACTCCATCATATGCGCCATGTTGACGGTGTCTCCAAGGAGACAATACCTCGGCATCTTCATTCCAACAACTCCAGCACATACGGGACCTTTATTGAGCATAGCAAGTAAGAGCGTCATTAACCAGCAGTTTCCTCTAAATTACATACATAGTTTTTCTAGTTGAATTATTGCTGATTGTATTTGATTAGCCTGGATTTGATTAAACATGATTCAATTTCAATATGGCAGATTAAGACACGTTAGATTAGATTAGATGTGCGGCATGGTAGTCTATAGTTTGGTCAATGATCATGCGGTTGCGGGTTCGACTCCGTGTAACGATCCTGGGCAAGTTTTTTGTACACACCCTGCCTCTGTCACCAAGCAGTAGAATTTGATACAATGTAAGCTGGGAAGCAAACGGCAAGTCCTGCGATGCACTGGCCCCGTGTCGAGGACCTAGGGATTCGTCCATTGCCGGCTCAAGGGCCTAATGAGAAGGAAATGAGCGCCTCCCCCCGTCTCACTTGTGGGATATGGGATACTTTACTAGATTAGATTAGATTAGGTTAGATTAGATTAGATTATATTAGATACCCGAATGGATTCCTGTTCGTAGCTGGAGTTGTTCCCGTGGTCTGTGGCGGATCTTGAAAGACTTGACGGTGTTGAGTAAAGCGAGAGCCATCCGCGCAATCTCACTGACGTGTTGAATCCCGTTTTTCAGAGGCAATCCAGAGGCCACCATGTAGGCATCGCCTATCGTCTCCACCTGGATGTTTAATCAACACACCTGGTCATCCATCACCCGTCTGTGGGGGTTGGAAGTAGAGTGCAGCTATTTTTGTAGGAGTAAATTGTAATTGTAATTTGTACTGTTGTTGGAGGAGAAAGGCGTTGTATTAATGGTCGCTTCCCATTGGCTAGACAGGTTATACGTCCAGCAGACAATATTAATGTTCACCTGAAGTAATCACATACACACATAAATGTATACACATATACGTATATACATATATATATATATATATACACATATGTGTGGGGGATAATAATTAATAATAATAATAATAAAAATAATAATAATGATAATAATAATAATGATAATAATTAATAATAATAATAATAATAATTAACAATAATAATGATACTAATTAATAATAATAATAATAATTAACAATAATAATGATACTAATTAATAATAATAATAATAATTAACAATAATAATAATATTAATGATAATAATTAATAATAATAATAAAATAATAATAATTAATAATAATAATAATAATGATGATAATAATAATAATAAATAATAATTATTAATAATAATAATAATAATAATAATAATGAATAATAATAATAATAATAATGATAATAATAATAACAACAATAATAATAGATATGCATGTAAAAACGTGTAAAGAGATGATAGGAAATGTGGTTTCTACCTTGTAGACGTCGAACGTGTCGATAATAGAATCGAAAGCTGTGTACAAATCATTCAACATATCGACCACCTGCAAATGGAATTCCACGGATACATCAAACGAGGCAATCGCAACCTACTTCAGTCCATTTCATCCAGGTCCCATCTGAACCAGACCAGTCGAATGAAATCAAGTCTGATCTAATCTAATCTGTCTAGTCTAGACAAATCTAATCTGTTCTTTGTTACAGGGCAGTACTACATCTTAACTTACCTTGCCTCTCCTTAGACCTCTTATACCTCTTCTTATAGCTCTTTTACCTCTTCTTAGACCTCTTAGACCTCTTCTTAGAATTCTTATACCTCTTCTTAGACCTCTTAGACCTCTTCTTAGAATTCTTATACCTCTTTTTAGAGCTCTTATACCTTTTCTTATACCTCTTATACCTCTCCTTAGACCTCTTATACCTATTCTTAGACCTCTTATACCTCTTTTTAGAGCTCTTATACCTCTTTTTAGAGCTCTTATACCTCTTCTTATACCTCCTCTTATACTTCTTATGCCTCTTCTTATACCTCCTCTTATACCTATTATACCTCTTCTTATACCTCTTATACCTCTTCCTACCATATGACGCCGTGGTATATTACTCGTACATATACCTGCATGAGAAGATTTAGGGTCCGTAAAACATAATCGTAATCACCAGAGATTTCAGCAGCGCCCAAAAGTTAAGTCGTTAGAACTCGCCTATATGCAGGCGCTAAATAAAGAGCAAATAAGGGTAGCAGGCAGGGTCAGGTTCAATTACAAGTTCAGGTCAAAAGGTCAGACAGGTAGGTCCGTGCTTGACCTTAAATGGCGTGGGGCCCATTCAAATGGGCAGCGGTGGTGAAGGATCTCACCCAATCAATTCATTGCAAAATGAACCGGGTCAAGGCCATACGGTCACTTTAGAAAAACGTCTACATTTACATTTACTCAGTGGCTTTTTTCTAGAAAAACAGGTTCCGGAACTGAACAATTATGGAATTTTGTGCTAAAATCTTGATATTTTTTATCAATGAATAAACACTGAAAACAGTGTAAAGTTTATAAACACTGAAATTGAATTAAACAAGTTACATTATATTACATAATTAAAATAACTTAGTAACACAATTCCTTTATTAAAAACTAAATTATTTTTTATTAGCCGAGAAAAGGTGCCGGAACGTCGTTCCGAAGCGTTCCATCTCAGTAGAGGCACTGAATTTACTTAGCTGACCTGCATGGGATTGCTGTCTGCACAGAGTGCCGTGAAGCCGCAGATGTCGCTGTAGTATATCGTCACGCATTCGAACTTTTCCGCTTGAACGATCTCACCGTACATCAACTGAACCGCAACCGACCTGGAACAGTCACAGCAGCCAAGCGTTGATGCGTGACGCTTTTCTTCTGAACGACATTTACACCAGCAATACTCCATCAGTGTATCTCGCAGCTTTCTGAAAGGCGCTATAAACTTCCAGATAGTGATACCACCATCACCACCACCTGCACTGTCACTTTTTCTACCACCATCAACACTCCCACATTCTCTTATACCACAGCCATGACTAAGACAGCCACCACTACCACCTCGACCATCACTGCCATGACCAAGACCAACACCATCACCACTACCACCAACTTCACCACCACAACCATCTCGATCACCACCACCACGAACACCACCATCACCACAACCATCTCGACCACCACCACCACCATCTCGACCACCACCAAAACCACCATCTCGACCACCACCACCACCACAACCATCTCGATCACCACCACCACCACCACCAACATCTCGACCACCACCATCTCGACCACCACTACCACCACCACCAATGACAGTGTTTTGTTTTTATTTCTTATTGTTGTATGTTACATTTGTAATTGTAATTTTAAGTGTAATAGTAATTACGCAGTACTTTTCAGATGGAACGCTCCGGAACGGCGTTCCAGCACCTTTTTTAGGCCAATAAAAATAATTTAGTTTTTAATAAAAGAACTATGTTACTAAGTTAATTTAATTTTGCAACATAATGTAACTTATTTTAATTCAATTGCAGTGTTTACAACTTTACACCGTTTTCAGTGTTTAGTGATTGATAAAAATAATGAAATTTTAGCACAAAATTCCATAATTGTTAAGTTCCCAAACCTTTTTTCTAGAAAAAAGCATTGAATTGTTGTAACTGTAACAGTAGTTACTGTAAGTATTAGTGGTAATTGTAACAGATACGGTCTGTTGCGAAGTCTTGCCTCGGTAGCATAAGGTAGAGGATTTCCTCGGCTCTCTTCTTCTGCTCCAGATAGTCAACTGTTCTCTCCTCAACCAGAGCCTCGAGGTTGTACGCATACTGCTCCAACCGAGACAACAGGTTGTCCAGCAGGTTGCCCGAGTCTCTGCAATTCCACCCGACATACAACATGCAGTCCCTGTCTGTTCATATGGATGGCTATCTGTCAGTATCTGTGTCTGTCTGTGTGTTTGTGTGTCTTTCTTGTTGTATCTGTCTGTGTCTGTATGTCTATGTCTCAATCCGCCTATCTGTCTGTCTGTGTATCTGTCTGTGTGTATGTCAGTGTCTATGTCTCAGTCCACCTATCTGCCTGTCTGTGTGTTTCTCTGTCTCTGTCTGTCTCTGTCTACGTCTCAGTACGTCTCCCTGTCTTTCTGTGTGTCTGCCTGTATATCTCTGTCTGTCTGTCTATATCCAGTCCACATATCACTTTCTGTCCGTCTGCCTCTCTCTCTCTCTCTTTCTATCTTTCTTTCTTTTTTTCTCTTTCTCCCCCCCTCTCTCTCTCTTTCTCTCTTTCTTTCTTACCTTCTTTTCTCTCTCTCTCTCTATCTCTCTCTCTCCCTCTCTCTAATCTCTCTCTCTATTTCTCTCTCTATCTCTCTCTCCCTCTCTCTTTCTTTCTTTTTTTTCTCTCTCTCTATCTCTCTCTCTCCCTCTCTGTCTCTCCCTCTCTCTCTCTCCCTCTCTCTATCTTTCTCTGTGTCTCTTTATCTCTGTCTTTCTCTCTCTCTTTCTTTCTTTCTTTCTTTCTTTCTCTGTGCCTCCCTCGCTATCCCTCCCTCCCTCCCTCTCTCTCTCACTCCCTCTCTTTCTCTCTCTCCGTTTGTCCATCGTAATCTCGAGAGAGATTTATACAGCGCCCAATGAAAGCTAAGTCGCTGGAATCAGCTTATTCACAGGCGTTCAGCCAAAACAAAATCGACAGGCAAAAGGGTTCGGTTCCAGGTCAAGGTCCAGGAGTCAGGCAGTCAGACAGTCTGTCTCTCTGCCTTTCTGTCGGTCTCTTCGTCCGTCTGCCTCTGCCTACCTGATGCTACTTCGCCTGATCATCGGAATCTTGAGAGTATGAAAGTCTGGTCTGTCGCTTGGCTCCTCCAGCCAACACCGGCCGATGAGGTTGGCTAGGTCCTGGCAGCACCCATCCTGATCTGCATCCGCATCAACCTCGAGCGTCGGCCGCAGGTGGGGATGGACTCCCTTCTGCACCCGGGTCACGATCTCTGCAGAAACATACATACATACATACATACGTATACACATACATACATACATCATACATACATACATACATACGTATACACATACATACATACATACATACGTATACACATACAAACATACATCATACATACATACGTATACACATACATACATACATCATACATACATACATACATACATACATACATTGTGCTCAGTCAATGCATCCTTATAGCAATATTCATATATGGAGCGTTCTCGCGATAATTTGATTGTATTTCAACTGGATATATTTGTGTCAGTGGATCCTTTATGCATCTAAATATGTATGTGTGCATGTGTGTATGTATGTATGTATGTGTCTATGTATGTGTGTATGTATGTATGTGTGTATGTATGTGTGTATGTGTATGAATGTATGTGTGTATGTATGTATGTATGTGCGTATGTATGTATGTATGTGCGTATGTATGTATGTATGTGTGTATGTATGTATGTATGTATGTGTGTATGTGTGTGTGTATGTATGTGTGTATGTATGTATGTATGTGTATGTATGTATGTGTGTATGTATGTATGTATGAATGTATGTATGTATGTATGTGTGTAGGTGTGTATGTGTGTATGTATGTGTGTGTGTATGTATGTGTGTATGTGTATGTATGTATGTATGTATGTATGTGTGTATGAATGTATGTATGTATGTATGTGTGTATGTATGTGTGTATGTATGTGTGTATGTATGTATATGTGTGTATGTATGTATGTATGTGTATGAATATATGTATGTGTGTGTATGAATGTATGTATGTGTGTATGTATGTATGTATGTGTATGTATGTATGTGTGTATGTATGTGTGTATGTGTATATTTGTATGTATGTATGTGTGTATGAATGTATGTCTGTATTTATGTATATATGGATGTATTGACTGAGCATATGGTACTATATGAATGATCAGTTACCTTTAAAGGTAAAAAGGTAAACGATAAGCTTGCTTACATGCCTCTATAGGAAGTCTTCAGAAATATAAAGGTCATAAGGTCAGCTGAGGTGCAAACACGTACACAGTAATTCAACTACAGGATTTTGATTGTGATGTTGACTTGATGCCTTGGGCATTATGATAACGGCGCTGTAGAAGTCTAGATTAGATTAGATTAGACTATAGTCTATGTCTATGTCTTTTTGTGTCTCCTGTGTGTCTCTGTGTCTCAACAAGACTAGTCTAGACTAGATTATATTAGACTAGATTAGATTAGATTAGATTAGATTAGAATCCTTTGTGTCCCGACCTGGGGGTGTGTAGTTCTCGTTCTCGATCCAGAAAGGTCCTTTGCGGTAGATGATCTCCTGGCAGATGATGGCAAAGCTGTACAGATCGCCCTTCTGTGTTCCCTCCGGAGGAGGATTCTCCATCCTCAACAACTCAGGTGCCATCCACAGCAAGTCTGCGCATCAATTAACGCACCTGCATCTAATCTTATCTTACCTCATCCAGTGATATCTACTTTAGTAGTCTAATCCAGTTCAGACCAGTCCCGTGAAGCCTATTCTAGTCCCGTTCATGTCATCTGGAACCAGTCCAATCTAATCCAGTCCATTGCAGATCAGTCCAATCTAATTCAGCCCAATTCGATCGATATCAGTCCGGTCCAATCTAGTTCAGTCCAGTTCGATCTAGACCAATGCAATCCATTTAAGCCAAGTCTATCTAACAATCTTCGTGACAGTAACCTTACACGGCTCAGTGATGCAATAGGCAGTTTGCACTAGTCTGCAATACTCACTACAATTGTAATCGTAAACTCGAGATTTCTACAGCGCCCAACAAAAGCTAAGCCGCGTGAACGAGGTTAATCACAGACGCTTAGTCAAAACAAAATCGTTAGGCAAGAAGGGACATTTTCGGTTCCAGGTCAAGATCCAAGAGTCAGGCAGAGAGACGGCTACGGTGGATGGTGCTTGGAATTGGAGGGGCAAAAGAGATAAGGAGAAAAGGAGGAATCAGAATAGAATTTGTGGAAGAGGAGAGTTTCAAGTTTTGAGTTAGAAATTCGAACAGAGATTGCAAAGGATGAAGTGTTGGTGAGTTCGTAATCGTAATCTACGGATTTAGTTAGCGCCCAAAAAGCCAAGCGGTGGGAATCAGCATATTTACAAGCGCATAGTCAAAACAAAATCAGTGAGGTCAGGTTCGGTTCCAGGTCGAGATCTAAATGTCAGGCAGATTATGAACACGTGTTCATTTCTCATAGTATCTCGGCGATAATGACTATGGTCAAGAGGAAAGTTTACTTCGATGGTAGTTGGCCATGCCGCTCCTAAAGCACGGGGTTCGACACCGAAGGCTGTGCAGGCCAAAGTCAGTTATTTTCAGAACGAATTTGCTGTCAACGACGCAGTTTGAAGTCTTCAGGTTTCCATGGGAATGGACGTCGCTGCTATGGAGATATGCCATTCCCTATAACAACAGAGTAAAGACCATAACAGATCCACCTGTGAAACACTAGAGCGAAATTACCCCCCGGGGACAAAGATTTCCATGCAGGAGTGTATATGTGTCTGTATGTGTGTGCATGTATGCGTGTAGGCCTATATATATGTATGTATGTATGTATGCATGCATGTATGTATGTATGTGTGCATGTATGTATATATGTATGTATGCATATACATATGTATGTATGTAATATATGTATGTATTTATATATGTAAGTATGTATGCATGCATATATGTATGTATGCATGTATGTATGTGTTCATATATGTATGTATGTATGTATGCATGTATGTATGTAATTATGCATGTATGTGTGTGTTTATGTATGTATGTGTTTACGTGTGTGTTTATCCGAACATTTATATAGCGCTCTTCAAGTCCTTTCGATGGGGACAAAAGTCAAAAAAAAGAATGACCACACACGTGAGCACGTTTTAGACTTCAATGGAAGTAGCATATATTTAAAAACATTTCCTCCTTCATTCAATCAGTCAATCAGTCAATCATTCAATCGTTCAATCATTCAGTCATTCAGTCACTCAATCCTTCAAACAGTCAATCACTCAATCATTCAATCAATCATTCAATCGTTCAATCATTCAATCATTCAGTCACTCAATCATTCAATCACTCAATCATTAAATCATTCAATCATTCAGTCACTCATTCAAGCATTCAACTGACCCTCACGATGTCCTGAATGAGTGAATGCTTGAAGACGATGTCTAGTTTCACGTGTTCGTTACTCAACACATCCTACAAAGCGTAATCCAACACAGCCGTAATGTAACTTCTCCAAGTTTCATCTCCTTCTTTAGGTCAACTGTTTATTATTGTGAAGATGTAAGGTAAGAATCGATGCGAACTTCAATATAGTAAGTAGTAGTAAGTAGGTACAGAACTAGCAGCAGCAGTTGTAAATGTAGTAAGCAGTAGTAGAAGTAATAGTTGTTGCTATTTTTTCTGTTGCTGTTGCTACTGCTGTTGATGTTGTGGGGCAGGGTAGCCTACTGGTTAGAGCTCTTGGCATGCATGTATGTAGGTCACAGTAGCCTATTGGCTAGAGCTATTGGAATGTATGCAGGTCACGATAGCCGATTGATTAGAGCGCTCGGCTTATATGTAGGTCACAGTAGCCTATTGGTTAGAGCTCTTGGCATGTATGTAGGTCACGGTAGCCTATTGGTTAGAGCTCTTGGCATGTATGTAGGTCACGGTAGCCGATTGGTTAGAGTGCTCGCCTTGTATGTAGGTTACGGTAGAGCGCTCGGCTTGTATGTAGGTCACGGCAGCTGATTTGTTAAAGCGGTTAATAAATTCAAAAATTATAATTAATAATAATTGTTGTATGAGGACAGTGACTGGAGGAAGAATTAAAGGAAAGAAGGTTCCAGTAAGACTAAGAAATATGCTGTTGGACTGGATGAATGATAGAGGAAGAAGATGGGGCTACAAAGAAGTTAAGGAAAGGGCACAGAACAGAGAAGAGTGACGTCGTTGGATTCTTGGACCCTGTAATTAAGGGCAGAACAATGAAGAAGAAAATTGCCGTTGTTCTTGTAAGTATGTAAGTATCTAGTTACTTAATATAGCGCCTTTTAAGTACCCAGTTTCCTACGGTTCTGACACCGCGCTGTCACCCCACAATGACCTCTAACCTGCAAGCTGCCTTTCTGGCAATACTCCGTCACCATGCAATAGTTGGGTGCATCAAAGCAGGCACCTATGAAACGGACGATGTGGTCATGTTGAAGGTATCGCATCTGCAAACAGCAAACAAATCCGAAGCTATGACCTCGTTAGCTACATTGGTTAACGCGTACGTTAAGGCGCCTCTGAGCGCAAGGATGCCGGTTCGCATACCGATCGTGGCTTTTTTCAGAGATTTAAATCTCGGGCTAGCACGGTCCGTACACGGGGATCTTTAATGGCGTGGCGCCCACTCAAACGGGCAGCGGTGGTGAAGGACCTCACCCGATTAATTTACTGAAAAATGAGCAGGGTCGAGGCCATACGGTCGCTATGGAAAAACGTTCAAATTTACATTTATAAATAGCATTGCAAGGCCGTCTAAAAATATCGTGGTCTTCAGACACAAATCTACTATATAATAATCGAATATCATCTAATGTAGTCCTGTGACAAGAAGATTAGATTTGATTGAACTAGAGGACGGTTTGATGGACATGATTTGATTGGACAGGATTAGACTATAGTCTAATCGTGTCCAATCAAATCGTATCCAATCTAATCCACTAGAATCCAGGTCAACAGAACTTATTTATTCTAATCTATAATCTATTCAGTAAAGGGAAATTATACAATTGGTAATCATAGTAATGGCAATGCTACAATCAGGTCAGGTCAGAGAAGGTCACGTCAGAGAAGGTCAGGTCACAGGTCAGGTCAGAGAAGGTCAAAGGTCAAGTCAGGGAAGGTCAGGTCAGATAAAATCAGATAAGGCCACGTCAGAGAAAATCAGGCCAGAGAAGGTCAGGTCAGAGGTCAGAGTTCGGATCAGAGAAGGTCAGAGTTCAGGTCAGGTCAGAGACGGCGCACCTATGTTCAATAACATACTAGTTTACAAGACTTCACCCTGTCCCTCAATTTAAAGTAACAACGACGATCTGCTGGCCACACTGACTGTTCTCTTCTACTAGATAATTTCCGCACTGTCTTCACCTGTTTTAGTTCGAGCAGAAGAGGTTTCGTGATGCTGACCGATTTGCTGATTTTCTTGATCGCCACCAGAGTGCCCTAAAAACGACGCGTAAAGTAAGGTCAGGACTGGTAAGGTAATGCTAGGTAAGGTACAGTAAGGGATCGTAAACTAGGAAAGTCCGCAAAGTGGGAAGGGAAAGGCCATCCAAATGAACAGAATAGAACAGAATAGAATAGAACAGAATGGAACACAAAAGAATGGAACAGAACATAGTAGAACAGAACAGAACATAATAGAACAGAACATAACACAACATACCAGAACTGAATAAAGCAGAATAGAAAAGACTAGAATAGAATAGACTAGACTAGATTAGATTAGAATAAAATAGACGGTAGGGGGTCATCCAAATGGTAGGGGGTCATCCAAATGGTAGGGAGTCATCCAAATGGTAGGGGTCATCTAAATGGTACATGGTTATCCAAATCGTAGGGGTCATCCAAATGGTAGAGGGTCATCCAAATGGTAGGGGGTCATCCAAATCGTAGGGGTCATCCAAATGGTAGAGGGTCATCCAAATGGTAGGGGGTCATCCAAATGGTACAGGGTCATCCAAATCGTAGGGGTCATCCAAATGGTAGAGGGTCATCCAAATGGTAGGGGGTCATCCAAATCGTAGGGGTCATCCAAATGGTAGAGGGTCATCCAAATGGCAGGGGGTCATCCAAATGGTACAGGGTCATCCAAATCGTAGGGGTCATCCAAATGGTACAGGTTCATCCAAACGGTAGGAGGTCATGCCCAATGCTGGCGTCCGTATGCAAATTTGGTAACAGATCTGTTTCATTACAGCCCGCGTCTTAACAGCTTCAGGCAGAAGATAGAAAGACTTGGCCTTGATATTCCGTTGAAAGAAGGGGAAAGGTAATGCCAAATGCGGACAAGGGGAAGGGTTAAACACAGTGCTGACTACAAGGCACTGGTCTAACTCACGCTCTAGATCAATCAGCAATTAATAACCAGTAAGTACTCAATCAGCAATTAATAATCAGTAAGTACTCAATCAGCAATTAATAACCAGTAAGTACTCAATCAGCAATTAATAATCAGTAAGTACTCAATCAGCAATTAATAACCAGTAAGTACTCAATCAGCAATTAATAATCAGTAAGTACTCAATCAGCAATTAATAATCAGTAAGTACTCAATCAGCAATTAATAATCAGTAAGTACTCAATCAGCAATTAATAATCAGTAAGTACTCAATCAGCAATTAATAATCAGTAAGTACTCAATCAGCAATTAATAATCAGTAAGTACTCTAACGAACAATGCCGAATAATAATTCTAAAAGGGTCAAAATTAGATCCTTTTGTGGACGAGTACAAAGGAAAGGTAAAGTCTGCTATTCTACAGAACTATCAGTGCAATGTAAGACAAGGTAAGAAGATAGGGTATGGTATGGTACATTTTGCTATTTTAAGGCCTAGTGGAGTAAAGGAAGAAGGTAAATTAAAGTCTGTCATCCTAGAGGTCTAGAGAGAGGTAAGGCAACAATTTTTTCATTCTGTCACTGCTTCTAAAGATTTTGTCACTGTTGACGACGACGGTGGTGATTATGATGATATGACGGTGGTGGTGATGATGATGATGGTGGTAGTGGTGGTGATGGTGGTGATGATGATGGCGGTGGTGGTGGTGATGATGATGGTGGCAGTGGTGGTGATGGTGGTGATGATGATGGCGGTGGTGGTGATGATGATGATGGTGGTATTGGTGGTGATGGTGGTGATGATGATGGCGGTGGTGGTGGTGATGATGATGGTGGCAGTGGTGGTGATGGTGGTGATGATGATGGCGGTGGTGGTGATGATGATGATGGTGGTATTGGTGGTGATGGTGGTGATGATGATGGCGGTGGTGGTGGTGATGATGATGGTGGCAGTGGTGGTGATGGTGGTGATGATGATGGCGGTGGTGGTGGTGATGATGGTGATGATGGCGGTGGTGATGATGATGGCGGTGGTGGTGGTGTTGGTGGTGGCGGTGTTGGTGGTGGTGATGATGATTATGGTGGTAGCGGTAGTGGTGGTGGTGATGATGGCTGTGGTGGTGATGATGATGGTGATGATAGCGGTGGTGGTGGCGGTGGTGATGGTGGTGATGATGACGACGACGGTGACGATGATGATGATGACGATGACGTGAAGTACAAGTACCTTGTAGGAACCGATTTTCGTGTAGACTTGTTCAGCTGGATCCAATTCCAGCGAAGTTATTGAAAGGTTACTCAGACTCATCATCGAACAGCGCTACATAAAACAATCAGCGGTAATTCAAAATTAATAATAAGTAAGTACTCTAACGAACAATACTGAGTAATAATTCTAAATAATTTAGAATAAATAGACAAAATTATTTTTTGCCGAGCTGTAAGCGTGAGTGCAGCCCGAGAGCTCATTCACTGATGTCTAATTCAAAATTAATAATAAACTAGTATGCTATTGAACATTATTATTAACTTGACGATGGGAAGGCCCTGTATGCTTGCCTGCAATGTCTGTAGAGCTCTGTGTTCTGTTTGTATATAGACTTGAAGTCAGTAGCAGTTCGTGACAAGAGGTGTTTATTTTAAACAGGGGTCTAATACAAATCAAAAAGAGAAATGTTGAATAGTCCTTCCAAAGTTCACTTACAACGCTTCCATTTCGCTCCAGTTTCCTTTTCTCCAGCGAACCAAACATGATACTGTCCCATCGAACTTTCCAGTTCGTTTTCGCCACTTCAGCCTCCACCTTATAATGACTTGGAACAAAAATAGTGAATTAGTGAATTTATGAATCGGTGAATAAGTGATTAAGTGAATGAAGAAAGAAACGAACGAGGAGCCGGCAGAGTGAAGGAATGTACCATTGACGGCAAATGAACGAACATATGAATGATTAGAAAGAGTGATAGAAAGGATGAACGAACAGCCTATAAAATGAACGAATGAACGAACGAAGAAAGAAATGAATGAAAGAATGAATGAATGAATGAACGAATGAATGAAAGAAAGAAAGAATGAATGAATGAACGAATGAATGAATGAATGAACGAATGAATGAATGAACAAATGAACGAAACCTGTCTCTGTACGCAGTCAGTGGATATGAAAGAATCCACTCAGCTTACTTACTTATAAAACAGAACTGCTGCAATCGAGACAATGATGACCAGCGAAGCGAGAACAATAATAGCAATCGTGTATTCCGGGAAAACGTCTGAAACCAAAATATCAACCGCGCATGCGCCTATAACTTCTCTCAAATCTAAGTCGATCCACTATTATACATAACAGAACAGAACATAACAGAACAGAAGAAAACAGAACTGAACAGAGCAGAATAGAAAAGACTAGAATAAAATAGACTAGACTAGATTAGATTGGAATAAAATAGGATTAGATTAGAGCAGATTAGATTAGATGCGTTTATACCTTGCGCAGGGCATCGGGATCCATTGTAGCCGCACTGTGGGATGTCCCCTGGAACGGTCGTCCTCTCTCCTCCCCAATGAATGTCTCTTCCTGGCTCCAGTTCATAACTACCGTTACTCGAAAAGTAGTTGGCCACAACCTATTCAAAAATGATTAAGGACATCATTATGACCCTGATTAAGATGGCTGAACTGTACTGGATGACGCGGGGAGAGGTCACCGTGCATGCGCCTCGGAGGCTCACTCATTGAAGTCTTCAGGTGTTCACTGAAGCGTGGGCTTGCATGCAATGTGTGTATGGATGTTCTGTTTAGACCGTAATCGTAATCGTAAACTCAAGATATCTATAAACAGCGCCCAACGAATGCAAAGTAGCGGGAACCAGATTATTCACAGGCACTGAGTCAAAACAAAATCAATAAGCAAGAAAGGTTTGTTCCAGTTCAAGATCCAAAAATCAGGCAGTCAGACGGCTATGGTGGGTGGTGTTTGAAATTGGAATAGATTTGAAATAAGATTTAAGACTAGTAAGATGATGACTTGGGTGATGGCGACGACTATAATGATGACTACGACTATGGCGATTAAGACTGCTAAGTTTAACACAGCGACCAAGATCACGACCATGACAAAGATGATTATGACTGCTAAGATGATAATGACGACCACTTTGACTCACGTGAAATTCGCCAGTCTCGGGATTCATGTCGAGGATGGAGTAGTCCCCCATCCTATCTCCATTTTCATCTATCTTCACATCTCCAGTAATACCTGAAAACTCAAAGTGAAAGTAAAATGTAAAAGTAAAGGTGAAAAGTGAAAGTAAAGTAAGAGCATAGGTAAGAGCAAAAATAAAAATAAAAGTAAAAAGGTAAAAGTAAAAGAAAAACTAAAAATGTAAAAGTAAAAGAAAGTAAAAGTTAAATAAAGAGTAAAAGTAAAGCTTCCCAATCTCACACTGGAACGTAGGGGAATGGACTTGTTTCCCGCTCTTCGACCCTTGCGCTAGCAATGGACAAATCCTAAGACCTGGGCGCTATATAAATGCGGAGTGAATGAATAAATGAATGAGAATCGCACTCGTCTTCTAGTTGTTGTAAGCTCCACAGTCGTGATCATCATTCTCATCATCATCTTCGTACACTGTTCTATTCTTTTCTGTTCTGTTATATTCTATTCTGTTCTACTGTTCTATTCTATTCTGTTCTGTTCTATAGTTTTATTCTGTTCTGTTCTATTCTGTTCTATTCTATTCTGTTCTATTCTGTTCTGTTCTATTCTGTTTTATTCTATTCTGTTCTGTTCTATTCTGTTCTATTCTGTTCTATTCTGTTCTGTTCTGTTCTATACTAGTCTAGTCTTACGCATATGAAGAAATGAATGAGTGAACTAATAGACGAACGAATAAACGTTAAGAAGGTGGCTTTGTGGTGAGCAAGTGGTTAGAATTGAGACTCGCCGCTGATGGTTCGATTCCACATCTTGTGTGTGATGATGGTTCCATTGGAGACGGAGTAACCCTCTCTCAGCGTCTCGTTGAGCGCCAGGGCATAGAGCAGAACGGCGTCGTGGAAGGCACCCACGAAGCTATTCACCTGAACAGTTATACAACAATACACACAGACCTGCATTCACCTGAACAGGTAAACATGAAAACACTTACCTGTATTCAACTGAACAGGTAGCATGAAAACACATACCTGTAGATACACAACTGTAAGCGACGATGATGACGGCGACGACGACGCTGCTGCTGATGATAATGATGACGATGCTGCTGCTGCTACTAATGATGATGATGATGATGATGACGACGAAAATAACGATGACACTGATGATGATGATGATGATGATGACAATCACGACTACGATGACGATGACTATGACGATGACGACGACGATGACGGTAAATGCATACCTCTTCATCTTCCTCGAAAACCGGTTCCTCGAACAGCCGCTTGGCTCTTCCCTTGACGGCCTCGGAGAAGTTCTTGTAGGCTCCGGCGGACTCCGGCTGTCGGAGGCTGATGGTCAGAAGCGTTTCGTAGGCCTTCTTGGCCGCTTCGTTCCGTTCCACTGTATCGTTCTCTCGATACCATGGCCTCAGTAACTGCTTTTCGCTTCACTCAGTCATCACCCAATTAATTAATTACTCAATTAATTAACTGCTCAATTAATCAACTAATTAATTACTCAATTTATTTATTTATTCATTTATTCGCTTATTTAGGGTTGTGGGTTCGAATCTGCCTCAATCCACTGCGCAGCGACTTTGTACAAGTTGCTCACTCACAATTGTCTGCGGGGAAGGAAACGGGAAACCACCTCACTCATCTCATCCCCAGGTGGCATAAAGCCAATGGACCTGCCTTCGGGCAGAGAACTCATCATCATCATCTTCTTCTTCATCATCGTCATCAACATCACCACCATCGTCATCATCACCAACATGACCATCATCACCATCGTCATATCATCATCACCATCACCACCATCCTCATCATCATCAACGTCACCATCCTCCTCATCATCACCAACATCATCACCACCATCGTCATCATCACCATCATGACCATCATCACCATCGTCATATCATCACCATCCTCATCATCATCATCGTCACCATCCTCATCCTCATCATCTTCAACGTCATCACCATCATCATCATCATCAGCATCACCATCATCATCATAACCATCACCATCATCATCAACACCATCATCATCATCATCACTCCAGTGCCTTCTAGGCTCTGCTCCGTCCTACTTAGCTGCTTTTTGTATTCCGGTTTCCTCGTTGCCTGCCCGTGCCTCCCTTCGCTCAGCTACCCGTGGTCCCTTCGTAGTCCCTCGCGTCCGCACTACAACTGCCCAGTCCAGGAGCTTTGGCTTTGTTGACCCTTCCAGCTGGAACTCCCTTCCTCTTGACCTGCCGCTTGTTACTTAGTCTCTCTCCTACCCAGTCTCGCAAACGCCTGAAATCTTTTTTGTTTGTTCAAGACAAGAGCGCCACTGTTTCCTAAGTGGCGCTTTATAAATGTTCGTTTACAATTACAATTACAGTGTAGAGTATGCTTGAGTTGGGGAGACTTACCTGCTGAACAAATCAATGTTGATGAAGACATAATCACCATTATCAAAGTTCAGTTGTTCCGCGTTGATCATCAGATTTCGAACGGAATCCGGAGACGTACACAAGACGACAACTAGACAGACAAACAGCAAAACACAGACATCCATTTGTCAGAAGCCAATAACACATACAAGACACGACTGGTAACGGCGCTATAGAAGTCATTAGACTAGATTCGAGGTTAACTTATCGTGCATGAAACTTCATCAGGTTGTTTAGACACTGGTGGTTCTACTCTACCAGCCACCAGCCAGCCAGCCAGCCAGCCCGGCCAGCCCGGCTAGCCCGGCCAGCCCGGCCAGCCAGCCAGCCAGCCAGCCCGGCCAGCCCGGCCAGCCAGCCAGCCAGCCAGCCAGCCCGGCCAGCCAGCCAGCCAGCCAGCCAGCCAGCAAATCAGTCAATGTATCAGTCAGACAGCCAGCCAGGCAGACAGGCATGCCACTCTTGTCATCATAATTTTCGTCGACACGTTATCATAATCGTCATTATCATCATTATTCTTGTCGTAATCATAATGTCGTCAAATTCCTAATCAGCATCGTCATCATAATCGTCGTTACTGTCACAAACGTCGTTGACATAACTGATGTCGTCATCATACATCGTCTTCGTCATCATAATCGACGTCATTATCATAATCGTCGTTGTTATCATAAATGATGTCGTCATAATCGACGTCATTGTCATCATAATCGACGTCATTCTCATTATAATCGACGTCATCGTCATCATAATCGACGTCATTCTCATCATAATCGACGTCATCGTCATCATAATCGAAGTCATCGTCATCATAATCGACGTCATTGTCATCATAATCGACGTTACTGTCATCATAATCGACGTCATCGTCGTGCTTACTGGCGTATTCGACGCCGACTTCTTCAATGAGCATATGCTCCATGTCGTCGTCTTCTTCCATCTGCTCGAACATGAAGATGTGATACTCGATGTCTTCCTCCTGGAAGTGACGCATGACGGCGCTCATCGCCAGGTAGCAGAACCGACTGAAGATCTCCGAATGACCGTCTGCCGAATACAGTACCTGTAATTATGGCCAAGTACACCCTCTGTCAGTATGGCCAAGTACACCCTCTGTCAGTATGGCCAAGTACACCCTCTGTCAGTATGGCCAAGTACACCCTCTGTCAGTATGGCCAAGTACACCCTCTGTCAGTATGGCCAAGTACACCCTCTGTCAGTATGGCCAAGTACACCCTCTGTCAGTATGGCCAAGTACACCCTCTGTCAGTATGGCCAAGTACACCCTCTGTCAGTACGGCCAAAAGGAGAATCTGCCAGTATCTGTCGTTTGGCAGAGTTGAGTATTTGTCATTCTGGCCCAGTTATATTTTGTGTAGGCCTTCATATGTAGCTCAGGTATATTGCTTCCCTTCAAGGTATATGTCGGGCAATATGTGCTTGTATGTGTGGTAGAGTTCATTTCTACCGATTATGATGATTATTCTCGTCCAGTTCGCATTGTACAGTTTTCATCTTTTATTCTCGAAATATCATTCAGCACTTGAATGTTCTTCGAATGATTGTTTGACATAACGCGAGCGCGATTCTAGTTCGATTGTGGAGCGAGCCAGAAGCCTAAGCCTAAGACAAACCTTTACTCTATTTTACCCGGTAGTGTCGATAAGATACTAGACACTACTCCGACTACATTTCTAACTGCGTTCTATCTCCGAGCATAGAATCTCAGAGCTAATCGACTGATCTGTATGGTCTCTCAAACCAGACTCCCTTAGTATAGATCCTGTCTGAGGTACTCTCGTCCGGCGATATGTGTCGGACTCCCATTGGTCAATAGTTATGGAGTTACTCCGGATAGTCTATTTGATTGGACGCTAGGATTCTCTTTGTCTGAAATCTTCAGCGTGGTTTGTCTGTATACCACTCTGTGACTGATTCCGTGTTGCTCTGTTGATCTTGGCGTGTCCTCTGGCTTGACTCCGTTTCTACCTGCGTCTGTATCTGTACAGGTTTGGCCTTATGTATTCTTGCCTGTCTCTGCAAAGCTCTCTGATTGGGCTGGTGAGTCAGTTGTATGAAATCTAAGATTTCCTCTACCTATCTGGACCAAGTAATAAATCAGACACCCTACTGACTACTCGCTGACCGGGGCCGCTGATGTAAACCAGGTGTTGGTATCAGTTTTCTGTGATTAGCTGTCCTCTCTCTTCCTAACCTCCAATAACTTCTATAGTGGCTAGATTTACTGTGTAGTGTGATATACTACAATAGCTTACTCAAATTAACTTGGCTATATATGTATGTATGTATGTATGCATGTGTATGTATGTATGTATGTATGCATGTGTATGTATGTATGCATGTGTGTATGTATATATGTATGTAAGTATATATGCATATATGTATGTATGTATGTATGTATTTATGTATGTATGTATGTATGTAGGCATGTGTGTGGATGGATATGTGCTTATAAGTCTGCTTGTGTTTATATATGCATGTTTGCACGTGTGTATGTATGCATGTATGTATGCATGTATGTATGTGTGTATGTACGTGTGTATGACATCGTAAGTACGTACTTTTCTAAATAAGTATCTGGGCAATTATATAGCGCCTCTAAAGTACCCTCTCAGTACCTTGGTGTTCTTCCAGTTGTAGCTGTGGACCATCTTGTAGATGAACTTCGCCATCCCGTCAAAGGTCACACCCACCCTCGTCAGCAGTGGGAACTCGGCTTTCTTCGCCCTCTTGTCCTTGCCGAAGTCGTGGGCCAAGCCCCCTGGGGTGATGACCGGGATGTCCCAGGTGGGGGTGTAGCGGGCCACTGGGGCGAGACTGAAGTCGCAGACGGGGCCGAAGAAGACCTGGACTTTCTCAATCGCCATCATGTTGAAGGCCTCGATCGGAGCAGCTATCGTGTTACACTTGGAGTTGGCGTTGACCGTGGTGAACTCGAAGCCCGGCAGGACGGCCTTGACCTGGTCGCTGATGAAGGCATACTGGATCGCCGGGAGACACTTCTGGATGGAGAACAGACGGTCGTTGTCTACCGGAAGAAGGACCCCGATGATGATCTGCTTACGGGGCTTCTTCGGGGACGAGCCAGCGGTCAAGGTCCGACTGGAGGTCAAGGTCCTGTTGGAGGTCAAGGTCCTGTTGGAGGTCGCGATCCGCTGTGCTTGGCAGGGTGGTGTGGATAGATTGAAGAGGTAGATGACGATGATGGTGAGGAGGAGGAGGAGAGATCTCCCTCTCAGGACCCCCTTCAGAGTTAAGGACATCCTTGGATCGCGGGACTTGAAGACTGTGTCGAAAACGAGGTATGACTGTCGGCTAAATCCAACGAGCAGCAAGGTACATCCGGTTAAGGAAATCGTCCTTCTCGTCTTCCATTTAATCCTTACCGGCCGTAATTCTGTGTAATCGTAAACTTTGAATTTAAGGTAAGTGTAATCGTAAACTTTGTATCGTAGTTATTAACGATCATTGTAATAATCCTCTGGATTGACGTTACACGTAATTGTAAACTTTGTACTGTAGCTGTTACCGGTTACCGTAATAGTACTCTGAATTTACGGTAAACGTAACTGTAAACTTCGAACGTATCGTAACTGGAAACGTACTCTCGATTTATATGGCGAATATTACTAGCAAGCAGTATCTCAAGCAGTACATGAAGCAGTACCTCAGAGTACCTCAACCCAGACCTTCTGTCAGAAGGAAGAAAGCGTTGACTGGATCGAGTGATCCACTAGATCGAAGACCTTACTCTTCTCGAAACAACATCACTCCTTCTGGAACGTACTCCATAACAGTTGAAATCTTCATCCGGTGACTGTTGACAGTTATGACAGACCGCCAACCACATCGATCAACTGTTGTAAACACGGCCAAGACCCTAAACGGCAAAAGCTGGTGTGGTGCAAAATTTGTTATCAGGCGAAATCGATTCCGCCTCCGCTCCCAACAATTTACACAACAATTTTATGAACTTCCATCGTTGCCTTGATAGTAAAATTTGATAGGAAGCGATGTTTTAGTAAGAGAAAATATAAATGTAAATTTGCATGTTTTTATAGCGACCGTATGGCCTCAACTCTGCTTATTTTGCAATGAATTCATCGGGTGAGGTCCTTCAACACTCTGTCAATTTGAATGGGCGCCATGCCATTTAAGGTCCCCGTGTACGGACAATACTAGATTCAAATCTCTGAAATAAGCCACAGTCGCTTCGCGAACCGGCATCCTGACGCACAGAGGCACCTTGACGTACGTTTTAACCAATAAGATAACTGGGCCAGCTGAGATACTATGGCGACGATTGGACGTCAATGTGTGTCAGGTCAAGTGACACACTTTAACCAATGAGCTAACCAGCCCAGCTGAGATACCATGGCGACGATTGGACGTCAATGTGTGTCGGGTCAAGTGACGCACGTTTTAACCAATGAGCTAACCAGGCCAGCCGAGACATATATTACGAGAGAAATTCCAGCGTCTTGATCACGTGAACCAATCACAATATATTGCGTAACTATTTTTCGCCCGGGCCTGATTTGGACGCACATCCCCGCAGCCACCGCCGCTTGGCTCGCAACTTTAAAGCCCTCCGCACCCATACCCCATTCTGTCCCCCTGCTCTCCCTACCTGCACTCGGTCTTGTCCATCGATGCGGCGCCGCAGGGCTACCTTGCTCGCCCCATCTAGTTCTTGCCGGCCAAGGCCGGTTCAGGCCGAGATGATTTACATGTCAATGCACTCATAGACGCCAAGCGCCGTAAAGGTTGGTATACGGTGTTCGAAAAGTGAAGGAATGTATTTGTTGATGTTACGAAAGCAGTTTTCGAAAACGCATAAATCACTGATCAGCTCGTTGTAAATGGTAAAATTTATATAGAGGTTTTTGTAATTCAACCGAGAAACTGGTTAAGTTGTGCCTGAAAGCTTCGTTAAGATTTTTCACCATCGCTGCTCGTTTTAATGGGCTCCACGCCATTTAAGACAGCGCCATAATCACGTGATTCACTCCTAAGAATAACGAGGTGAGAGAGAGACAGACAGACAGACAGACAGACAGACAGACAGACAGACAGACAGACAGACAGACACTACATGATGGACCTGTTTGTTAACCATTTCCCAACACTGTTAATTGTTTTCAAGGTTAATATGGTTTCATGTTTTTATGATTGTAGCTGAAAACTATGGTAAATTTGTTGAAATTGATCGACTGCAATTTCTTTACTTTTAAAGAATCACTGTTTTCTGAACACAGTGTATATTCAATGCGGTTGAAATATTGGTCTGTTTTTCAGACTCTTAAGTAAAACGAGGCGAGACAGACAGACAGACAGACAGACAGACAGACAGACAGACAGGCAGGCAGGCAGACGACAGACAGACAGACAGACAGACAGACAGACACCCTATGTAGGTAAAAAACTACAACATAAACTGCATAAATCGCATCATGTGATGAACTGGCTCACATGACAGATAAAACTCCGCCACTGCTTTTCGTGGAGTAATGCCAGTCCCAAGGATGGATAAAAGAGGAGGGCGACGTCAACGGTCTTTGAAACCGGAAGTCGGGCTACGTTTGGCGTTGAACAAACAAGCCCACCTTAACTTTGCCCCATTTCTTCCGCCCCCAAAATGAAAATCTGAAGCCACCCCTGGGAAGGACGGGCGATTGTCAAACCAAGTAAGTGCACACGTTTTTCTATGGCGACCGTATGGCCTCGACCCTGCTCACTTTTCAGTGAATTAATCGGGTAAGATCCTTCACCACCACTGCCTTTTTGAATGGGCGCCACGCAATTTAAGGTCCCCGAGATTAAAATCTCTTAAATAAGCCACGATCGATTTGCTAACCGGCATCCTCACCCTCAGAGGCGTCTTGACGTACGCGTTAACCGATGTAGCTATCTAGTTCAGCTGAGTTACCATGGCGACGATTGTGACGTCAATGTGTGCCAGGTCAAGCGAGGCGCCTTGACGTACTTAACCAATGTAGCTAACCGGGTCAGCTGAGTTACCATGGCGACGATTGTTACGTCAATGTGTGCCAAGTCAAGCGAGGCACTTTGACATACTTAACCAATGTAGATAACCGGGCCAGCTTGATCGCGGGACATTTAATTACGCAGAATCCTAACTGCACATTTATATTGCGCCTCTTCATATAAACTCCTCAAAAGTTCTCCCGACCTCAATTCACGAAACAACTATGAAATACAGTGGTCTTCAACGGCAGAACTCCTTGATCCCACTTCGGAGTTTGTTTGTCCGGAACTCCTTTGAAGATAAACTACTCAGCAGCCCATCCAGCTCAAGCCCGGACGCATAAAATTTCTCAAGTGTTTATAAGAAGTTCAAGTAGAAGGCCCACCCCTTGGCCAAAACATGCACATCGCCATTATCAAACTCAGAATCCCAGGTGTAACTCAAAATTCGGTCCCAAGATTAAATAAATGGGCTTAATCTTTGTGACCCCATTTTCTCGAGGACCCATTTACTTAAGTCACGAAATGCAGCCCAATTTTCAAAAAGTCCAGACTCTCAAAGCCCAATTCTTGAAAAGGTGGGTTGGGGCAGAGGTGTATTTGCTCCTCCACTTGTGACCCTACACGTAAGGGTGACATTTTAGTGTCAAAACCCTTGGGTTGACCCTGCATGTGCTTAGGGAGACTTTAGTTATCCAAGCATTGCTCGCTACCTGATTGTAATCGTAATTGTAATCTCGAGATTTCTACAGCGCCCAACGAAAGTCATGTTATGGGTACCAGCTTATTCACAGGCGCTCAGTCAAAACAAAATCGATAGGCAAGAGGGTTCGGTTCCAGGTCAAGATCCAAAAGTCAGGCAGAGAGACAGCGTGGCAGGTGGTGTTTGGGATTGGTTGGAAATTCAGTCCTCAATTAACTCTGCACATCATTCAACTAGCATTAAAAGCGTCTCTCATTAGCTTCTCTTGAAGCGGCGGTATA